>WEKX01000893.1:28169-68891 GCA_013390025.1 Pitta sordida
CGCTGCTGGTGGTGCTGCTGACCGCCCTGTGGCCGCTGCTGCGGGCGGCGGAGCCGGCGGAGCCCGTCAGCGCCGAGCGGAGCCTGGCATGGGGCCCCGGTCTGCGCGCAGGGCTCACCCTGCCCGTGCGGTACTTCTACATCCAGGCGGTCAGCGCGGCCGGACACAACTTCTCCCGCTCCCCGCCAGGTACCGTACGTGTGCTCGGGGGTGGGCAGGGGCACGGAATAGAGACCCTGCCCAAGCTTGCGATTTCCCCCCAGGAGGTGGACGGAGCTGCCTTCCCCTCTTCCTTCCTTTCTTCCTTCCTTCCCCCTTCCGTCCTCTCGCTGTGCCGTCCCTGGTCCCGCCCGGGACACGCAGGTCCGCTGGCGAGCGGAGCACATGGTCAGACCCCTTCCTTTCTTCTGGGGCAGCCCAGCGCCTCCTCCGCGGAGCTCTGGCTCTCGCCCTTAGGCTCATTCAGACTGTATGGGATTTACACTAACGAACCAGCAAGCTCAGAATAATCCAGTGCTCCTAGAGAGTGGATGTGAAATCACAGTAGATTTTACATCTTGCGTTGCTCGAGAGTGACAACGCAATTATCTTTAATGCTGCACACACACCAGTTGCTTAAAATTTCCGTCTCCCTCTGTGCTCCGTTATTCTACTGCTGGTCCGTTAAGGAGTAATTTTTGTCTGTTGTTTACTCAGCACAAGCACAAACCATTTCAAGACACTTTTGAGAATGGGAATTGGATTTGTTCTCGCCGGGCAGCTGCTTTCTGCCAGTCAGCTGTTTGCTGCTCCTGCAAGTTAATTCCATGTGCACTACTAATACTTTAAATTTAGAATAAAAATGACTTTTGCATCACAGATTCCATAATGAAGATTACCTTGAGATCGCCCCAGTGGAAATCCTGTGTGGCTAGTTAGTATAGGATAGAAGCTACATATTTTGATCTGTATTATTTACTGCTCATATAAATGGCAGTGAGAGGGTTTCTACCAGGGATGCATGGCCTCTTGGTGACTTGTAGTTTGAAGGCTGGCACTTGTGAAATTGAAGGATAGATACACATTACAGAGGTTATGTCTTCAGTCTGACAGAACCCCAGTTACTCCAGGTCTGGACTTTCTCTACCTGCTTTTACAGCTGAGTGCTGCATTTCAGCGCAGTTTTGTAATTGCACACAAGAATGCAGCTGCACACTCACTGCCTGTGGAGGCAGGTTTCAGCTGCGCATGGAGAGCCTTGGGTTCAAGCAGGTTGCTAAAGGTGTAAAGGTGTGAAGCTTAATTGGATTCTCATGCTGGTTTAAAGCCTCCAAGATAAACTGGTAGAACATGAATCCTGAGAACCCACTTTTGACTTAAGTGTATTCATGTGTGTTAGTGTTAATAAATTCAATGTCACGGGAACGTTTCCAGGTCCCAATGCCATTTGGCATGAAGTCTTCTCCAATCATACCATGACATGCTGTAGCCTCCAAACAAGGACAGAGCATGCATGCTGCTGACAGGGAAGAGCTGTTGGCTTGGCCGGTGCTAACTGCTGAGCCATTCCAAGCGTTATTTAGGAGACTGCCAAGCATCCTTTAACAATTTAGCAGTACAGTTGATCATATTCCAGTGCATGAGCAATGTTGAATGTATTCACATGGACATGGGCTAGATTCTCAAATAACTTCAAATGTTCAAGTTTTATCTGTAAAATGTCGGTAAGGATAAGGCACCACTTTCCAATATGAACTGTATACATCTCAAAATACGTATCCCTGTTAGGATGGTGAAATAAATCTGCATTATCACCTCCATTGCACAAACTGGAACACTGTGATCAGAGCAGGAGTGTTGCAGTTAAGGCTTTCAATTCATAAAATTTGTCCAAATCTATTAAACTGTGTTTTGTGAGAATTAGATTTTCAGTCAAATAGGTCAATACTTACTGGGATCCATTATGAAACTTGCATAGTACTCTAGTTAGTAGATTTTAAATCCAAATTTTTTTTCTGACTGTCAAGTCTATTCACCAGAACTGACATGCACCATTGCACAACACACTGTAATTTTGAGCTAGAGGCTGTAACTCTTTGGCCCATCTTTGTAGGAAGATGTCAAATGATGCAGAATTCAGTTTCCCTAGACAAATTACTCCAAAGGTTAAAAAATCACAATTTCCTTTTGGTATACACTGCATAGATTTTTTTTCCTAATTGGATACTTGGATTTGCTCATCCTTCTTTTCTGCCAGGTTTTCCCCTAGGTTTAACGGCTACCAGCTGTGACTTTATGTACTACTGTTGTTAACAGTTCTTCAGATGATCGACATACTCTGCTAGCAAATATTTTTAAGACCTCCCTGATATTCTTGCTGATTTTACCAAANAATAAAGTGCACGGCCCCCAGCCCAGCCCAGTGCCCAGGCACTCCAGCCGGGATGTCTGAGCCCCACGGGCGGCGCACACGGGCTCTGCCGGGGACTTTCCCCTCCGGCCCCCCTGGACTGCACGGCGGGACGGCCCCTGCCCGCGTCCTTCCACCCCTCTCGGGTCAGAGGGGGAAGGCGGAGGAGGAGGAAAGGCGGTGCCGGATTCAGATGTCCGGGGACAGCCCGGCCTTTCCCGCGTCTCCCTCCGCCTCTCCCCGGCCCCGTCGGGCCGCCCCGCGGGGCGGGGGACGGGAGAGCGGCCGCGCTGNGAGAGTGGATGTGAAATCACAGTAGATTTTACATCTTGCGTTGCTCGAGAGTGACAACGCAATTATCTTTAATGCTGCACACACACCAGTTGCTTAAAATTTCCGTCTCCCTCTGTGCTCCGTTATTCTACTGCTGGTCCGTTAAGGAGTAATTTTTGTCTGTTGTTTACTCAGCACAAGCACAAACCATTTCAAGACACTTTTGAGAATGGGAATTGGATTTGTTCTCTCCGGGCAGCTGCTTTCTGCCAGTCAGCTGTTTGCTGCTCCTGCAAGTTAATTCCATGTGCACTACTAATACTTTAAATTTAGAATAAAAATGACTTTTGCATCACAGATTCCATAATGAAGATTACCTTGAGATCGCCCCAGTGGAAATCCTGTGTGGCTAGTTAGTATAGGATAGAAGCTACATATTTTGATCTGTATTATTTACTGCTCATATAAATGGCAGTGAGAGGGTTTCTACCAGGGATGCATGGCCTCTTGGTGACTTGTAGTTTGAAGGCTGGCACTTGTGAAATTGAAGGATAGATACACATTACAGAGGTTATGTCTTCAGTCTGACAGAACCCCAGTTACTCCAGGTCTGGACTTTCTCTACCTGCTTTTACAGCTGAGTGCTGCATTTCAGCGCAGTTTTGTAATTGCACACAAGAATGCAGCTGCACACTCACTGCCTGTGGAGGCAGGTTTCAGCTGCGCATGGAGAGCCTTGGGTTCAAGCAGGTTGCTAAAGGTGTAAAGGTGTGAAGCTTAATTGGATTCTCATGCTGGTTTAAAGCCTCCAAGATAAACTGGTAGAACATGAATCCTGAGAACCCACTTTTGACTTAAGTGTATTCATGTGTGTTAGTGTTAATAAATTCAATGTCGCGGGAACGTTTCCAGGTCCCAATGCCATTTGGCATGAAGTCTTCTCCAATCATACCATGACATGCTGTAGCCTCCAAACAAGGACAGAGCATGCATGCTGCTGACAGGGAAGAGCTGTTGGCTTGGCCGGTGCTAACTGCTGAGCCATTCCAAGCGTTATTTAGGAGACTGCCAAGCATCCTTTAACAATTTAGCAGTACAGTTGATCATATTCCAGTGCATGAGCAATGTTGAATGTATTCACATGGACATGGGCTAGATTCTCAAATAACTTCAAATGTTCAAGTTTTATCTGTAAAATGTCGGTAAGGATTGCAATTAATGTTTATTTAAGGCACCACTTTCCAATATGAACTGTATACATCTCAAAATGCGTATCCCTGTTGGGATGGTGAAATAAATCTGCATTATCACCTCCATTGCACAAACTGGAACACTGTGATCAGAGCAGGAGTGTTGCAGTTAAGGCTTTCAATTCATAAAATTTGTCCAAATCTATTAAACTGTGTTTTGTGAGAATTAGATTTTCAGTCAAATAGGTCAATACTTACTGGGATCCATTATGAAACTTGCATAGTACTCTAGTTAGTAGATTTTAAATCCAAATTTTTTTTCTGACTGTCAAGTCTATTCACCAGAACTGACATGCACCATTGCACAACACACTGTAATTTTGAGCTAGAGGCTGTAACTCTTTGGCCCATCTTTGTAGGAAGATGTCAAATGATGCAGAATTCAGTTTCCCTAGACAAATTACTCCAAAGGTTAAAAAATCACAATTTCCTTTTGGTATACACTGCATAGATTTTTTTTCCTAATTGGATACTTGGATTTGCTCATCCTTCTTTTCTGCCAGGTTTTCCCCTAGGTTTAACGGCTACCAGCTGTGACTTTATGTACTACTGTTGTTAACAGTTCTTCAGATGATCGACATACTCTGCTAGCAAATATTTTTAAGACCTCCCTGATATTCTTGCTGATTTTACCAAACACTTTCAGAGAGCGCTGGCATGCTTCTTCCAGATCCGCTAAACAAAGTTAGTGCCTCTCAGTTACATTCTCCTTCATACCTGAGACTTCCGTCAGTTCTTTGATTGACTGTGGGCTTTTGCAAGGGTCACACACAACTTCCTGCCATGACCTGTATTTCTTTGTTCCTTGATATATGTTTGTGCATCTGGCTCTTTTGGAGTACAGTGACTCCCCTCTGCATCGCGATCTCTCCTTTACGACCCCACCCATTTGCGAAGCATTTTTTCACAGTCTGGCTTCCGGGGTCCGCGAGGTTCCCCAGAACATGCATGCGCGGTGCCTCTGGTGGGGGAGCCATTTTGACTGTGTCTATATTTCAGTCTATCTTCAGTATTGGGAAATTATTATTAAAATGCTGTCGCAAACAAATTTTCAGTGTAACGGAGAAGTACTAGTGGTGATGATTCAACATGACACATTTTTCTTTTATCATTCCTTTGAGAGAAACAAAAAAACATGAATGAAAGTACCATGGTAACCTTACTTCAATTTTTTAAAAAATCAGCAAAAACTGTAATAACTTAATACTGCAGTAGTAGTTAGAGGCCTTGGCCCCACTACACAATGAATATTGTTAATCATAAACTGTTGCCTCCAGTGAATAATTTATACTTACATTATCTTTTCTTCCCCCTCCCTTTCAATGGGGTTAGCTTTTTCCTGGAGGGCTTTGTTATCAGGTCACTTCTTTTATCAAATGCTTTCTGCATCTGAAGTGCCACAAACTAAAACTAACATATCCTTTGGTTAGATCTGAAGGGCCTCATGTCTCTAGAACAGTAAGTAGTTAACCAGCAGGGAAAAAGGGCTGCATACTTATTTCCTGTAGGTGAGGATGAGATCAAATTCAGTAGTACAGTCGGCCCTCTTGCACTTTGCGCCCCCCATATTGTGGCCTCAGATCTTAGCGGCATGATTTTTTAGCGATGTAGGAGACTCATTTCGCAACTGCACATGCCCAACTTGGCGCTGCAGTAGCAGCAGCAGCGGCCACGGCCTAGGCAGCAGAATGGGTGGCGGTGGGGGCATGGGCAGCAGCGGCGGCAGCACAGGCGGCGACCGTGGCGCAGGTGACAGCGGCGTGGGTGGCGGCGTGCCCACCGTTCAGCACAGAAGCTGGGCTTCGCGGGTACCAAATAAGACCGTTGGTGCACGATATAGGTGACCCGACTGTATTTGAGTTGTGATTTCTGAATATTCACTCATTTTTATGACAACTGAAAACTTTGTTTTCTCTGGTAGGAAATATCTATACCCAGTGAAAGTGTTTTATAAAATGGGTAGAAAGAGACAAAGATGTGATATCAGAAAACTGTTTTCTCTGATCCAGATTCATGACATATTTGGAGAACCATTTAATCTGGGGACTCTTGCACAGTAGTTGAATATATTTTCAAGATCCAGTGCTCTAAGGAAGACGCAATTGATTCTTAAAAGACTGATGTACTTACCACATCAGTGCATTGGTCTGTGTATGCAAAGAATAGAATTAACTGGAACATTATCTTTAGTGATGTTGGGACACTTGACTTTTAGTAACGCCTTGATTTTACGTGGTCAGTTTCATTTATTTTTGTGTACTGCTTGGTGGTAACATTCATTGTAACATTCACAGTGCTTAGACTGTAACATTTTCTGACTAATCTGTCCCCCTCTTTTATTTTAATAGTAAAGGTGATGATGACCTCTTGTGACAGAAATAAGGGAATACATATAACAGACTTATGTTTATGTGTATTCATGTTGTCCATAAAATATTCCATACTCAGTTAAAAAGTTACAGTGCATTAATGATGGATGCTAGAGATCTTTAAGCCCAGGTCAGATGTCCAGGGAACATCTCCACTATCACTCTCTTATCCCTGCTTTTCAGTAGCTGAGACTTTTAATGTTCAAGACAGTCAGCAGCAGCTCAAAGCTGAACTTTTTGTATCTGACTCCTGCATGCTGAAACTGCCTTTCCACAAGATGGCAAGTATTCTTTTCTCTTGTTATTTTAACTTGGTTTCCTATCTTACTCTGGAGGAAATTATTGTTCCTCAGAGCACTAACTTGAAAAGTTAGTATTAAACCTAATCTTAGCTTCAAAATACTGTTAGCCTTTCCTTCTATCTTGTAATCAAGTATTTAACTTTTTATCTCCACTTACCAGTTTTCCCTTTAGAGGTATGCAATGATCAAGAAAATTTGGTAGGATGATCTTCTATCACTGGAAATTAATTTTACCAGCTTGATTTAATTATATTTAGTGAAAACTTAAATTAAATTCCATGGCCTTAATCCAAAAGAATTTGCTCTCACATTTACTTAATAGATGTAATTCTGATACCTTAAAGTGTTTTTATCTGGTTTTATTTTCCTCTTTTCAGGAAGAACGCAGTTTAAAGTGGTAATTACAGCACTTTCTCCAAAAGACGTCACACGAATTTACACCCCTCGGCCTTTGGATAGAAATGATGGTACATTTCTTATGCGGTATCGGATGTATGGGAGTGTCACAAAAGGCTTAAAAATTGAAATACTTTATGGTGATGAGCATGTTGCTCAGTCTCCTTATATTTTGAAAGGTAAGGGTATTTTTTTGATTTAATGTACCATATCAAAGTTTTGAATTAGACTGTAATTGAAACTGCAGTACCTGAGCTGTGGTAGTAGCAGACATTTAGAACAGTTCTGAATCCTCCATGTGCTTGGCAGGTTCACAATAACGGAGCTTCATTTTGCAGATTAATTTCATCCTCATAACACAAAATCTAGCATTTCTGAGAAAAGAAGAATATTGCTGTTTTCTCAGTTACATTTGTAAATTCCAGAAATTACAGACAGGATGATTTCTCAGGAAAACTTTGTAAAACATGGAATAAAAAATGTCAAGCCACTATAAAGTCTGCATTTATTCCTACATTCTTAGGGAATTATGGTTGTTGCATAATCACAAATACAGACTCTCAGTGATTTGTTTTTCCCAGGACCAGTATATCATGAATATTGTGACTGTCCTGAAGAAGACTCTAAGGTCTGGCAGAATACTTTGTCCTGTCCATCTCAAGAACCTCAGATTACAAAAGACTTCCTTTCTTTTCCCGTCATTGACCTTCAGCGAATGTTTAAGGAAATCCCAGCAAGGTTCGGTCAAACAAGAGGTGCTATTGTTCATTACACTATTCTCGATAATCACATCTACCGTCGCTCCTTAGGGAAATACACAGACTTCAAAATGTTCTCTGATGAGATGTTCCTGTCACTGGCAAGAAAGGTATCAGCTTTGGTCATGTAAGACTAATAAGGCAATATCACAGAATCACAGAATGTTTGGGCTGGGAAGGGACATCTGGAGATCATTTAGTCTAACTGCCTGGCCAAAGCAGGTTCACCCAGAACAGGTTGCACAGGGTCACCTCTAGTCAGGTTTTCAATATCTCCAGGCAAGGAGACTCCACAGCCTCTCTGGGGCTCTGTCACCCTCACACCAAGAAGTTTTCCCTCATATTCAGATGGAAATTCTTCTGTGTTTCAGTATGTCCCTGCTTTCCCTTGCCTTGTCACAGGGCGTCACTGGAAACAGTGTCTCTCTTGACACCTGCCCTTAAGTTTAAGTGTTGGTAAGATTCCCCTCTCAGTCATCTCTTCTTGAGGCTAAACATATTTAAATATGGCCACACAACATTTGTTGTTGTATCTTCAGATTTATAATTGCTGAAGGAAGATTTGATTTCCGTTTTTCCGACAAGACAACAGTGTATCTTAGTGGTAATGTTTGGGGGCTGGCCTTGGTAATAACGAAAATGTTAGGGAAGCTGTAGGGGCTGAAGCCTGACTGCAAGGCTTTTCCTGGCCTTTGAGTGCTTCTTTTATATCCCCTTGTATATTTCAGAAACTTAAAATTTATACATTAAGCACAGCTAAATCTATGAACTATCCAGTAGGTTTATTGAGTCTGCATGACATCGGAGAAATGAGGAATATATGTATGAGTGACAAACAGCTGCTCTCTTTGTGTTATCCTTTCTTGGGTATACATTTAGGTTCGTCTTCCTGATGTGGAGTTTTATCTTAATGTTGGAGACTGGCCAGTTGAGTATCGGAAAGCTAATGATACACCTGGTCCCATACCTGTCATTTCGTGGTGTGGCTCTATGGATTCAAGAGATATAGTCCTTCCAACGTATGATGTAACCCACTCAACTCTTGAAACCCTACGTGGAGTCACAAATGATCTCCTTTCCATTCAAGGAAATACAGGTAAATTAGAAACCATGTATTTAAAAGAAGAATCCGTGATTTCTGTCAAAGAAACCAGTTGCATTCAAATGTGTTAAAGTCTTAAGTTCACAAATACCCTAGGAGATCTCAGGGTTAGTGTTCAGAAATTGTAAATACTTTCAACATTGCCACTAAGGAGGTGCATAATAGGGATTTAGAACCAAAATTTAAATACAGTTTGCAATAATAGTGAACTTTAACTTAAATATATCCAGAAGATACCTGTCAAAATAAAAGTAAATATATATAGTTAAAATGCCTTTCTCCTCAGAAACAGACTTTAGTACAGTGGTGAGTGTCCCCGTCTCTCATGCAGGAGACCGGGGGTTCAATTCCTGTCAAGGAAACAGTGGTGCTGTTTAAGAGTTGGGCTCCATGACCTTTGTGGGTCCCTTCCAACTCAGAATATTCTCTGTGTGTGATCTGTGTGTGTAAGACTCAAATATGTTCCTTCTAATCAAATAGTAATCCTTTTCCTGACAGTGTTGTGGTCCAATATTTTGTTTACAAAAAAGATTCATTTGAGTCCTGAAAGACTATCATGCCACAGCCTGTTTCAAATGAGAAAATACTGTGTGTATATAAAAATGCCTCAGAGTGGGATCTTCTGAACTGTTTTTTCTACCTTTGAAAGAAGACTCACTTTTAGTGACGGGTGTATTCCTCTCCCTCAGGAAATTAATGAATATTTAGGGATCAGACAAATGGCATAAGTAATAACTAAGGAGTAAAGCTTGAGTGAGAAGTTATTTCTTTTTGTTTAATTAGTTCTCGGTTTCTCTTTATTAGTTTTTTAATTAAACATTTTAATTAAATGATCAGTTTGAGGCACTCTGTGTTTATTGATTTAGTACAGCTGCTTTTCCAATTAGGAGACAAGAAACTACTCTACTTAGTATCTCCTTTAAGGAAATTTGCAGCAGAAGGTTGAGGAAGGATGTATTTAATGTGTTTAAAAGCAAGCAGTAAACAGAGATTAGGTCTTTCAGGCTCTTGCTAAGTATCAAGAGGACACAGCATAGCCATTTATTTTCCTTTTTAAGGCATGATGAAGAGATTTCTCAAGGACCTAACCAAATTGCTGGGTAACAGGAGTGGATTTTGCTAAAGAATTTTGATTATTGTTGAGGGCTTTATGCATGAAGAATTCCTTTAATTATTAGTATTTTACTATATTTTATTATAATTATTTACTATATTTTATTATAATCCCCTATGTAGCTTTCAAGATAAAGTTATTTAAATATAAAAATGTTGAGTGGAAAAGCAATTCTCTCTGATCTTCCTTTTAAAAGTCCCAAAATTCAAGGCAGAACTGGGAGTTTAATCCTGTGATTAATAAGGGATTTTGGATTAACTAGGAGAAAGCATGCCTGTTTTACCATGTCTCTGAGTGTAGTGCCACTGTCATACCAAGTACCTTATTTGCACTTAAACATACTGTGAACAACATTTCATTACTGTTTGCTTTTACCTTATCACTTGTTGCTCATAGGCCCATTCTGGGAAAACAAAACTGAGCAAGCTTTATTTAGAGGTCGAGACAGCCGAGAAGAACGTCTCCATCTTGTCAAGTTGTCCAAGGAAAATCCAGAACTACTAGATGCTGGAATAACAGGATATTTCTTCTTCAGAGAAAAAGAAAAAGAGCTGGGAAAGGTTCAGCTGATGGGCTTCTTCGACTTTTTTAAGGTAGCAAGGACATCACAGTTTTGCTGTCAAGTTCTTACCAACTGAAAAGACAAGGCTTACTTTTTGTTAATTCCATTCAGTAAACAAAACAATTTTACTGCAAAGGGAGCACTGATCCATGCAGGGTAGATAAACTGCCTGTAATCATCGTCTTGTGTGGTGATGTAAAGAAAGCCTTGTAAAGAAAGTAAAGAGAGCCGAGAAAGACCTTTAGAGAGATCTTGGCTTATTTTTATTTTTTAACATATTGAGACACTGGATTTCTTACTTTTATTTGAGGTAAATATTAAAACTATGGACGCAACTTGTATCCATTGCAAGTACATTATGAATATCCTTGGAGGAACAAGTTAGAAAAACAGATGAGTGGGGTTTTTGCACTTCAGCACACAAATTTCACTGCCTCAGAGGTATAAAGAAGAAGACAGAGCCCTGCGTAGTCTTTATAATACATACCAACTGAAGTTCTGTTCCAGAGACTGATATATCAGAAATACTGTAACAGCCAAGAACATCTGCCACAGAAGTACATTCATGTTTGCTTTTAGTATAATACTATTTCAGATTATTTTATCTAACTATATGTTTCAGATTATTCTAGAAAATAGCATAATTTTAGGTCAGAATAAACTTATTCTTTTTGAATTTAAGTATAGATTAGTTTTATTTCCTTCCTTCCCCACTGTACCCCTTGCTCTATCATAGGACACTTCAGTAGAATACTCATCGGGCTGTTGCTGTGACACAAAGTCTGGGTTAAAAACATACCCTTCTTCGATTATGCTTTCCAGAGCACCATGAAACTATGCCTGCTTAACATTAAAATGGGTTTGAAGATGAGAATGAATAAACACAAATACTTCCCTGTTAAAATAATCCTTCATACAGCCAGTGTTCCCATTCCAATACAAAATATTTCATCTTTTTTTTTTTCCTCTGTGTTCATGTTGTAGTACAAATACCAAGTGAACATAGATGGCACCGTAGCAGCTTACAGATTTCCATACCTCTTGCTGGGTGACAGTCTAATATTGAAGCAGGATTCCCAGTACTATGAACACTTCTATATTGGATTGAAACCTTGGAAACATTATGTTCCTGTTAAGAGAAACTTAGAGGACTTGCTAGAGAAAATAAAATGGGCCAAGGTGAGTTCCATTACTAATTCACGTTCAAAGTGATAAACAAATATAACAAGAATTTATCGTAATACTATCTTCCTTTGTATTTCCACATACGTATTTTGCACGGACTGAGATAAAGGAAGTATGTTTTGTTATTAGTATTAGATGGGAAGCCCTTAACTGAAGTAACTATCTCTATTTAGGGCAATACATAAGAGTTCATTTTAGGTATGTGCAGAAGTGTTTATGAGTCAGAGCCTTAGTATACTGACTGATAACTGTCAAACAACCAGAGTCCTAGATATTACTTAACTAATGCTATAGCTTTTTTTAGGCCCCGACTAGAGCAGAAGGTTCTGCATATTCTATTTGAATGTACAAAAAGTTGCTGCTCTATAACATGCTCGGAATGAGAGGCTGTAAGCAGATATAATTGTGTGATTGAAAACACCATTTGTGCTTTAAGTTAAAGTGCTGTTATGTTAAAAAACCCAGGAGACGTTTCTGTTCTGAGAGTGCTGTAGTTGTTCATAAGGAATCAGAGGAGAATACTAAAACCTGAAATATAGACCTAAAAACTTTGATAACAAGCGTATGAATTCAAGTGGAGTTATTTTTAAAAGGGAGACATTTAATTCCACTGCATAGGAGAGGACAACATCTGTGCTTTTGTCTTCTCTAAAATTAAGTATGTCTGGGAGATGTCAGACCTGATTTTGTAGAGGCTTGTAGTTTGGACAAAACAGTAGAGAAGCAATCAACTGAGTTTTCAAAATTGTACAATTTTTAATGAAAGTTATTATTGATAGCCCTAAGGTACCAGTTGGGACAGTGAATGCAATCTAATATTTTTAAGCAAATATGCAATTTAAAACATGCTTTTGCAGTCTACTAGTAATTGCACATGAAGTTGCAGATTTGAATCACCGATTTAATAAAACTAATGCCAGCCTGGCTTTGAGTAACCCACTTATTGCTCTATTATTTACCTCTTCCATCTGAATTTTCCAGGAAAATGATGAAGAAGCAAGAAAAATTGCTAAAGAAGGACAATTAATAGCAAGAGAATTACTTCAGCCTCACAGGTTTTACTGCTACTATTATAAAGTGTTCCAAGTTAGTACAACTTTATTACTTTCCCCCAGCTACAAATTTCATATTCTGTCCTTACTTAAATCATTAGCAGACTTGATTCATATTATTCACCGGAGATCAGTGTGAAGAGCTTTGTTAAAACCTGCTTCATCATTAATGAGGCAACCTGACATAAAAGTTGTTTTACAGAATCAGCAGTTTTACTTTCTTTGCCCCCATCCCCACTGTCAGACCTATTTTCAGTGTCACTTGGTAAGTGGTTTCTAATAGATCTCCGTAAGAGATAATCTGTATATGGTTTTCTTCCTTTCTCACACTTATATCATGAGATACTCCACTGTATTACCAAACACTGAGTACATGGAAAAGAAATTTCCAGAAGTATGGCTAGAATGGTCAAGGTTGAAGCAGGTCCAATAGTCATTGCTTCCCTAGGAGATGCAAATATCTAGTGAAAGAAGTTTCTCTTCTCTGAAAGTGTGAATTTCTTTTTTCTGTTCTGCTATGCAGTCAGATGTCAGCTTCAGCAGCCACAGGTTGAGGGGCCACCCCTGCCCCTGGTGGGGCCAGGCTAGGGTTAACCTAACCCTAGGATTAGGGTTAGGGGGCGGCCCTGCAGCCGGCGGAGGGGGCAGGGGAGTCCCTACGGCCAGAGAAGGGGGTGGGGGCAGCCCCGTGAGCCACAGGGGAGCCCCATGAACCCCACTGCCACGGCCACTGCAGTGAGTGTCGGGGTTTCCCCATGGCGGCAGTGGATGGCAGGGAACCCCGATTCAGGTGGGGAGGGCTCAAAAGGGATTCCCTTCGCTTCCCTAACCCATTCGAGAGTGCAGGCATTGCGGGGAACGCCTTCCAGCCCTCAACGTCTGAGGGGGGTGGGGTGATGGGTGTGGCTTATTTGTACATTCATGGTGCACCTGTCTTCATGGATCGGGCGATTCGCGGGACCAGAGGAGACCCGTTCCCCCACAAATTTCGAAGTGTGACTGTATGAATAATAGGCAAAAACATGAGTGGATGTTTTCAGAGGCAATGTAGCCTATTAGTAGGTGTGTTATAAAATCACCTTGCACAGCAGTTGTAAACAGTGACATAAGGAGTCTGGGTAAAGGTAAGCTGAGTGGAAAGGAGGAGGAAAATTTTGTTTCATGAATTATATGTTGGTGCTTATAGCATTCTTAAATGTTGTTTACATATTTCAGGAATATGCGAAACGCCAAGCCAACAAACCAGAAATACGGGATGGAATGGAACTTGTACCTCAGCCTAATGACAGGGACTCAGTTTGCAGTTGCCACAGGAAAAAGCCTTTAAGGGAAGATCTATAACTGTACCGGGTGGAGAAAATCATCCACTCAAAATCCAAGAATAAGAATTAAGCTGTGAAATCTAAGACACTTACGCACTAACAAACATTCTTGATTATGTATTCTTCTTGTATTTTCATACCCTTTTTCACATTCACCCTTGATCTACAGCATTGGTTCCCACAATTTTGGCTCCATGACCACGACCAGACAGATACTGAGCCTGTAAAGGGGAATGTCTAGGGAATTTGTTTGATGTACTACATCATCAGGAAGAAGAGCACAGAACTGCTCATGTTCCAACAGGGACCTATTTACCCAAGTTGTATGAGGAACCAGTCACCACAAAAGATCTTGTCATGAGTCAGTGCAAGTTATTCTGAAGGAGAATTTGTAACATGCTAAAACCAGTATTATGATTTCTTCATAAAGTTTACCTCATTTTTAGATGGTTTCTTGTATACAAAATAATTTTCTAACTGGACAAAATTAATATTTGAGATTTACAGATATCAGATCTGGTCTTGGTTTGAGATTGTTTTGTGGTCTATGACAGGTAACAGAATAGACAACATGATATATGTAATACTCATCATTTTTAGTGAAAAATGGAGAGATATTATGAACTTAATATACTAGATGCAGTCAACCTTCTCTACTTCGCAGTCCCTCATTTGCAGATTCACCTCTTTATGGTCTGATTTTTCCACGACTGGGGAGGTCTGTTTCGCGGGGCACTCGTGACTGCACCTGCACAAACTGACAATCATGAATATTCAAATTAGACAGTCATGAATATTTAAATTAACCCCCGCACCAACCACGGGCACACTGTTCTGCCTGCACCGCACCCACCCCACTCTGCTTTGAGCAAGGTGGCTGCAGCAGTTATGCCAGCATCATGGCCACACCATGCCCTCCTGTCCCATCCTGCTTTGCTTGGAGCAAGGCGGCTGCAGCAGTTCTGCCGGTGCCACCCCCACCCCACTCCTCTCCACTCTGCTCCGAGTGAGTAGGCTCCAGTAGGTCCACTGGTGTCATGCCTGCCCCACTCCACTCAGAGCGAAGAGGCTGCAGTCTGTCCGCATTCCCCCTGGGGATGATTTGCACAGTTATGAAAGATTTACAGACTCTGAGGTTAGACATAGTTAGACATGTCCAATATCGGACACCTCGTCTACCCTGAGTATGGCAAGACCAGGTCTACCCACCCGGAGAGATGCCAGGACAGCGCCAGCTTCCCCAGCTGAGTGGAAAAGGATTTTTTCCCCATGTGGGCTGGCAGCAGGTGCTGGGAAGTGCCCACACAAACACTGACACACAGCCAGGTGGTGCCAAAACAGCACTGGAGCGCACTGGGGCTGAGGGGGGCAGTGCGAGGGGGCAGTGCAAATTTGCATATTAATGAGCTGCCTATCAATGCGGACAGAGGGCTTCACGGGGAGGGGTATGGAACCAGACCCATGGTACCGCAATATTCAAGGGCCTACTTTATATTAAGTTCATAGGCATCATGGCTGTGAATCACCAGAACTAAATGCTGCTTTAAAGCAGACTGTGTAGCTATCGCAATCACAATGCTTCGAGTGCCAAGTCAACACTCTGAAGACCTGTTTGTTCCCTACTAGTGGCCGTATCTGTGCATACGGGGCAGATCCGTAAAAGTACTTGGGAATTTCAGGCCGGGCAAAATTCCAGTGTCTGAGTTCAAGAAGACCATCCACAGTATTCTTGGCTACTTGAAATCTTAAATTTGTTAGCAGAGTTATAAACCACCTAGGTTTAGCTTTTGTGTAGAGGTGAGAAATGCCATCACTGGGTTCAGGAACTACTATTTCCTGTGCTTAAGTCCCCAGAGAGATCTTAACCATTTAGATCATACCTGAACTTATTCACTGAGATCAGAGAGCACATCAGATTTAATTTTTCTGGTTCAAACATGTGCTGTTAGAGTAGTCTAGACATTTGAGTCCATACTAAGCAGTTTGGAAGCCAGTTATCCTCCTTGGTTTGATTTAAAGCTATTTTTCTAGAGAGTTCTTTAGCTCCAGACTGGACAAGTGGTATTTGGGTTTTCCACTTAAGTCGTGCATCCATGAAAGTAACAATGCAAAATTCACAGGGCCAGAAGGTGCTGGTCATACCATTGCAATAAAGTGAGCCTTTGGGTGGGTAGGAAGAAAAATCCTAGTCCTGATTGTGGCTCCAAATACTTCAGTTAGTTTTTACACTAGCTGGTAAATGGTCCTGGAAGAAGGCACCAATACCAAGACCAGTGCCCACAAGCACCCATTTCAGCCCTCTCTGTTTTCACCTTGGCTAGTGTCACCTGCCTGACCTAACTCAGCTACACTCAGAGGGTATCTTTCCTGGGTACCAAATTCTCTTTACACAGAAAGGAATGGTAACATCTTAAGACAGCAGATCTACCTGACTGCCTTTGTGCACTAAGTTTAGTGCTCTACACCTCATGCAGCCTTAATTCTTGGTTCTTCATTGCAAGTTACATAAAATTTCTGCATAAGAACAGGAAGAGAGGCTGGATTTTTCAGTATGCTAAATATGAAAAGAACTTGTGGTTTCTAAAGAGGTTAATGCAACTGTCCTTCAGTCATTTATTACATTATGTCTGTTAAGAACAAAAAAACTGTGGTGTGTTGCTCTACCTATCATCCTCTTTGTTCTGCTTCTAACGCTACATCTCTTCTTTCCCTTGGTGGTACTACATGCAGTTTAAATTGGAGTGAAGATAAATCATGACAGTAGCCTCACTAGGCCAAAAAATATGTCAGATCTGATTGAGTTTGATGACAGGATAACCACTGTCCTGGAGTGCTACAGAAATTGCTAGATGTTCAGTAAAATTGCTAAATATGCAGTACAAGTAACGTGTAATACATACATTAAATAGCATTTTTAAGCAGCATGTATAGCCTAGAGTCTACTACAGTAGTTCTTGAACTGCAGCTGTTCAAAGGTGTAAAAGTTTCTTGGCAGTGGTAATTTTCAAAAACAGTTATCATACCACAGTACTGAATTTTCCTGAAGTAATTTTAGCTTTTAAATACCAAGAGTAAAACCCATCCTGTTTTCATCAGTGGTTTATCAGTAATGATAGAGACAGGCTTATTTGTTTGAAATTGTATTTCTTAAAGCCCAGGACCAATGTTTTCAAACACAAGAATCTACATAGGAGGGGTCTGACTGTTGGCCATGCAGAGCCTTTACCTAAGGTTCCTTTTTGTCAGACACTTTTTGTCAACACTGCTTTTATGTTATGTCATATATGTCGTAATATACATGTATTTAGGCACCTGTATTTGGAAATACCCGACCTCAATTTCATCTTGAAATGAGAACTAGTAAATCACAATCTGTTGAACATAAAGGAGATATAATTTCATATGTTTTTAGACTGTATTTGTTGAGATTTACCTCAGGATAACTAATACACATACTAGTTTCGTGACAGTATTGTGCCAGGCCCGCCTTGTAGATTTGTAATTAAAAAACCCTATAATCTAAGCTTGTGTGATGGAATACTAGATTCAAGCATCCATTCTGGGAAGCATACGCCCGACATTTATTACATTATAAAGTAAATCATTTAGCTATAGGGAGGAGAGCTGACAGGGAAAACACACATCACCTGTTTGAGCACGTTTGAGAAGCTTGCAAAGAAGCTGTAATAAGGAAAAGAATCATTATATAAACCTATGATGTTATCAACTCCTTACCACTGCAGTTTTTCAAAAGTTTTGTCTGTAAGGACAGTGATGAAGTGCAAGATTTTATATTACTGTATTATTGTTTGGATTCACAGGAATTAATCACTAGAATCTTCTTTTCTGTGAATATTTTTACAGCTCTTTAATGAGGCTGTATAAATACTAATGCTTGAATTTTGAGTACAGTGTTTTTGTTTTGAGTTTTTAATAAGAAAATCTATGTACTGCAGAGAGCTGTGGCACTAGTTTTGTATTTTGCTGTAAGAATGAGGGGAAAAGGTTTCTTTCCATATCTGTTTGAAGTAATTTTAGACACCTGTAGCACATACCTTAAATCAAGTCCCATCATGTGAGCAGTGATAAGCAGGGGATATACTAGCAGAAGTGTGGCCAGCAGGTCAAGAGAAACATCAAGGCAGGTGTTTCTTCCCTCCAGTTTGGCAGTTGTGATGCTGTAACTGAGATACTGTATTCAGTTCTGGACTCCCCTGTACAAGAAATACACTGACATAGTGAAGAAGATCCATTATGGACCACAAAGGTGATAAAGGAATGGTGTATGAGGAGAAGGTGAGTGAGCAGGGTTAGGTCAGCCTTAAAAAGAGAAGGCAAAGGAAAGAGTAACCTGCTGAACTCTAGAGGGAGGGTGTAGAAAAGATGAAGCCAGGCTTCTCAGAGGTACACAGCAGAAAGCTTACAAAAACAGGCACTAGATGTAACATGGGAAATTCCACTTAGATGAGGGGAAAAAACCCTCTTGCACTCCTGTCCTCTGGGAGATGAAGCTTGGCCTGCATAACCTCCAGATGTTCATTATTCTGTGAACTGCATTTCTGTCATACAGTGAAGCATTTATCTAGTCACGCAGCAGAGGGATGAAAACATTCAGCCCTTGAGTGTCACCAAGAGGCAATGTAGCCTTTTTGTGCTCACACTTTTGATACTATTCATGTTTATTGACAAAGTTTTGCAGGTATTTTAATGTTGGGTTATAAAGTTATGAAATTAGATATTAATATTATACATTATTTCTATGTATTATCACAACATATTATAGTCGTGCAGTACACAGAGGATTTGACAGAAATAGGATACATTGGTTTGGATACATGCCTGGATACATGCCTGGCCTGATGGAAATTGCAAGGCCTGTTCTTTCAAGAAGCTCAATATACACTACACAGGAATGAGACAATTGCAGAATGTTTTGAGTACAGTTATGAACCATCAAAGTAATTTATACAGGACATGATTTATACATGATCTCCTTCCTGCTGAAAGCCTGCAGAATAGGTTATCCTGATTGGAACTTGTCTGAAAGACGATCAATCCAAGCTATTCTTGTGTAACCATAGCTTCCCCTTTAGCTTATGTGACTCAGAGAGGTTGTTTACCATTAGGAGTTGGCTTTGCTTTGGTTCAAGAGTAACCTCACTTTCAGATATTCTTCATCTCCCAAAATGGCTGGCCAAGCTGTTTCACCACTCCAACTACAGAGTTATGCTATCTCATGACTCATGCCCATGATAAACCAAAATGGTTGCTGCCATGTTAATATCTGGCAGGTCCAACATGTGATTTCATCTTCCACATTACTGTCATCAAATTTTTCACTGTTGCAACAGAGGGTTTTGAGAGTTTTGTTCCTTTTGACATTGAAATCTGGTTTCAGAGTGAAATTAGTTTAGAGTGAAAATTGGGTTTGCTTCCAGACGATGATTGTTTCACTCCTATTCTCAAGGTCATCAACTGTTACCTCAGGAAGAAGGTAATTTTCTTAGTACTGTTCATTTAATTTAATGAATTAAAAAACAAACAAAAATATTGTTCCAAACCAAACAAAAATACTCTGCAGTGAAAGTTTTTGAGTCTTTTTTAGAGAAAGATGCCTATTACGTATTCTTTGGTATGTTCTTTTTAGTGACAATAATTCATGAATTTGATTTTATAAGGAATATAAGTTTAAAGAGATATTTCAGCAATTGTATGTCCTGTATTACCAGACACTAATAGTGATCTCCAAGATTAGATAATTCCAAACTGGAATTAAGAGCCAGGGTTTTAAGAGCCAAGATTTTATTTGCCAAAATATACAATACAGAAGAATCAATAGAACATCATACCTCTGACATAACCACTCAAGCAAGGTCCTTTGGAGGAGAGGTAACTCATTCTGACAAATGCCCTTGAGATAGTTTACTTATGTTTTTTGCAAAGTGAGTTATTTAAAAACTGTTAGGAATGTGTGTTGCTGATAGAAGCTTCATTTCTCCCCAAACATTCTGCTTTCTGCTGCCTTAAGAACAAAGACACTTAATTGTGGAGTGACCCTTGCTGACAAACTTGAGTGTGCACATTCAGTCTACAATCATTTCGCACTGTTTAGACTTTGATATTTCCTCTATCCCCTGAAAGATTCACTTGTGTCTGTAAGGTAGTCAACCATCACACTGATCCCAAACATCTTTCAACTGAGCCTTAGAAGTCTGTGTGAATTTTAAATACCTGATTTGTACTGAATTAACTCTTGACTCTAAAACCCCCAAGCATTTAAACATTGTACAGAGCATGTAGATTAAGACTTCATAAGAGTTATAAATTGTTAAAAAACAAGTTATCACCTCTAACCTTCTCAAGCAACTATGGTCCACTATCAAATGTGTTGGCTTTATTAATTTAATATTAAAATACACCCTGCTTTGATGACACACAGTAATGTGTAATAGTCGTCTAACTGGATCTGTTAAGTAGGTTACTAGGTGCTGTTGTCATCAGTTCCTTGGTGGATTATCTTGTTGAGGAGGCCATTAAAAATCACTTTTGATGGGAAATACAAATTATATTCACATAGAAGGGCCAAACTCTGGTCCCATTAGAGTAAACGGCATTGGATTTTTTGCTGAATCCATTCAAATTTGTAACAAAAAATAAGGTCTTGAAGGTTACCTGATCCAATGAAAAAATTAAGGGAAATGCATCTACTGTTCTTAGACGTATGAAAAAATCACTTGAATATCTTTGGGTTTAAACACAGGACATCTAAAGACTAGGTAAGCAGTTTCCTATTTCTGGGAACTTGATAGCTTAACAATTTGTCCCCTAAATCCCTTGAATCACTCCATCATTTGTTAAGATTACCTAAAACTCTATAGCAAGTAAGAAATTATGTGCAAAACTGGAAAAGTTATGCAGATGAAACTTTTATTCCTTGCCAGTTAGGTCTATTTCTTATGGTTATGCTAACAAGTACAATTTTAACAACTTATGCCCAGACATGAAGATACTAATGTATGCAGCTGACAAACTGTGTCATTTTCAGGACAACAGAAGCAGCAACGTCTACTGAAATCATAGAACTGGCCCTTGAAATTATATCAGATTGTAGTCTTCTACTTGTTTCTGATTTGTTGCTAAGAAATTCCTAGTTTTATAGAAAAAGAGAAAATGTATGAGACTGGTCACTTATGTAACCCTGTGTAATAAGAAAGAATAAATTCAGACATTTTCTGCAGCTTCTTACTCTAAAATTATTTGGCTTTTTGCTGCACAACTGTGTTAATTAACCATCTTATTAATTTTGGACTTCTTGAAGTGGATCATTATTGCTGCATTGTCCTAAGTTAATAAACGGTTAAAATCCCTTTTCCATACTAACCAATTGCATGGGAAATAAATATTTCTGATTAAATAAATATATTCTGATAGTGCCCAAAGACTTAAAGTTCTTGCCTGAAAAGAATACAGAATAAAACTAAGCTAGGGCTCTCTGTCACACAAGAAATATTATATATCAGATTGATTCACAGAATATTATGAGTTGGAAGGGACCCACAAGGATCATCTAGTCCAACTCACCATCTAACACCCGTACAGAGACCGAACGCACATCCCAGAACAAAACCTATAAAGATTCTCCTCTTTCCCTTCTTGAGAAAAATCCTCAGTTCATGAAGAATCAGTTGTTCATTGATTGCTGAGGCAGATTTTCCCTTGGGAATGAAAGCAATCAAAGAAAACTAAATATTGAGCAACAAAATTAGTGTTTTGACTTCACAGGAACACTTGCTGGTGGCACGAGCTGGCAGATACTGCCTTGGTTGGCATCTCAAGATCTGAGAGCCATGACCCCTCTCCTGGCATTTCCCTATTTTCAAGCAGAATTCACTTACGGTAGGGAAACTTGCCCGTATATTTTCAGTTAGACTAGGACTTACTGCAGAGTCCCCTCCATTCTTACACTGTCATGTATTTATATTTATACCTGTTTTTTTAATAATGTACATACATTTGTATTCTTCTCATATTGTCAGACTAATACTTGTCTGGATTTGGCTTTGCATTTTAATTTAATATTAAATTACATGTAATTGCTTTTTGTAATAAATCATAATCTGGAGTACTGATGAAGACAAAGGCCTCTGGCAAGAGCTGTCTCTTACAACTGGCCTGAATACCTTTCAAAAGCTATCTTGTGAGTTAGTATCCGGGCCTGCTTTCAAACAGAACTTGTATTACACAGCTTTTTGATCCCGGTTTCAAAGTCTTTGTCTTTGAAACTGAGTTGCAATGTCATCATCAAATCTAGGGTGTGTTTTTTCTTGTGCTTTATGTCCTCTTCTTCATTCAAGGATTTTGCAACTCCTTGTTACATAAAAGGCAAAAGATTTTGTGAAACAGTATCTTCTGGCTTAATTGCTTCAGGTATTCTCTCTTGTCTGTTTGATTTTATCTAGCTAGCTGATCTAACATCATTAACCATATTTGAAAGGTTTATTTAAAAATAATACTAAAAAATACTCCTGTTACTGTTTTGGTGGGGGGGGGTTCTTTTGTTTGGTGTTTTTGTATGTGATTAAGTAAATAATACAGGATAATATGCTACATGATAATAGGCATTAATGAATCAAACTGAAGGTTTCTTCTTTCTTTGATAGATTTAAAATTTCCCATTACCTGGGTCTGGATCTACAGTATGAATATGAAAGTCATCTGTCATCTTCATATTAGTGACAGAAAGTTAAAGTTGTACACATGCTGCTACAATTTCTAACTGGTCACAGCTAGGCTATGAGAAATGAAGGGATTTATTAGGTTATCTAGTAATCTCTGATTTAAGAAACAGAAATTCTGCTTAGTTACCAAAATGATGGACATTACATAAAATCACAAAGGGACATACATATCCATTTTAAAATGGATCTATAGGGAGATTCAATTGCATGCCTTCAACCGTCATTGAAATCAGTGACAAAATTTGCTTTATTGACAGTGGGCACTATTCCCTTCTTCTCATACTATTCTTTAAGAAAGTAGGTATTCTGATGGGGGGGATACTCACCGGTGCTCTCCTTCCTCAATGTTCATTATTCAACTCTGATTTAAACTTTCAAACTCTTCAGTAATAGAAGTATCATAGTAAACAAATGACAAATGTTTAAAAAATTCCTGAGAGTGACTCCATGGCAGCCACATGATAACCCTGGCCAGGAGCAGGCTAGGCTTGCTGGGGAATGCCAGCTCCCCATGAGTCAGTCCCTCCTCCTGGACTGCTCCTCAAGGAAAAAGGTGGGTTTTTCCACTCATCCCTAGCTTGCAGGAAGCACTTTTTTCATGTCATGACATGAGTTTCAGCTTGTGGAGACACCTATCTTTCAGGCTGAAGAGGAACCGAGTGCTGTGGAAAGAAAAATGGGCCTAGAAATGTAAAATGTATGTTAGTTTCACTGTTCAGGCATTAGGATGGTGTTCTGTGGTCTTCATGAAAGCTGCCAGTTGGAAAAGACCCACAAGGGTCATCAAAGTCCAGCTCCTGGCCCCGTGCAGGACAACCCCAAGAGTCACATCATGTGTCTGAGAGCATGGTCCAAGCATTTCTTGAACTCTGTCAGGCTTGGTGATGTGACCACTTCCCCTGGGAGCCTGTTCCAGTGCTCACCCACCTTCTGGTGAATAACATTTTCATAATGTCTAAGCTAGACCTCCCCTGACAGCTTCAGGCCATTCCCTTGGGTCACTGCTCACCAGAGACAAGAAATCAGTGTCTGCCCCTCCAGTTCCCCTTGTGAGGAAGTTGTAGACCATGATGAGTTCTCCTCTCTGTCTCCCCTTCACCAGGCTGAAGTACTGTTTGATAAACAAAGGTGAGTGAGGGGACAATCCTGGGATTTTCCCATAAATTTTGAACTTAATGGACTGCAAACATTTTTAAAAGCACCACCTCTTGTATAGTCAAAATTAGAGACCAAAACAAGAGATTTTGGGAACCATGGATCTTCTATCATCCGTTTTCCCCCTGGAGTTTTCCTAAACCAGTATCTTTTGGAGAGCAAGCTGTTTCATAGATAAATTAATTTCATTTTTGTGTGTGGTAGAGTCCTAATTACATTTCAATCAAGAAAGAAGAAAAATTTATATGAAGCTAAACCAGTTTTTTTTTGCTAGAAATATTCCTCAAGGCCAGGTACCCAGGTGGATGACGACAGACAGCTTTAGCCAGAAGGTCTGTAAGTAATTAGCAACAAGAAATGCTAATTCAGTATGTACATCATCTCATTAGTATTTTGGATATTTTTCTGCCTTTAATTTTCTCATGTTTTGTTGCAGATATGTTTACACATGGAAAATTTTGCGTCTTTCCTCACATAAACCTTTGTTTTCTTTTTCTCCCTCTAATAATAAGTTCTGTGTAAGTATCATCACTAACAGGGCTGCTCTTCACTGGTTGAAAATGTAGAATCTAATTGGCAATAATAGAAATTGACTTCATATATCAAAAAGAGAAAGACCATTTGTAATTGAATCACTGACTGTGATTAATCCTGCTGAAGGAGAAACATTGATAGCTTTTTCTCTAGCCAGAGGCTCTATCTTTTGTATTTCTCCAAAGACAATAGAAAGTATGTTGTAATTTATGAGGATCAGAATCATAGTATCTCTAAGTTCCTTTAGCTCATACTTTTTGTGCCACTGATAATGCAGATTTGTTAATTGCTAGATGCTTTTCCCAGTTTAGTGCTTACATTTTATAGGAACTATTCTTGATCTTGGGTTTAAGCAGTTTTTGTTCTTGCTTCTTATCTTTATTGTTAGTTTGAGGAATAATTTTTATTTGTCTTAAGTAGTTCTTTTCCTCCCTATACTAAGAAATCTGTATCCTGTTCATCTTCTCAAGAAATCAATATTTTATTCTGCAAATATTTGTGTCAGTTTGAATCCTTTCTGCTGCTTTTTGGAAAAGATGCACTCCTCCTCTGGTTAGTTTGTGTGACATAAGCTTCAGTTATCAAAAGTAGCCACAGGCAGGACCAGCAGCACGTCCAGATCTGTTCATCCCAAGTCAGATTTGTTGAAAAGTGTGTGGTAGGATTTGTGCATGTACATATTCTTGACCATGGGAATGATCAGCTTGCAGTTACAGATGACATTTAAAAATTAGGGGGGTTTTATCTCCTCTTGTATCACCTTCTAACAGGTACAAGCACAGGAGGCATTAGAATAACATAGATACGTGGTACTTTCATAGATGACAAGGGTTTTGTGTGGAAATAAAAACAAAAAGGGTTTGTAATATGCAAATAAACACTGTGTCGTTGGATACAGGGTAAAACAGGTTGAATTAACATTGGATAAGAAATCATTAAGGATGATCACAGAATTATTCCCAACTCCCACTGTTCAGTCTCAGGTCCAACTCTTCTCTCTTTTTGCTCTCTAATGATACCCAAGCCTGTTTTCTGGACCAGCTCTTGTGAGAGGCCTCTCACAACCTGCTCCCTCCTACTTTGCCTTTCAGTATTCCTGCTTTTTCCTTTCAATGCCCTTCTGTGTGTATTCTTTATTTCTTCAGGGTCATGTACTTACAGAGGTCATTCTTCCATAAGTAAGGACCTGTCCTATGTATTTGCTTGTCCAACAGATGACTGCAATTAATCAATTATACATGTATCCTTGTTACTTATAAGGAAGGAGGAAAAGTATTCTTCAAGAGTCACAAGAAATCACTGAATAGCTAGAAGAGATTTCAAGGAAGGATATGATGGCCTAATTTAATTTTTAAAGAAAGGTGGTATTAAAACATTATTTTTTTAGAGTAGCAAATTACAAGTTACACACTACCGTGTAAAGTAAGATTATATTCTGCTACTGGCTTGTCTCACTATTTTGTAGTTGTGGCATAGTGTTGTAAAATAACGCTTATTATAGTAATGTAAATCAAATAATTACTTTTGATTGGCCCCAGTCTTTTCTGGGTCCCACAGTAGCGGATGCAATGTGAGGCTGAAAACAACTGAGAACATGATCCAAGGGGAAAAAAAGCTGAACATCAAAGTAAAGACAAAACTAAAGGGAAGGAAGAACAGAAGAAAGTAACCACACAGAAGGCAGCTGTCTTTTAAAATTAATTATAGTGGACTGGAATTCATTTCTTACAAGCCACTTGAAAGCTGTTTGATAATTATAAAAATATTTATAGGCCAAGTTGACTTCCTTTGCTTATTCCTGGGAGACTGTAGATGGTGTGGGTTTTAAGCAGATTTGCCTGTCTGATAGAAACCTCATTATGTTTTGCATGTCTTCTAGTTTCTCTGCTAAAGGACATAAACCTGGACAAGTGCCTGTTTCTGCAAGTACTGCCAAGTAATTGAAACAGAGTATTTACATTAATATACTTTCCAATTTAATTTCTCAGTGGGATGCAGGCATCACAGATTTTATTACCTTTCTGCTTGCAGACAGAGTTACTAGGTCTTGCAGCAGATGCTTGCATCAGTATCAGGCTAGGTACTGTAAGTATCATTTTATGGTATGAGATATTCTCCGTGGAATTTATTCTGGATGCACAAAATTGCCACTGCATGAAAGCATTAAGAATATTTGCATACTTTAAATATATTCAGCTGGTCTGCTCCTAACTAGGACATCTTTTTTCCAACTCGGTCTTGTCTTTTCTATTGATTTCAGCTGGATCTGGTTTTTACGGCAGACTTTTAGTGACCAGATTTATTCCACCTGTCTTTTGTCCCTTAGCAGAGATACTTCAGCAAGAAGCATAGCTGTTCAAGGTCTCTATGTAGTCAACAGGAAGAAATTGTTATCCCTGTAGGGCAATTAATATCTTAGCCATTTTAAAATTAGTCTGGGGAAGTACCTTTCTAGCCTTGGTAGCTACAGAGTGACCTTGTAGCGCATAGAATTCTGACTTAGATACTACAGGGAGAGTTGAAAAATGGTATGAAATGTTTACATATTGTTTTACTTCAAATGTCTTGGTATGTGCTTTTGCATAAAATACGTGCCTCTTGATTTTTTAATATTTAAATAACTTGAAATATCATATTCCTATGTAAATGGCTCATGCTTTTCAGGTATTTAACTAAAAATTATGGCTACCACACCTGAAATTGCTAGAAGCAAGATAGTTTATTGCCAAAATTGTTGCCCAGCTGTCTGGCATTTTTACTAAATTTCTGCTTTTCTTCCATAATTATTTGGTTTCTGTTCCAAACCCCCTCCTTATTTAACTTTGCCTTGCAAACAAAATACCATTAGTATGCCTCAATTCAATTATACATGAGGATCAGCACTATCATTAGGCACTGCTTAGACTTCCATTCAAGTTGTAGTGTAGAAGCTAGGGTGGAAAAGTTACTTATTTTTCACAACAGGATCCCTTTCAGTAAGAGTTAGCATGAAGTAAGGAGAGACCATGGAGTTAGGAGTTACAGAACCTTTTCATAACTTTCTAGACATAAAAATACACATACAATCTGTGCTGAGTTAGAGGTCCAGATGAAAGTACTATGAAAGGCAAATATTTAGTGCCAAACTCATCATTGCCAATCATGATTCAGTATTGTATTGGGGTTTTTCTGTGGCTGGGTTTCTAGTAGCAGGGGGCATTATTGGGGAGGAGCTTCTTTGAGAAGTTCCTGGAAGCCTCCCTTAGCAGAGCTAATGCCAACCAGCTCCTGGCTGGACCCACTGCAGGCCAAGCCAATTAGAAGTGATAGAGATGCCTCTGTGATAACGTATTTAAGAAGTGCGGGGGGGGNCTGCCTCGTTTTCCCCTACTCCACAGGGAGTTCTGGCACTGCCCCTCGGTGGAGCAGAGGCACTGTGCATGTGTCAGCCAGATAAACTCGCAAATCCTTGAATCAAAACTGCGATAAATTCTCTTCGCAAATGGGCGGGGTCGTAATGCAGAGGTCGCAATGCACCAGAGATTCACTGTATACATACACAATGGAATCGCTCTAGGACAACAACAAAGGACACACATCAGTATGTGGGAGTGATGTCATGAGCCTTGTAGGAAAAACAGCTGATTTGTATTTATCCACAAGGATAAATCACTTTCATATCATAAAAATATTGAGTACTCTACAAGGAAACTGATTTTCTTCTTAGTGGATGATAAAACATTTCCAGTAAATTCTAATTAGTTCTTAGAGACTTCAAAGACAAATGTCAAAATACTGAGTTATTCATAAATTGCATAGGTTAAATGCATTGTAACAGCCAGCAATAAAAGTAGATTACATATTTTATATACAGAACATGTTGTAAGATCCATTGAAGTCTTCGGTGTATAGTCAATTGGACCACTTTCTTACCAAGACATTCATATTTCCAATAAAGAGAGATTGAAAAAGGCAATAGGATAGAAATATATTTTTAATACCATCATATAATTTCTTAAAGATTATTTTATAGACATGCAATTTCTTAAAGCAATATTTAACTTTAAAAGCTTCAAGCATGCCTATAATTAAGTGATGAGTTCCTTCACAGCAACAAACTACAAAAAGACCCCTCAGCTACATCTGTGATGCAGATGCTGTGATGAAACCAGGAAACAATGAGTGAAGTACAAGAGAGACAATCTGAAAGCTGCATTCAGTAAGGGATTTTGGAATCAAAGAAAGAGCATACTGTATAATCTTTATAACCACTAGAACCAAGACTCAAAAAATGCTGTAGGATTGAGAAGGAAAGTGGTTGAGAAGGACAGTGGGAGCAGTGCAAACAGGGACCCCACAAGCTGACTTCCACGTTTTACATGAAGTAAGACTGGTAATTTGTAACTGAATGATGACAGAACACTTCTGCTTGAAGTATTCATTGTATATCCTGAGAAGAATCAGAGGCCTGGGTTCCAATACCTCATTTATTGTCACTGCTTTGCAAGACCTTGTGTGTAAATGACAGGATTCAGGTGAACAGATAATTATAATGAGATGTGTGTCAAGTGGAGGTTTGCACCCACAGTGGTTTTCACAACCTAAAGAAATTGATCTGAAACTGGTTTTAATTACACCAGTAGGACAGCTGTGTGCTGATAGGGCATCAGTTTCTGTGTTTTGACATAGCCAATGGGCTTTTAGTGTGCATGATCTACTTACATATTATGCAACATGTAGGTGTGTTAACATACATTACCAACTGATTAAGGTAGTGAGGCAAGTTTAAAAACCAAAACACTCCTCTCATATACACTGACATGATTGAAATTGTTGTTGAAATTTAGGACTTAGACTGCTGATTTTATGAGAAATAACTATTTTTAAACAATACAGCAATGTTAAGTATAAATTATCAAGTAAAAAAACCAAAGTCAAACAAACAAAAAACCCCAAACTTCCAAACCAAAACAAAGCCTCAAAACAAAAAAACCCACCACCTATAACTAAATGTTTTGTCTTCTAGAAAGAAATTATCTTGCTCTATGGGAAATGTCAAGAACTCTCTATCACAGATGCAGGTAGTATGGAGAAAGCATACATGGAGGCAGAGATGGTTTTTTATGAAAGTGTCAACAATTTTGGTGAGAATCTTAATAGATCTGTATCTAGATGGAAAAAAAAATCACATAAAAGCAGGAATCTGCTCTCCCTCTCTGAATTCTGCGAATCTCTTCTCTCAGGCTGCCAGCACCAGAACAAGAGGTCATGGCCTCAAGCTACGCCAGGGGAGGTTTAGGCTGGATGTTAGGAAGAGCTTTTTCATAGAGAGTGATCTCTCAATGGAATGGTCTGCCCAGGGAGGTGGTGGAGTTGCCATCCCTGGAGGTGTTTAAGAAAAGACTGGTCTAGGAGCTCAGTGACGTGACCTAGATGATGGGAGGCTTGGATGGATGGAGCATGGTGCTCATGGTTCCACACTTGTGGGTTTGATCCCTGTCTGGGCATGCACTTGGAAGATGGACTAGATGATCCTGTGGGTCCCTTCCAACTCAGAATAAGCTGGGAACCTGTGAGGGACTGGTGAGAACTGAAAAGATTAAAGTTTCTTGGTGGAATTAGAGTCTTTTTTCATATAGAAGTATTTTAAGTAGTGTATTGGGTTTTTCTGTGGCTGGGTTTCTGGTAGCTGGGCCCAGGCAGCCAAAAGGACCAATGGCATCCTGGCCTGCACCAAGAATGGAGTGGCTAGTAGGTCAAGAGAGGTTATCCTTCCACTGTATTCGGCACTGGTTAGACCGCACCTCGAGTACTGCGTTCAGTTCTGGGCCCCTCAGTTCAAGAAAGATGTTGAGGTGCTGGAAGAAGATCAGAGAAGGGCAACTAGTATGGTAAAGAGGCTTGAAGTAAAGCTAAAGAGGCCCTACAAGGAGAGGTTGAAGGAGCTGGGTCTGTTTAGCCTAGAAAAGAGGAGGCTNCAGGGCTGAAGGAGGGGGAGGACGTGTTCCAGGCGTCTCCCCGCAGCCTGTGGTGAAGGCCATGGTGAAGCAGGCTGTCCCCCTGCAGCCCATGGAAAGTTCTCAGGGGTGTAGAGATCCACCTGTGGAAGTGCATCATGGAGGAGCCCATGCTGGAGCAGGTGGATGCTGAAGGGAGGCTGCAGCCTGCTGAAGCCCACATCAGAGCAGTTGACTTTAAAATTTAAGGCATTACTGGAACAAAAAGCACAGCCTCTGACAGTCACTATTTGGCTACATCAAGCTTTGCATGGATGACAATTGTCTCAAGAGTGTTGATTAGCTGAACTCAGACTCCATAGTAGCAGGATTGGATTGACAGTTTTGGATATCCTAAGTTTTGTTAGTAGTTCAAACTTCTTCATGTATTTGCCAGTTAACTGGTTTTTCATTGCTACAGAAGCTTACATGTAAGCAGGTTTCAATTACATTTACAGTATTTACATCCTATTTTATTTGTGTTTCATTCAGCTTGAACAATGAAAAAGTACAGGCATTCAAAAGCTAGGCCCTTAACACCAAGTCAACAGCATTGCAGAGGAATAACTATTTCCTCTGAAGTTAGACTTTCCTGGGACACCTGTATTAATACCATGTTTCAAAACACTAACTTTCAAGTGGTATATCAGAACCTCATGAAGGAAGGATCTGCCCATGTAATATTCATTTATATGATAGCTAGGAGCTCTGGTATGAAATAACCCTAAACACTCCTAAAGAACTTCCTCTACAAGAAACATGAGAAAAATTTCCAGAAATACTACTGGATTTTTTTAAAGTCTATGCTTTAAAAGAAAAATACTTCAATCTTTTGTTTAGTACTTTCCTACCTTCCACTGCTTTTCTCCCTTTCCTAAGTGTCATCTAAAATTCACATGAAGAGTGTGTGCACTGTCAGCTAAGTTTCTTTTTGAGAGAAACAATAAATCACTGTACCTCTGGATGGTAATTCTTCCCCATAGAAAAAGCTAGGATGTCCTTTTGGTTCCAAGGATCAATAAAAATTTATGTCAGCTTCACGAAAGTGTAATAAAACAGACTCATTTTGCCATGTTGACGTTATCTTATAAAAAATAAAGATACAGCAAAAAAATTGTGGGAACACTATACAAATAAAACTCCATGAAATGCCAATTGTAACAGGTATTCTTCACTTATACTGCTGCAAAAATGCATAAAATGTAAAAGAAGGTAATGTGAAGGTACATAAAATTTTAGTTGTATTTTTCAAATAAAGATGATTCAGGAAGCTTTATGAAATATACCAGTAAGACTGTTATTTGAACAGATTCTCTCATTACCAATTTTCAGTGATTATTTACTTTTTTTCCTTTTAAGAAGGAGCAATGTTTTCTGTAAAACTGCATGTAATCAGAATGAGATTTTTGTGCTTGAAATACAACCTCAGTGTTTCTGACAAGTGTTTGTTCCAGATATGGAATGACTGTTCACTGTAGAGGCGTTTTTGGTATGCCAAGTTTTATTGTATAGTCAATCTATTTTATCAAGGAAGCTACAGAAGCCAAATCCTTTTTATTGTTTTATACTGTTAGAATAATAAAAAAAAATATCACTACAATTTAATTTACAGCAGGAAAAAGCAGCCACGCTATACTTGGAATAAAGTCTACATCTATATACAGAAGTGTCCATTTAACTAAGTTAAAAAAAATCCAACCCCAAGAACCTGTGGTTCATAAAACATGAGGTCCCCTGGGTTTCTTTCACTATGGCGTTATTTTAAAGTATAACTCCCCTTTATTTATTTATTTCATGACTGCTTTTTAGATCACCCATTCTACACAGCCACGTCACCACACAGAATTACTGGATACATGACTCCGGTATATACAAAGTGACGAATCTCAGCCTTTAGGAATACAACGCATCCAGTGGGTCCAAGTACAAAAAAGTCCTTGTGGGTCACAAGAAACAGCAAAGCAGTGTTTGGTATTTTACACTGTATGGTGAACCTAAGCAGACAAAAAATGTTCTCTTGATAACAGGTTATTGAAAAAAGCCCAAAACATCCACCAAATGCTAATATGTCTAAGGCTTCATGGTTCCTCCTGATGTAAATTTGACTTATGACATACCAACTTGAAATGTTAAGACACTCATTGCATAGAAGTAAAAAAGCATGCTGGATCCTGTGAAGTTACACCCAAGGTTTCCATCCAGGAAAGAGCTGGCTCAGATTTTTAGGGTCCATGGCCTGCTGTATGAGGAGGTTCACCTGCCCTCCCACACTGAGCACTGTTCCCTCCTCAACACCTTTCAGCTTCTCCTGAAGTCTCATCAGAACGCGCTCAGCCACTTTGTTAAAACTCTGGTCATCGCTGCTGGCAGAATAAGAAAAGAAAAACAGTTGCTCTAGGTACAGATCCTGAACAACACGAGCAACATTCAGTGAGAAAACAGTAAAGCAAGGTAACAATGCAAACAGGAAGACAGTAAGAGAAAAATCTTGCACCTGGCTTTTCTTTTACGTTCCTGTGGACCAGTACTGAGTGTAGAGCTCATGTCAGCCTCATCCTCCGGTCTCTGCTGCAGATATAAAGCTTTCAAGGGGTTCATGGTCCAGTCAAAAAGAGGATCGTAGAGCAGCACCTACACAGTAAATAAACATCTTTTTAATTTAAACTGTTAATTACAGCTAATTCAGTGCCCTAGCATGGTTGGTAATGCTGGCATTAACCACAATATTATGAGCTTAGGTGTTGGTGTTTGTTTTTTTTACCAGTAGAATTGGCCTACATTGCTTAGGAGACAAACCAACAATAAAAACTGCATCTAATCATTTGCAGATATTTGTGTTGCTCATACTTCACTCAATTTTGCCCCTCAGTCCTGTCTCAGCAGTGTACAGGTCACTTTTTAATACACTGCTAGGCACTATCTAAGGAAACAGTTCCCACAGAAAATGCTAACTGGTTATAATTTTACTGAAGATTACATGAATTAACAAATCTGGTCAACACTACTGCATTCAAATTCAGTACAAAACACCTTAAAAAGAGTATTTGGTGTAGTAATGCATATGCAGACAACAAAGATAAGAAACTGAAGACATTCTGGCAGGTTACTGTGCGAAAGAATAAAAATGCTTACCTCTACAATAGTCAGCAAAGCTTCTTGAGAATTCCTCATAACAGCCATTGTTTTCTCACAGCATCTAAAAACATTTTCCTGTATTTTAGGTTCTTTCTGGTAAAATGTAATGGTATTTTCATAATTTAGATAATGGATATTTGTACTCTACTTAAAAGCTTAATTTCTAACGTAAGAGTAACCTCTCTGATATTGCCATTTGGGGAAAAAACCCCAAACAGACAAACGTAGACATGTAAGACCAGAAGGAGACTGGGTAGTTCACTCATTATGTTTCTAAGAGAAAGGGACGACCTGTCTGTGTAAGGAATGCAGAAGTCTCCTATGAGGCAGGTACTTCACTGAAAGACGGATTAGGCCTCCTGTCTACTTCAGCATGAGAGGTACCTGATATACCCCAAACTTAACTGATCATGTTCACACCCAATCCTGAGATGAAGTCAGTCTAGCTGAGGCAGAAACAGTATCTGCACCAGCTCCTGTTATTGTATTTGCTTCAGCTGGAGCAAAGCGATTCATGTTTTTCTGCATCACAAAAAAAAAGTTTCAGAAGTAACACAAAACTGTGTCCTGCTAGGACCATCCTGCAGAAAGCAGTGCACACCTTGGCAGGGACGCGACAGGTGGGTGTGCGTGTGTGTCCTGGAGGCATGTATTGCACTGTTTCCATAGGAACAGGCAGGAGGAGGTGTTGGCAGAGCTGCCTCCTCTTCCCGCATCCCCCTCAATCCCCCCATGCCCTCAATGTCACACACACACACACACACAGACACAGACACACACACAAACACATGCACACTCCACCCCGTCCTGTCCCTGCCAAGGTGTGCACTGCTTTCTGCAGGATGGTCCTGGCAGGGAAGACACCTTCCTGGAGCCAGTCTAGGAAGCCCACCCTGGGAGCCTCTCGCTGCGGAGTGGCACGGTATGGCAGCAGTGGCGGTGAAAGCTGGGAATCCCCATGCCACTGGTGCTACCACAGGGAAGCCCGTGGACTCCCCAGACAGGGCAGAGAAGACCCCCTTGGCTCCCTGGACACATCAGAGGGTGTGGGGAGGTGCTGGGAATGCTCCCCAGCGCTCTGGGGCTGAGGGGGATGAAGTCTCAGGCACGGCTTATTTGCACACTCATGACTTGCCTATCTTCGCAGATTAGGGGCTTTCCGGGACTCAAAAAGGCCCCAATCCCCGTGAAATCTGAGGTATTACTGTAATGTTAATTGCTGCCTCAGAAACATAACACTCACGCTGTATAGTTTCTTAAAGACATTAAATTTGGGGTTTGCAAGCATTATGCTCAAGAACATCATCAAAGTCTGGAAAGAGAGAAACATCCTACTTCTTAGGGATCTCATAGGTCATTCACAGGATACAGGATGGAGGTTGACAGAAACTCAACTCTTTTGGGATTTTGCAGTTAAAATCTATTGTGGGATTTATATTTTGCACTTGCAAAGCAATATTAAAAATATGATCCAAAAGGGGAAAACACTCCAATTTACTCACATAAAACTAAACAGAAATTAAAGTTAAAAAAAAATGGTTCAAAGACATTTAACAGCTCTGAATATATAGTATAGCTCCAACAGAAATATGTAGATATGAAGGAAAAGAAAATCATCATTCTAAATCAATGGTTAGCTGTGGAGCCTGTGGAAACACTGAGTCTTCCCTGAATTCCACAAGAGGGTGACAATCACAGTATCACAATATAGATAAGGCTGGAAAGGACCTTGAAGATCATCTAGTCCAACCTATAATCCAACTAACCTATCCTGTACTTCTAGATTATATCACTCAGCACCTCGTCCAATATATATAATACAATATATACAATATATACAAGCACATGAGTTAAAGGTCAGCATTTAGGCTTGTATATTATCAGCAGAAATCTGAGTTTCCTCTCAAGCCTCAGAACTATTTAACATGTAACAACAGTCATGATGCTAGAAGTGCTCTGCCACCTACTCATGCCTATGCAATACAGGAGCACTTACCTTCTGAAGACTCCTTCCACGCCAGTAATACCCATTCCGTCCACTATGTCCCTGGTTAATCTAAACGGAACAGTCTCTGGTGTGGGAAGAATTTTACCTTGCTCAAAAGCAACCCCTACAAGGAAGGATAATAAATATTTAAAAAATGCTAAAGTAAGTAAAAATTGGGGTTCTCTTGCCTGTCTCACTTACCCAGATCTATATGCACTAGTTCTGCCGTTTGTTCATCTATCAAGATATTCTGAACATGTCTGTCTCCAAGTCCAAGAATGTAGCCGACTGAAACAAAAAGGTAAGTGCTGAAACCTTATTTATGTATCATAAAAACCAGAGAAAGCTTAAGAAAGGTTATTAAAATCATTGTACCAGGTGCAAACAAATTACAAGTGAGAATATTTCTTCCCACATATAGTAATATTACCCCAGGAAAGAGGAAATGCCATTCCACAAAATCAAAAAGAAAAGTTTAACTGAATGCAATTGCAAAAACATTATTCTCATACAGATGTACGTATATTGTTTTATCTACTCCACAGATTTCTTGCCCATTTCACTTTGTAGATAGTAGATTATCAAACATTGCAGCTTTCAAAAAATAAAGATTAAAATCAAGTGCATAATAATATTAGGCTTTTTAATCAAAATTACTATTTTAGTTTAAAAAATTAAACTAAACTCACTTAAGCTAAATTAAAATTACTATTTTAGTTAAAAAACCCCAGAAACAAAACAAGAAACCAAACAACAACTGACATTTGTCTAAGTAGGTTTTAAAAATCTCCAGTGATGCAAATGATAAGATCTTTCATGTAAGCCTATTGCAGTGCTTTACTGTCCTTAAATGCAGAAAACCTCCAAACTACATTTCCCTTGGTAAAATTTACATCCATTACTGCTTTCATTAGCTGACATGGACAGCTGCAGTATTTCCTACAAAAATCTTTCATCTGAATTCTGTTAAACTGCAAATTTACTTTTTTTTTTTCCCCCCAGCAATAAAGGCAGTGTATAAACATGTTAGGATCTAAAATGGGATCTACTGCAATGTATACAATCTACTAACAAATGTCTTTGAAAGACTCAGGACAGAACTGAGCCATCCAAAGAAAACTCACAATCCAAGTACATATATTTCTTTATTAAGACAGAAAAAAACCAAAGGAAAAACAATAGAGCCTAAATAATAATTCAGCCAGTTAATGATGTGAGTACAAAAAAAGTTAAAGGTGGAGCTTCTCAGCTCAGTTAAAACAGCAGAGACTACACATGAAAGGAATAAATGTTAAACCCAAACAATAAATTGTCAGGTAGAAATGACAAAAAGCCCTACTAGAACCTAAAAATACAAACCACTGTATAAAACAAAGACACACACAATTTCATTCTGTCTTTCTACAGCAGCAGAAAGAGAGGGGGGGAGGAATGAATCAGAAATCTTGATTACAAAAATAAGACTGGTGTCCTTGCTGGCATTTTTTGCTCCCTACTGTGCCTTTTATGACATGTGACAAAAGCAGAACAGCCACTACCTCTGACATGGTATAAACTCTTTGGTTACATAATCTAAAAATCCCATATAAATAAGTCAATGTAATACCTATAGAAGATGTTGCCACACTACGAGTGTACGCCAATCGTTTTTCAAACCACACAGCTGGATCCAGGAATTTTTCCATGCAGAAATACCGAAACACAGGTTGAAAATTCTCACAGACTTTCATGAAGATTCTGTATTTCTCTTCAGGTTGTTTCTTTTGTGCTTCCTTTAAACACATAAGAAATGTTTTACCCATGACTAACTGCTTTGAAAGGAAACTACATCTTCCTTTGAAAGGAACAGATTCCTACTTTTTAGTCTCTCCCCTCCAACAAATGCTGTTCTCACTCCATTCTATGAATTACTGTCTTTTTTACAGAAATTATTAGTGCACCTATGTATCTGTTTTACTAAATAATTTTATTTTCACGCACAACTGATGGGCTAAACTCAGAGGCAGGAAAAAAACACACTGCTATTTCTTTGGTTCAGCAGTTGCATGGATTTTATAGGCATGTACGGGTAAATGCATCTTGGGAGACACTTCCCTTCACTGCACTCTGTTCTGATACCTTTGTTTATCAAACGGCTTCATGTCACTGTGGGAAGTCATTCCCACACAGAAGCTTCACGAAGCCAAAGTTAAATATACTTTTATCCTGTTCACAGTATAGATGTTTAAAAGGAAATAATTTCTTGCACAATCGTGGATACATAAAGAAACAGGTAAAACTGTATGCAATTCTCTAAACTCATGGTGAGGTGGTCTGTGGGACTAAAGTAAAATTCTGAATATCTATTTATTCCATGCCACTGATCATAGTCATTTTTACATATACTAAAAGTATAGTATACTATACTATACTGTTCTCTGTAAATTCCGCCCCTCTGGCCCACCTCACTTCCCCCCTGCCCCGCATATATTACAAGACAGCTATTTTTTTGTGTGTTTTTAAAAGTAATTCTGACTTACCATCATTATTTTTTGACACTGATAACCAGAGTAATCTTTGGGCCTGTATCTCTTGTGAGCTCCTTCTTCGACATTCACAAGAAACTCCCCAATGGGAGTTGTTCCTGAACACCACTCGAGAACACCACTTCTTTGGGAAAGGGGAACCACCTGTGAAAGCAAAACCATGGTGGTATGGGGCAGGGTTATACACACAAAACTATGAATAAGCACCCTGCAGATCATGGGTGCGCATTTGTGTTTGTTTATAAAGACAAAAAATGACAAACCATACAGCTGACCACAATGTATGTTTTACATACACACATACACATATATAAAACCCCACTCAATTTTTTTTGTACCAAATACTTGCAGTTTTTTTCCTAGCCCAGAGAACCTTCCACTACATACTTCAGCATAACTTCATAATTCTCGTCAGTGAGCACGTTTGCATTGGCATTCTGGATGACCCATGACAGCCAGCAGGTCATTCTGCTGGAATGGGATAACAAGGCTATTGTGCAAATTGCACATAAAAAGTAAAATCTCGAAGAAACGTAACAGTTTCATGAATATATGAGGCTTGTCTTAGTCTGCTTCCCACCCCAGGGAACAGCTGCTCACAGAATGACTGGCTGTAATAGTTACAATTGTTGTAGCACTCACCAGAATGAACAATCTCCTGTCCTCAGCAAAATAGCTACTGCCTGTTTCCTTGGATTTCCTTTTGTTATGGAAGCCTCTTTATTTCATAATGCAACACCCATTCCCTTCTTCCCAGCCATCATTCATTTTCACACGCATAAAAACGTGAGTCACCATTGAAAATTATTCAAAAAATGTGACTTGAATTCTGCCTCTAAAACCACACTAGCAATTCAGATAAACAACTTTAATGATTCTAGAGTGCGCATTTCTCAAAGAAAAGAGCTTATCCTTTGAGAGTACCTACTCAGAGGTCACTTTCACAGCTATTACAGTAACCCCTTGCTACTTTGCGGTCCACCAATCGCAGCTTCAATACATCGCGGGTTCCCTCCCCCGCGATATAATAAACTGGCTTTACAGTATTTACCACTACTTCACAGATTTTGCTTATTATGGGATCGTTCTGGAACTCCCCACAATATTCAAGGGATTACTGTATTATAATCCCAAGCACATAAAATGGAAGGAGGAAGAAGAAATTCCTACTTAATTACATTTTCTGCATTCAAAATAAAAATGAATAGCCATACTCTCAATTCCAACAAAAAAAGTTGTGCAATTCAAATTCTGCATGAGCACACCTTAGATGATATTTCTGGATGGAATTGTAAGGGATATTACAAGACTAAAATTAATTAATTAAGGAATATCATAAGACAAATTAATGAGACTTCATGAACATACTTGTATGGTCAAATTTAATTACTAGAAACTTACAATTCAAGGACAGTGCATGAACTTAATTTCTTTTCAATTTTAAGTTCATATAAAGGAAGCTTTGAAGAGTATTAAATATATACAGGGCACCAGAAATTTATTTTATGGAGTTGGAATAAATTAAATGGTAATAATTAAAATGTATGGTTTATTCTATACCCTACGGAACAGTGACTATCTTAATAACATGTAAATAAATACCCTTTTATATTGTCTTTGGGACAAAAAAGAGGAGAATGGGGAAATACACTTTATTTCCCTGCTGCTGCAGCTGTTCAGGGTTACCTTGTATCTTCGGATGTTTAATTTTCTCTTTCGTGTTTCAGTGTTTTGCTGGAGCAATGTATTGCACATCTGGAATACTTGTTGCATGACAGCATCTTGTCTGAGGTCATCGCGCCCCTTCAGCACAAACAGTAAAAGCAGTTAGAAAACTTCTTGTCCAGCAACTAAAAAAAATATTTTAAAAAATCTGCACAAAACCCAAATTACTTTTCCACAATAACCACATGCAATAAAATGTAATTAACAACTGTTTTTCCCCTCTGTATTTGCTTTTCTAACAGTGCTCAGCTGCTTAACTAGAACCATCATTATCTTAAATCATCACCTTTTATTTTTCTGACAGATATTATGTGATAAAGGTTTCAATAAACCTACATGGCTTAAGGTACTCTTTTCAAACAGGGATGTTTCATTCTACATATTTAGCAACCCAGCACACAGCTGAAGCAGCATCAGTTCTGATTATGGGCTGCAGATCTACTGATTCATGCCCCTCTTTAAAACTTCCCAAACTACCCCTTATTTAACAGTAAAACAGGATTCTCCTAGCAGCTGCTCAATGTTTACATTCAAGGAGAGAATGAAATCAACAGAGTCTCAAAATAAATAATTTTTTTTAGATTTGTATTTCTATGTGCATGATTTTGATTGTGTCTTAATTAATTTTTTTTTCTATGGAGAAGAAAAATGAAGGTATTTAACACAAAATTCTGATGGTTTTTATTTACTGTACACTCCAGGTCACCAGCTAAGACATGACCACGCAAGTCACAGGTCTGGTAGTTGTCAGGTAAGCTACTGGATATTACATGCATTGCTGAAAAATAATTACAAAAATATTCAATATCATTTCTTATTATTTATATTATACTATTATTATATTACCTATAAGTACTTTGCAATTTTCTTTATT
>WEKX01000893.1:73160-101118 GCA_013390025.1 Pitta sordida
AAATATATATATATAATATAAATTAGAATAATGTACCTAAGGATGCTGAACATGAGTGGATTCCAAGGTAAGTAAAGAATAAGGTGACCACAGTAAAACCTCATGAGATTTGTTTAACCATACAGATTTGTCAAATTAAAATCTACACTAAGTTAAATTAAAATGCATTGAGAATTACAGGTCTCTGATGAAAAATTTAACTGATAAGCAATGACAACTGAAAAAGCAAGTTTTGCAGGAAAAGTTCAGGAATTACATAGGAAAGCATACTGCTCAGCATTATAGTTCATCTTCTAGAAACCTAGGAAAAGGAGAAGAAAGATGGATAATTTCATCATCAAAGCATTAGGAAAAACCAGATCAGACATATACCTTCATCATTTCATTGACTCTATCAACTCCAGGATTTTCAAGCCACAGGGAACAGAGTCGGAATATCCACATATCATGTTCTTCTCCACTTAATAAACAGCTGATATAGTTTTCCACAGCTTTGCACAGGAAACGTTTACGATCCTCAGTTAGGGCTTGTATTGCACATTCATCCAGTTCAAGTTCCCGCTGAACCTTCACTGTATATCTGTGTGAACAGATATTATTTTTAAACAACAAATTAACTCTTAATGAACTTAAAGCAATGACATCCTTAGCTCTCCTAATTACTAATTTAACATTTTTAAAGTTGTTTTGTATGTACAAGCACAGTAAAATAAACAACTGAGAAGTCAAATTAAGGGAGCTACTCCTTCGGCACATGTGCACAGACCCACTGGTCTAAGTAACTTTTCAGTCAGTGTCTACTTGTAAATTATTTACAATTATTTACAGTGTTAGTGAATATCAAATACAGATCATTTGTGTAAAGGCTTCAGTTTCCAGCACCTGAAGCTCAGCCTTTTCTACTCACTTGCAATTGTTCTTACTAAATCCTTAAGAATTCTGTATTAAAATTAATTCTACTCTTTTACTAAATGTGTAAAGTAGAAAAATCTCAACTCATTTATTTTCACTCTGTAACATTTTCTTTGTCAAATAAACTGAACAGATACAGGGAACAAACATGAATTCCAGGCCACGATCATGTATACTGTTTAACTGTTGTAACGTTTTGGCCCACACTATCCAGCACTTGCTTAGACTATGTTTAGGCACAGTTCAGCAACTATTTGCAACAAGCACTATGGATCTGGCCACTGTTTTGTGGAGAAGGAAAAAATCAGCTGTAGAGATGATACCATGCAGTACCTCTTGCCCAGAGAGCTGGTAGAGATGGAGTATTTGACAGCTCCAGAGTAACTACCTCTCCACTTTAATGCTCACCTGTTGGTCTGAACTCTACGCTCCCTGATGAGGCCAACCTCCTCCTTAGCCTTCTTCAGTAATGCCTGCTTATTTTCAAACTCTGACGATTTCATGTAGTTCTCAATTCGCTGGTACTGATTATCAGAGAAACGAGCCAAAGACAGGAAAGCTTTCATCTTTCCTTTCTTCAGCTCATCACTGCTGCCTCCACTGTGGCTTGCAGCAATTTCCACGGCCTAAAGGAGAAGTTACAATAATGGTAAGATGGATAATCAGATAAATCATGCTGCATAATACTTGATTAAGCTCTATTATCCCAAAAACCCAGAATGGTTGAAGCTGGAAGGCACATCTGGAGCTCAACTCGTTCAACCCCATCCTGCTCAAGCAATGTTATCTGCTCAAATACGTTATTTAATGTTGTCTGTGATGGAACATACCTATATGTATAGAAAATGAAATCTAACAGGCTGAGCATTCTTCTCCTAAGTGATTTGAGAAGCATTTCAGTTCAAATAGCCAAAAATATTATCCTGTATGAAAGAGCTTTAATAACTATACAGGCATTTTCTACACTTATCAGTTTTTTAAAGTAACTAGGCATGAAGTTTTAAAATAGTCTTACAGCCTTAGATCACAAGAAGGTGAGAAAAAAAAATGGAAGATAGTCCAAAAAGCGCCTCAAAGTAAAGGAAATTATATGTGAAAGTCATGCATTCAAATCATCAGAGTGAAAAAAGCGTGTAGACAGTAACAGATAAAAGCAGCTACGGTGACTTTCACAAACTAGCACAAAATAAAGAAATGCAGCGTGGACAAATATTAATACAAATGTTTCTATAACTGACTAAGAGTTAAAAAAAAAATAAAATGACAGTACTTTGAAACACTAGAACAAAACCTTCCAGCACCTGTCACAAGTAACCTTATCACTCTACAACTACCTGAAAGATTTTAGCAATGTGGGGGGTCAATCTCTTCTCCCCAGTAACAAGTGACAGGACAAGAATATATAGTCTTAAATTGAGTCAAAAGGGGCTCAGGTTGGACATTAGGAAGAATTTCTTCACAGAAAGTGTGATTAGACATTTGAATGGACTGCTCAGGGAGGTGGTGGAGTTGCTGGCCCTGGAAGTATTTAAGGAAAGACTGGATGTGGCACTCAGTGCCATGGTCTGGTTGGTAAGGTGGTGTTAGGGCAGAGGTTGGGTTTCATGATCTGAGAGGTCTGTTCCAACCTAGCTGATTCTGTGAAATACAATGGCCATACTGAAAACCTGGTGAGTGAATAATCTGTCCTGAGAAGGAAGGAATGGGGATGTGGAACAGAAAAGGAAATTAAGACTAGTAGTTGTAATCACTGCACTTCTACACCAGTATTAGACATTTCACTGTGAATTCTGTAAAGCCACATTCTGAACGTTTTCTAAGATTAGAGTGTTATACTACAATACAATGTGAAACGATATTTTTATAAGAAACCATATTTCAATACAAAAAAATAAGGCTTGATGTTTTCTACTTGGCATTTTAACACCATATTTTAGCATAGCATTATCTCAAAGACTGCACATTTCAAAGTCCAGATTCACCTTTTCTAAGTATTTCTGCATGATGACTGTAGGGTTTTCCAAGCATGTTTCTGCTAACCAGGTTCCACATAACCTCAGGCACTCTGTATACATCAATTTCAGGTGAGGATCCTTCTCAACCTTTGAAAAAGCAAGTTTTGGGAACAAAATTAAAGACAGGGAGGCATCAGGCAAGAATATCTTCTACGTATGAGGTAGGCAACTTTTAAATCCTGAATAGAATTCAGTCACTGAGGCCTATTACACAAAATGCATCTACAGAGTCATAACTACAGTAACCTTAAATCTCATTCACATTCTATGTGAGACTAAAGGAGTCCATGTATTTTAAAATACTTGGTAATTTGAACAATGATAAACAGAATAAAATGTAATAAAATTTAAATAAATTCACAGGATGTTTCCATTTAGTCTGAAGTACCATAGTACACTCCATAGGTAACATTCAGGAATCCCAGTAACTCTGTGTAATCACTCAATTCTTCAGACAGATCTCTACACGGAAACTTGATTAAAAGAGAAGATGATGGAGCAGGTTTCCAAAGGACTTGTCTCCAGATTGGATCTTAAGCTTTAACTGTAGAGTAGGACAAGTTTGGAAAATGCTTCTAGTATAGGCTACATATTAAAGACCACATGATCAAAATGGCAACGTTGACTGTGAAATACTGAAGGATATCATAGCCTGCGAAAACACAAATCCTCCTTACACGAGCAGGGTAAATGTAACACTTGAAGGACTAAATTTTTGGAGAGCCTCGTCAACTGATTCATGGAGAAATCACAAAAATCCAAAGAGCAGCAACTCTTGGTTTTGCCCTGATATATATTGAGAACTTGACCTAAAATTATTCAGCTTAAGTGTGATATTCCTTAATAACATATATGGATTCAAAGCAAATGGCTTTTACCCTCCAAAAATACTCAATATAAGCCATCTAAACATACATGTCAGGACATGAAGGCATTTTTGCCACACTGGCATGCAAAATGAACTTCTATTCAAGTATTTGTAGACCATATTTTAACAAATATCATCCAGGGAACCTGGAGGGCTGGACAGGCTGGATTGATGGACAAAAGCCAGCAGTATGAGGTTCAACCAGGCCAAGTGCCAGGTGCTGCACTTGGGTCACACCAACCCCACGCAATCCTACAGGCTTGGGGAAGACTGGCTGGAAACCTGCCTAGAGGAAAAGAGATCTTGGTTGATAGTGGCTGAACATGAGCCAGCAGTGTGCCCAGGTGGCCAAGAAGGCAAATGGCATCCTGGCCTATATCAGCAATAGTGTGGCCAGAAGGATCAGGGCAGTGACTAGCCCCAGTACTCAACACTGGTAAGGCCACATCTTGAATGCTGTGTTCAGTTTTGGGCCACAAAAAAGACACTGAGGGGCTGGAGGGTGTCCAGAGAAGGGCAATGGAGGCTGGAAGACAAGTCTTTTGAGGGAGCTGGCAGAGGTTAGCCTGGAGAAAAGAAGACTCACTTTTCCTTATCAGTTTATTCACTGCAGTACTTTCTACAACTATCTGAAAAGAGGTTGAAGTTTCCTAGGCTACAAGAAATAGGACAAGAGGAAATTGCCTCAAGTTGCACCAAAAAAGATTTATACTGGATACTAGGAAAAATTTGCCCACTGAATGGATTGTCAAGCATTGCTACAGGCTGCCCAAGTAAGTGGTAGTCACCACTCTTGTGTAGATGCGGTGCCTAAAGACATGATTTAGTGGTGGACTATGAATAATGAGTTCTTACGTTTGCCACTCCTACAGACTCACTTTGAAAACCCCTAACAAGATCTGCTAACAGAGATTTTTTCGCTTTCAGACATATTGAGTACAAAGTAGTTTTAGTAATACTGCAGAAAGGCTTTTTTTTTTTCCCCCAGAGGAAAGCTTCAGAAAGTGGAATTACGATCTTAAATAATTTAATTCCCGTAAGTTTATACATTATATAACACATACCTGAAACCAATCTGCATCTAATTTTTTTATCATCGTTTTAAGTATATTCAGTGCAAGACTCTCTTCCTTTTTAGCCCAGAAAACCTGAGCTTCTTCTAGTTGCCATTCAGAAACTCCATATCCTTCTGGATTGTGTTGCTTGATCTGAAACATAGCTCTTTCTGGAAGCTGAAATTGAAAAAATAATAATAAACAAATTTTAAAGTGAAATACCTGTATCTCAGAGCAAGTTTTGTTTTGAGACTCCGTTTTCTCTACTTGTGCAGCATAGTCAGCCCATCCAATGCTAAGAATTTATTTGCAGCAAAGATATGAAGCTATTTTTCTATATACTTTCAGAAAATAGTGATTTACAACAAAAATATACTATTGAAATAAACTCACAAACTCTAAAATAAAGTAGCAGTGTTAAGCACTTTAAATTGGAGGTCTATAGTAAAGAAAATCTACCATCAGTATCTGCTGAAATAATGGACTTCACCCAAACCACTGGTGATTACATTACAGTATATCTTATTACAGATCACAGAAAAACAATTTTAAAAAATTATACACTAAGTCTTTTACATGCCTCTTCACCCAAACCACTGGTGAAGTACCATACTTCTTATTTATCAATCTAATATTGCAATGACAGTACAAAGAGCAAATGAAGTTTTTAACAATGTCAAATATAGTGACTACAGCATATTTTTACAAGCTGTCCAACCAATAACCAAATCAATCAAACTTTTAAATAAGCAAGGTAAACAATTAAAATGCAAGAATACACAAAATGTAAGTTTGGGTCATTGAATTAGTAGTCAGTGCAACAATTCTGAATGGCACTCCCACTTCTACATATTTAAATGTCCAACTAATGTAGCCATTNCTGTATCTCAGAGCAAGTTTTGTTTTGAGACTCCGTTTTCTCTACTTGTGCAGCATAGTCAGCCCATCCAATGCTAAGAATTTATTTGCAGCAAAGATACGAAGTTATTTTTCTATATACTTTCAGAAAATAGTGATTTACAACAAAAATATACTATTGAAATAAACTCACAAACTCTAAAATAAAGTAGCAGTGTTAAGCACTTTAAATTGGAGGTCTATAGTAAAGAAAATCTACCATCAGTATCTGCTGAAATAATGGATTAATAGTTTAGTAATTATTATTACATTACAGTATATCTTATTACAGATCACAGAAAAACAATTTTAAAAAATTATACACTAAGTCTTTTACATGCCTCTTCACCCAAACCACTGGTGAAGTACCATACTTCTTATTTATCAATCTAATATTGCAATGACAGTACAAAGAGCAAATGAAGTTTTTAACAATGTCAAATATAGTNTGCAGCATATTTTTACAAGTTGTCCAACCAATAACCAAATCAAGGTAAATAATTAAAATGCAAGAATACACAAAATGTAAGTTTGGGTCATTGAATTAGTAGTCAGTGCAACAATTCTGAATGGCACTCCCACTTCTACATATTTAAATGTCCAACTAATGTAGCCATTGAATAAACTTACAGTACAGTTTATATTTAGTACTCTTAAAAAGGAAGTTTTTTTATAAACTGGAAAACTAGACATCTTTTCCTGATCTTTCCTGGAATTTGCTACCTGTGTATTTTTAGCAGTTCTTGCCAATCTAGAGAGCTCCACTAGATGTTTGGTCAAGATGTCTTTAATACATTCTCTTTTGACATTTTCATTCTCCCTTTCAAGCAAGATCTCCAAAATTACAGTGCGCAGAGCCATGATAGGTTCCTGGAAATGGAAGTCACTGTCCTTGAGGAGCTGGGACTGTCTCTGCCATTTCAAATAGACATCATTCAGTTGTTGAGTAGTAACAGATCTGCAATTGTTACCAAAAGAAAAAGACCCATTACTAATTCTTACTAAGTATCAGTGAAAAGCAAGATGAAGAAAAAGTAAACTACTGAGGAAGTTTACAACATACGGTTCAAAACCTATAATGTTTACTATATGCAGACTAAACTGGCAGCCTTCCAGTTTTAACAAATATGAAGATCAACATTACTGAGGTGAACTACTCCTCTGTAAACATTCTTCATTAAGCATCAAAAACTTCTGTTAAAGGTTCATCAGCAAAGGGTATCACATTAAAACACAGGGCTGCTTAAAAACTACAGACCAAGATCCTGTTTCAGTAAGCCCTCTCCACTTTGCATCTCCCAGGTAGTGATGCCACCTCTACACGGCATGATTTTTCAGCAATTAAGGAGGCCTGTTTCATGCCTATGCAAACTGAGTCACATATATTCAAATTAGACAGTCATGAATATTCAAATCAACCCCCGCGCCATGCCTGACAGACCACAGGCGCACTGCTCTGCCTGCAGCGCACCTGCCCCACTGTGCCCTAAGTGAGGCGGCCGCAGCAGTTTTGCCGGTGCCGCGCTCATCCCATCCTGCTCCGCTCGGAGCAAAACGGCTGCGGCAGGTCTGCCTGGTGCTGTGCCTGCTCCGCTCCGCTCTGAGTCAGGAAGCTTTGTGCAGTTATGAAAGCTTTACACACTCTCAGGTTAGACGTGGTCTCTGAAACTTTCTTGGGGTAGATATCTACCCCAAGTATGGAGAGACCAGGTCTACCCACCAGAGACACAACAGAACAGTGGCACGAGTGGCTCCCTGCACCAGTGTCCCCGGCCGAGTGGAAAAGGGGATTTTCCCAGCGTGGGGTGGCTGCGGGTGCTGGGAAGCGCCGACACGAACACTGGCACACAGCAGGGCAGTGCCGAAACAGTGTCGGAGCACTGGGGGGCGGTGTGAGGGTGTGGGGCAAATTTGCATATTAATGAGCTGCCATTCTATGCGGACAGAAGGCTGCACCTGGGGGCACCAGACCTGCGGCACCATGGTATTTGAGGGCCGACCATATTACACAGGTTATATTTGGATTAATGTAATAATAAATTCTAAACTGTGACTGTAGATTGCCACTTCATGTATTATTTTCTTAGGCAATTTATTAACTGCAAATAGCAATAAGGTTCTGGACAGGATAAATGACTATTACATATCAGACTGATACAACTATGGTGGAGAAAATTAAATGTTAATAGGACCATGGAGATAAATGCCTTCCTGTGATTAAAAAGCATTGTTAAAAATTCAGACGGAATATGATATTAGAGGTCCATGCAGAAAGTGATTCAGACTGAAACAACTTTCAATAGAACTATGGGTATCATCAAGGAAATGGAAAGCATTTTTAGAAAAGAAACTGAAAGAGGATGATTCAGTTATTTAAGTGAAGCAAAACCTAAGAGACAGGATTGCTATCTTGAAGTATATTAGGGAACTCAATACAAAAGAAGGAAAACTCTTATTTAAAATACAGTATTGGTATAATATCAAATAATTTAAACTAGACTGTGAATAAATGCAGTCTGGAAGTAAGAGAATCTAAATTGTCTTCATATAGTGAAGTTAAAATTTTTATAATTGTTTGAGATGTTCATTAATAATACTGCTGAGGTCATTACAATTTTCATGCTATGCTTGACTCCTAAAAATACTGAAAACTGAGAAAGTAATGTAAAACAATCTTAAATATTACCTGGAGAACAGCAGACCTGTGTTTTCCAACTCTCCAATTAGCTGTAGTCTGCAAAGGGCTGGATATAATGAATAAACAGACTCAAGACTGCCTTTGCACAGCTCTTCTACTTCATTCACCCTACGGATTTAACAGAGAAACAGAATTCTTTGTTTACAAGTAATTCTAAATATCTGTAACATAATGTCCATACAGTGAACAAGATTTAAACAGCAAAACTCTTTAGTCTGGAGTTACTTTGAATTACCATTAAAATGCAAAATAATAAATTCTGTCAATAAACGAAGAGACAGTAAGAATATACAAACCTCAAAACTATGTGACACCTCAGATAAAGAAGGGCACTCAGCACTGAAATCCACTTAAAAGGAATAGAAAGTAAGGAATGTATACTACAGGAATCGTATCTTTAATTAGCACACAAATTATATATGCACAGATGACAAACTGAAGTTAAAAAACTTAGAAATAAAGTTGCAGTATGGAAGTATTTATTCTATGTATGAGTCTTTATTTAATCCCTTAAAACCCCATGATAGTCTTTCATACATAACCTGTGACTACAAGCACACACATTTCCTCCATCTTTCTCTTTAACAGCACAAAGTTTGCATACAATTACCTGGCCTCTTTAAGACTGTCATGGAAAGCAGAGAATTCCTTATCTCGTAAAGACTGAAGCGCATCATACAGTGATTCATGATACCCTGGTCTTCCAGTTGTATCTCTAACAAACGAAACAAAAATAACATAAAAGCAAAATGCATTTCTCTACAAAGAAGTCAACGTCGTCTTTAACACATATATTTTCAGTTGTATTTTTTCTGCAGTTAGATTGCTGTTTTGCATGATAAAAATAATAATTCAACCCATTACATTTTAAATTAATTTAGCATTTTATAAATTCAAGCTGTTCTTGTTAAACAAAGACAGAACAGTAATTGTTAAACTGTTTGGAATAAGAAGAATACGTTCACAGCCACAAACCTAACTGCACAATAATAGTTTAATCACAATATTTCTCTCAGTATTATGCTGAAAGATACATACTATGATGTTGCAACTGCAGTTAAGAATTAACAGTTTTGTACATTTAACCTTCTAAATATTTTTAAAAAAGAAAACATAAAGAAAACCAGAAGGATGAAAAAACAGTGCTCAATTTCATTTTCTCTTCTTTGCCCTTTTCTCCTTCTCTTTGGCCCTTCTCTTTGCTGCCACATCTCTCTCATCTTACATGTTGCTTTTCTGCTCTTGTGTTAAAGCTGACTACTCCATTTACCCAGGAGGGTTAGTCAGACCCTAACCCAGGGACAAAGAAAGCCCGATTGTGGCATAACAAATGCTTTTCAACATCCTGTTTGTGAAGCCCTCCAGGTGGTTCTTCTCCATGATCTTTAGACAGTGCAGGAGAAGAGAATGAACACATCAAGAGTATCCTCCTCAGCATATCTCTCAGTAAGGGACTTAGGAGAGAAATCTTCCATTCTCTTGATTACTAAAAGCTGATATAGGAGGAGACCACATCATGTAACTTCTGCTTTTGCCAAAATGTAGTGAGTCTATTCCGTATTCCTCCTAAAATGATGCAGCCATTTTAGGAAGCAGCTGTACATGTACATTTAGGAGGCAGCTGTACTACGAAGGGACACACATGGATCCTGGCTAGTCACATAAAATAATTACTGTCAGGCATCCAGCTATACATTGAGGGAGAAAATTACTCCTTATGAGGGAGCAATCATGAATCAATATTGTTGTTTGCTTATCCAAGCCTTAATAACCTCTTGTAGCTTACTGAGTAATATTTTCCCCATTTCCTTATAAATCAGACATTAAAAATTATCTATCCTTCATTTGCACTTAAGGTAAGTCTACTTTATGAACCGAAAATGGAAAGTTTCGGTTTATAGTTATGAACAATCAAAAAGAAGAGTCAATTGTTTACAGCTTCCCAGGAAAATGGAAGGTGATGTGCACACAAATCAGACAAGTATAAGTGAAAAAGACTGCTTTTAAACTCAATTATTAAGATAAATTAGGTGTTTCACAGAACACAGAAACCATACTCTCATCACTCAGTTTTTTGCTTGGATCTGACAGCACTGCCCTTCCCTTAATAAAGCAGCAAAAGTTGGTTTACCTGACAGAAGAGATGTGGCCCCACTGCATATTCCTCCATGCTGCTTGGTAGCGCATTTCCTGTAGCTCTGTGCACCACTCAGTATTTTCACGTTCCAGCCCTTTTAAATACATGGAAAGAGTGTGGGAAAGACCAAAATTCTGCAAAGCCTGGAATTGAGAAAATTACTGCAAGTTGGTTTTCCTCTTTTGTTACAGTGAACTATTTTTTTAAAGGCTTTGTTTTACCTTTGTAAATAAAGATGTTTCTGTAGGCAAGACAGGACCACAAATATTTCTAAACTCAGCACTACATTAGATGAAAACTTTTTAACAAGACTACTAATCACACTACTGATATTTGCAACCCCAATAAAGTGGTTTCATTACTACAGTGGCTGGCATTCTTTTAAATAATTTCCACACTCTGCTTCGCGTGTCTCCATTCCATCATTCATGATAGTAAGTCAAAATGGGGTTTACTTCTCAATGAACTGGTTTTTTCTGGTGGGGATTTGAAAAAGTTTCCTGTAATTCTCATCTGTTTGAAAACCATAATCTCTTTATAATTGTGACCATTTAATCAGATTATGTGTACAGCCATTAGAAGGAGAAACAAAATGGAATTTCGGCAATGATACTAAATGATTTGGGCTAAGAAAATAAAAGTACCAGAAGAAAATTAAATGAGGAGAGAAACAGATACACCTATGCTACATTATTATAAAACTGGTGTAAACACTTTTAGGCTACAAAAGCAATACTTTTAAAGAGTACAAAATAACATCAATTCTATGTATTCTATTGTATCAGAAATACCACAATTTCAGTCAGATAGATGCTATAATGAAGACGTTTCAAAAATAAGATAGCAAAAGTAACCACCTACATTCCTTTTCATATCTTGTCATCTTAGGAGCTGACCAAAATCAGTAAAAAATTAAATATACAGTCATACCTCACGTATTCGCGTCTACTAATTCGAGCTTCCTGGTCAGTGAAGGAGAAACACAACGGAATNTCTACTAATTCGTGTTTTTGCAGAGTCGCTGAATATTTTTCAGCGAATATAATTCATTGATTCACGGAGCTTCCCGGTCAGTGAAGGAGAAACACAACGGAATTTTGGCAATGATACTAAATGATTTGGGCTAAGCTCAGGGAATCCTTGGGGATCTCCTCAGTTGGAGAGGACTCAGAAACACTTCCCTTTGCTTCCCTGAGCTGTGAGAGGCCATGGGGAGGTGCCAAAAACACTCCCCAACACTCTAGAGAGGTGGAAGGCAGGGAAATGAGCATGGCCTACTTGCATATTCATGGGGCGCCTGTGCTCACAGATTGGGCGAGTTGCAGGACCCCCAGGTGACCTGTAACCCGCGAATGCAGAGGCATGACTGTACTTAAGCATTTCACAAAATTCATCATCCATGGTACAGATGAATTACAAGAGGACTAGGAACCTCAATGTTTAAGGACAAACATTGAGCTGTCTTATATTACACAGTTTGGATGCCTATGACAATGGGCTGGACTTGATGAAGAAAGAGATTGCTTTCAGTCCTAAAACAACATTGGACTTACTACAAATGATTCAGTATGATGTCTGTCAATTACCTACATTCATTTCCTCTAATAAAATAAGATTACCTCTATTATTCCTGCCTGGCGAGTAGATGGAGAGAGGCTTGTCTCAAGATCATATGTTACAAGGGCTTTGTCCCATACTGCTTCATGCTCATACGTTCTTATCCTGTTGTAAGTTAACAAGAAGTCTAGAATTTAAGTTCCTTACTAATAAATGAAAGCAATGACTCTAAAGAACATAAGAACATTCATAAATTATACCGTGCTAATGGCTGTAACATTCTTCCGCCACCACAGCCATAGAGACTGTCAGGTTCTCCAATGCTTCTATATATGTCCATGAGAAGGTCCTAAACGTACACCACAAAATGAAGAATTACCTCTTTTGGAACCAGTTTGAGTTCGTTTTACATATATTACTTCAGTTTAGAAACACATGTCTTTGCATGTAATATTATCATTGCTTAAGTTTTCCTTCATAGAGTATGTGAGACTGCTATCATCACAGGAAAAAAATTATACAGTTTAGAAAAACTCTTCAGGACTACCTACATTCCCACCTAATTTATGAAACAAAAAAACTATGACTTGGCCTTAGGTTGACTAGTTGAAAAGCAAAAGGCAGAGGAAGTGACTGAGCATCAGACACACAGCTAACTGATGCATCTCAAAACCTATACAAGCACAGTTCTGGAATAATGAACAATGCAAAAAAATAACTTAAACACGGCTAATGGATCAGATTTGATATATCAAATAAATTTGTAGGAGATACTACTACTTTGGTTTTGATTACTAAAGCTTTCTACACCACTTGTGCATTTTTAAACATATATCTCTGATAAAACAAACTGAAAAATACCTGGCTGGTACCACCACAAGGTCAGTTCTTTAGGAGAAAAAAAGTCTGCTTTGCTGTGATATAAAATTTGCCAGTTAATTAGAGTTTCAGGTGAATGAATACTCAAATTAACTTGTCTGGAAGGCCACTGACTTCACTTTAAAGTAAGCATGAGAAGAACTTTCAATTACAACTTTTGAATTCAACCAGATATGCCTTCAACTCAGATGAAAACTACTGTTAACAGTAATAATATGAGAAGGTTTGCTTTCAGGTTATGAAGTACACACATGTACCTGTAAACTTAAGCCAGTTTCTTCTTTACTTTTTTCACTTAAAGTAGTAATAGTGGTTCTTTGACTTTCTTCTTCAAATGTCAAACTCTTAGCTGCTTTAAAAGAAGATCTAAAAGAAATGTTTCAACCAGTAAAGTTAAATGAAGCTTCATACAAAGAACTAAAGAAATTCTGAAACAACACTTAAAAAGTAAGAGGCACAAACAACAAATGCAAGACCATGTCTGTCATATCCCCAAATCATTCAAAATATCTCTCCACTAGAATAACGATCAGCTGAACAGAGAATATCAACATAGAAGTGTTTTTCCAGAGAAAAAAATCCTCCATGCAATCTCTAATATTTTATTAGATCAAATGGCTTTTGTGCATGCCTGAAGCATTCTTTCTTCTGTGAGAGAATAAAAGCAATTCATGTATATGCTTACAACTCAACTTTTGTTGTATTTCCACAATCTTAGAGTTATTAGCAACAAAAACAAAGTTTCAAAACTAGCTCCATATTCTGATCTTGCTAGACCATTAGTGAAGAAAACTCATTCTACAAGGATCATTTAGCTCTATCCACACACACTTCTGGTCATTATTCCGGGGTTTCTTTCTCTCCTTGATTAACTTCTGGCTGTAATTTAACCAAGAGCACTAAGTTTCTGACTACAAATCAACATGACACTATTTTGAGGTTTGGATCATATTCAAGGACTGGTAGAAATATTTTACATGTCCATACACACATCTATGGAATATTTTTAAAGCTTCCTTGACTTTTCACATAACCAAACACTACTGGGACACACAAAACATGATCCACTTTACCAGAAACATCAAGAAACTGCATTCCTCCAGCCTCATACCTGTCTTGCTGTTTGTCTCTATTTATCTTGTCTGCGTAGATTTCTGCGTAGAGCAAGGCTGTGAAGTGAGCAGCACAAGACTGTGCAGCTATAGCAACCTCAAGGTAGTTCAAATCTAGCCAGAAGCTGTCATCAAAAACTGTACCTGAAGCAGATCTGATTAAATAAAGACTTTAATACTGCTGTAACAGACTGTCTATCATTAAACAAAATAAATCAAACTACCAAGCTTTCCAAAGGCTAGTTTTAACTTAGACCCACCAAACCCCATACTACAAGAAATTTATCAGACAAAAAATTTCTAGAAAAGTCCTTCAGCATAGTTAAAACCCTTTAAGCCTAGCCATTTCCCTTATGTAAAAAATGCAAGGTCACTACTATAACCTCATTCATTTAACTGACATGTTCTCTATCACCTTCTTCTTCTTGAGTCTACAGCATCAAAAGATCTCAGAATAGTTATAGCCAAATAAAAGCAACATTTTGAAAAGCGGTAATTCACCTCTTTTGTCTTCTTAAGTAATCAACAACAGCAAGCATGGCTCGTCGAGATACTTTATCCAAACTTCTAGAATTGTGGATTTCTTGCTCTAGGATGTATATTTCGAAGGAAAGAATATAAGGATATTTTGCCATCACATATTCTTACAAAATAAAAAAAGTTTATTTTGTACTCAAGAAAAGAACAAAAAACTTCCATGGGGGGCATTTCCAAAATTAAATTAATAGTTTGTCAGAAAATGTATTTCTCCTCCTTACACAATGTTAGTAGCATTATAGTAGTTTATACCAAAATTTTATAAAATTATCTCTGTATTAATAATTTATGCATTCTATTTCTTCTTATAGAATTCAGAAATGAAATAACATCATCATGCATATCTCCATAACAGATCTCTTTGGCTTGAGTCACATAAAGTTATTCAAAAGTCAAAGACATACTTGTTAGTAGTCTTACTGCAGATTTTATAGGGTGTATGCTTACACAAAAACCATGATTTCCCATACAGAGGTACCTACTTTTTAAGATTTTATATTTCCGTGTCTTGTTTTCGGATTAAAAAAAACCAAACCAAAAATCAGATGGCTACAGAATGTATTCTGATCATTGGGTTAATAATGTCTTCATTTCTGTGGTCATTTTTGAATTATCAATTACAAGAAGCAAGAAGTAGGGAATGCATAAGGAAAGGTTTGATTACTACTACATTACAGTAAGAACTAGCAGTAGAACTAGCAATTTCCCCTAAAGAAAGTAAAAATCACTTTTAAAAAGAAGTATCTGGGCATTTTGTGTGTTACAGCATATAGAAATTAACAACTCTTACTTTTCAGTGCTACTAAAGATGTCATAGAAGGAACACCAAATCCTTTATAAGTCATCTCCCACATGCTTAACTTTGAGAAGATTTAGAGTGGGGCACCTGATTCTCAGTTCCTAAAGCACATTTTGCTCTCCATCTCCATGTGCTGCTGCCCTAGAGATAGCCATGGTAAAGCTGTCCACTGGCAATGGACAAAGCATCCCACAGGCAAGGTTCATTCTGTTGGACTGTACTGGCACGACCCTGCGGGACATCCACAGATCTCTCCCTTATGAGTGTTGTGGGGGTTACGTGGCATTTCTAAGTCCTGCAGCGCCATGAGACGGCGCAGTCCTGTGCCGCTGTCTTTCTCCGCTCCTGTGTGTCCCTGTGGCTGGTCCCTATCAGGAAAGGCTGATACGTAGTCTATTACATGGTGCAGCAGCATGCCTCAGGGCACATGAGACTCTGCAGGGGGTATGCATCAGTGCTGGCTGCCCCGTCGTGGGGTAGGCACTGATACCCAGTCATGCCCTCCTGTCATTCTAAGCCTAGATGAGGTCCCTGTTGAGCCAAGCGCTCTCTGTCCTCAGGGACTGTGTGCCCGGCACCTAGTGCATCTGGTGATATACATAGCCCCAGGGAAAGCGCTTCTGCAGTGCGGTACCATCCTCCCCAGGGACTGCTGCCGGAGCTACTGTCTGCCCTCCCCCTCTGCCCTGCCTGTCCATGTGTGCTCTCAAGCGTTTGTCACTTTGTCTGCCCAGCACCTTTCTGGGGAGCACCTGTGGGCTGCAAGCAGGGACTGTGCGTGTGCATCTGTGTGTTACCATTTCCATGGCTACAGGTGGGGGAAGTGATACCGACAGTAGTGGAAGCTAAGCACCAAGCACGGTATGTGCCCAGGGGCTGTGTGCCTGGTGCACCTGGTGATAGACGTAGCCCCAAGGAAAGTGCCCCACGAGAGTGGTGCTGGTCTGGCCATGGCAGCGGTGGCCCAAGCACTGTGTGCTGGGATGGGGTAGTGGCAGGACGTGTCCACGCCCATGCTGCTGCCATGCCAGGAAGAAGCTTCTGTTCCCCAAGCCCTCCCCAGCCGTGGCAGAAGGAGGTGGCGTTCTGCTGGGTCCATACAGGCACCGCTGCTGCTCCTGCATTGGAATGGGCTGCCCGGTGAAATGGTGAAGTCACTGTCCCTAGAGGTGTTTAAGGAAAGACTGGATATGGCATTTGGTGCCAAGGTCTAGCTGACAGGGGGGTGTTCAGTCATGGTTTGGACGCAGTGATCTCAGAAGTATTTTGCAAACTATTTCTTTCTGTGAATCATAATGTTTGAAGAGGCCTCATAATTTGCACACTGGTGTCAGTGAACTAATTCTAAGTCTACCAAACTTGGAAAATTCCCTCCATCTTTTTCTTAGAACATTTGGGGTTACTCTGTACATCTGAATAAATTTTTGCAGTATTTTCTCAGGCTGCTTACAGGGAGGAAATAAGAAATGGTTAATCCTTCTCTATCCTACAAAGTGGGACAATAATGAAAATATCTGAATTGCAGGAACAGCTTATTATATGAATTCAAAAAGGTGAAAGAATGGAGTTCTAGTTGTTGTGTCCAGGCTAGTCAGCATCAGTAAAGAGTACCTTAAAATACAGTCATACCTCACATATTTGTACTTCTTGTGCATCCTTGCAGGTTTGTGTCAGCGAACTCCTCAATTCCTTGTGGGGTTTTCCCATTGGCACATGCACACAGTGTCCCGTGCCAGGGAGCAGGAGAGCCACGCCGTGTAAGGCAGTGGAGCTCGCTTGGGGAGCACCCAGAGTCACTCCCTTATGTGTGTTGTAATGGTTATATGGTGTCAGTGCTTTATGATGGCTACTTGCTGCGGGTCCTGGGTCCTCGGGCTGCACCGCGACCACAGCTCACATCGGTTCTGCAGTCCCCGTCCGCCCGCCCCCACTGCCACCCTTGCCCCCCACACTAGGGCTGAGACCGTCTCAGAACAGGATGGTCACAGTGGCGGAGACGTCTTCCCGGACGCAGCCCGAGAAGCCTACCACGGCTGACTCCTGCGGTGGAGCAAGATCCCACAGCCCTCCCGCTGCCAGGACCCTGCAAGTGCTTTGTGCTGGTGCAGCAGGCATGCGCACAGCTACGCATGTCCTGCCTCTAGCTGCTGCCCAGTCCTCCTTGGGACACGGCAATGGCATGGTCTGTGGTGAAGGCATCCAGCCAATTGCCAGGCCTGAGGGGGTGGTTTTGTGGGCGTAGGGTTAGCGCCGTCGCTAACCACAAATTTATAAATGCAGGCAGCGGCAGCTTCCCACCGGTGAGCGGTGCACCTTGTCAGGGACTAGCTGCGTGTGTGTGTATGCGTGTCTGTGTCGCCGCCCATCCACAATGTCACCCTGACCCCCTGCGCTGGGGCTGACACCCCTTGCCTCCCAGACACTGCCCCCACTTCCCTCCCCGCTGCAGGGATCCAGACGTGGGTGGCTGTGGTCGGCTGTATATAAAAAAGAAAAGAAAGCAAGCTCCGTGCCCTGGTGCCCTTTGGCAGAGATGGGACACCAGAGAGTGTGCATGTGTGCGTGTGTGCTTGTGCATGTCCAGAGGCACTGTTTCCATGGGAAGAGGCAGGGGGAAGCAGTGGCAGAGCCTAACCTTCTCCCTGCTTTGCCCCCCACCATGCCGTCCGTGCCACAGACACACAGACACATAGAGCCAGTCCCACCTAGCCAAACCATTTTGTTCCACGCGGATGTAGCTGTGCCGCAGTTCCATTCCACCTGGAATAAAAGCTGTGAGGTGGATGCTGGCTAGCGCTTGGTTTAAAAACTTTTCAGGACATGCATGAGAACAACTTCTGAGAAACAGACTCACTGCTCACCAGCGGGAAGCTGCCCCTGCCTCCCGGGTTAAGGTGCGTTTATGGTTAGCAACGGCCCCAGCCCTTCACCCATGGAGCAAGCCCCTCAGCCTCGGCTACTGACAGGACACCTCCGTCACACACTGTGCCGTTGCCATGTCCCCAGGAGGACTGGACAGCAGCTAGAGATGGGACACATATGGCATGGGATGAAGGTCCCTGCCATGCCAGCACAAACTGCTTGCAGGGTCCTGGCGGTGGTAGGGTTGTGGGATCTTGCTCTGCGGTGCGTGCTGGCTATGGTGGGTTTCCCAGGTTGGCTCCAGGAAGTTGTCTCCGCAGCCAGGACTGTCTCAGCACAGGATGGTACTAGCGGGAAAGACTCCTTCCCAGAGCCAGCCTGGGAAGCCCACTGTGGCTGGCTCTTGCCACAGAGTTAGATGGTATGGCAGTGGCTGTGAAGGACACTGGCTCCCGCAGGGAATCCTGCAGGCTCTCTGGATGGGGAAGGGGCAGGGAAGTTTCCCTTTGCTTCCCTGACCTGTCCGAGGGCACTGGGTGACACTGGGAACGCTCCACATTACTCAGCATCTGAGGGGGGTGGGGGTGATGGGTGTGGCTTATTTGTATATTCATGATGCACCTTCTTGGATTGGGCAATTCGCGCCAGGGGAGGAGTCCTGAAACCCTGCGACTTACGAGGTATGACTACATCTAGTATCATTAGGCTTATTTATGACACTCTTAGTTAAAACTGCAATATTAAGGGTTCCTTTTCCTGTCTGGCAACAAACACAACTGGCACAGATTCATGCCTTTGGTGATTTTAATGATTTGTCACTGAAAAATGGAGTTGGAAGATACAGCAGAGTACTGCACAAAAAATCCCCTGAACTAACCTGAATTCACTGCATTTTTGTTGGGTAAGGGACATGCACAAATAATAAACCTCTCCCCACCATTATTTCAGCTTCTGAAAAAAAAAGTCTGTGTACTACTCTGCATTATTTAAAAACAAAGATCTTACCTTTTATACAGATTTCTGCTAATTTCAATCACAATCTAATTGGAAAGAACACCAACATCTTGATTAGAAGGTGCTTTCCTTTTAAAGGGTCTTACTGCATTACTCATACTCTGCTGCAGTACTTTTGGTTACAAATTCCTTTCATTTTGCTGGAGTGGAACAGGTCTTATGAATGTATAGGTAGACCATTATCGACACTAGGCAGAAGCTAAAGCAAGAGTTAGTCTTCTCCAAGGAGAAAACCCAGGTGAAAACTGCTATTTATTGGACTTGTTTGAGCAAGAGAGGAATTTAACTGCTGATTAGTCATTTTGAGAGACAGCCTGTGACTCAGTCTTGCAGCACACAACATTGGACAACATATAAATTCAGCAAGTAATTAAACATCACTCAGTTGTGAATAAGGAAGGAAATTATAGAGAAGAAATTGCTTGGATGCTGCCAATGCACAGCTTCAAAATTACCACTATCTCCACCAAGAAAGATAAAACAATTGGGCAAAAGCATCTAAAATTCAGTCTGCTTACAAGCACACATCGTACATTTGATGTCTGGAGGAGGTTTTTTGCAAACAGAATCCCTCTTTCAGCTGAAAAAAAATAGGACATTACCTGAATCAGAATTTGGAGTAGATCTACTAGACGAGGCAAATTTGCAACAGGCCGTAAAAAACTTCTGGATATGAACTGACAGAAGATTTCTCCAGGATTCATCTGAGTCATGAAGAAGGATATCATGAATCAAGTATGGAACCAAAGTTTGACACAAGTCTGTTTTCACCTAGAAAACAATCACGCACAACAGCTGCTAAGAAAGTTTACAATCAAACTGGTAACTACCGAAACAAGCATGTAATGCTTGAGAGAACATCTAATATGAAAACAATGTAAACCACTCAACAGAGCTATGCCAGCACTCAGCTAAAGTAATCCCATAAAGCTCACCTTTGTTTACAATCACCTCTCACATCTTGTATTTCAAGAGTATATTTTATGGGTATCTGCAATATCTGATTACAAAGGTTCTAATTATTTAACAGCAGAAATTACAATTTGTTATCAAGATGAGTAATCATATTTCTTGTGCCTCACAGCACGCATACATATACATATGTCTGATTTAGCTCACCTCACATAGTGGCTTCATTAACTGTAGAACTTCATTTTTCACACCTCCACTGTCCAATATTGAACTTGTTAGGCGCTTAATCCAGGTCTCATGACTTGGTCCCAGAGGAACCCACAGGTTTGTGTCATCCAAAGTTTCTGAAGAAGTCTCCGTATCATTAGCAGGTACTACAACAACCTAGAAGGAAAATATACATATTGCAAATACAAAAAAATTCTATGGAATTTTAAAAAGCCACACTGTAATCTGCGCAGGTTAAAATACTAATACTGACACTTCAATTGACTAACAATATCAACTCTGTTCATGTAAATGTAAAGTTTTCCGAGGAAATCTGAAAGTATTAAAAATAAAATTTTACTTATAATATCAAGGCCACATTAAGCATCACATTTAGGTTGCAAGTCAAAAGTTTGAAAATCAGGAAATATCTGATTTGTGGTTAATTATGGACTTTTTTCCAAGACTTATTTTCCACCACTCTTCCTGAGGAAGAACGTATTACATTCCTCAAAGCTTATCCCAAAAACACTTTCAAATCCACTTTTTAAAAAAACATGTATTTTTACTTTTTTCTCTACCCCATATGCCATGTATGTAATGTGTACAGGGAGAAGTACCTTTTTTCTAGATGTTCTGAAAGGCTGTAGGTAGACTAAGAGGGGATCAGCTTTACTTTTATAAACTTCCCAAAATTCACTGCCGGACTCAGTGCCTAATATGTTTTTCAAACAGGAAACAGCAGCAGCTCTAACATCAATACTAAAAAAATAACATACACAACATCATTATTAGTAATTCCATTCAGAGATTTGATTTTCAAAATCATCTTCATAAATATACAAGACAAATAATTCCACAATCTATGTGTGCATCAAATCAGAAAATTTTGGAGTAGGATATGCCATCCCATACTTTATTGCAAAACAAAGCCTGAGATTTTCCTTCACAGCACTGCTATCCTCTACAGCACAGAGAAGACTCTCTGGCTTAAGTCCAACTAGAGATTTCTAGAAAACATCTGAGTTTGACTGAGTAAATAATCTGAGCCTTGAAGTACAAGGCTGGAGATTAAGAGGTGTTAGTAGCACTTTCAGAGAGTTACTCTGAGCCGATTTGAACAACGTTCAACTTAAAGGCTCCTATTAAGCTTTGAGCTAACTAAATAAAATAAGTATACTCACCAATTATCTGTTAAAGCAGTATTTATTTGAGTTAACATTATGAAGACGCACTGACATTTTCTATCTTCAAATAAATCCACTGCTCTAGAATCCAGTGCACTTTCAGCACGCTGAAGAGCTATGGTGGAGAAATCCATGGGACCTATTTCTCCCAAGCAACTTCCAACAGCCTCTGCAGATACATGTAATTTTACAGTCATTCTACAGTCTTATGCACACTAAACCAAGATCTCACTCTACTTTTAGAATTGAGATTATCAGGTGGTAAAAACTTGTAAACATTTATAAATAATTGCCTAAGGAGCTTTGTGACTAAAATTATGTGTAAGCAGATTTTGAAGCTTAAGACTCATGATTTATAAAGTTATGCTTTTTAACTCTATTTTCTAGGAGAGCCTATGGCTCTGGATGTTCCAGTTTATATCAGAGAAGGATTCTATTTTTGCTTCTGTCAGAAACAGGTAAGTGCAAAAGGTCAGAATCACTCATTTTAATTTCCTAAGTATATGGTAAATACAAATAGAAAGTTGTGTAAACACAAAGAGCAGACTTTAAACTCAGTAAGAATTAATCTACATTTCATATAAAACAATCTACCTATGTATCTCCCATTTGCTTTCCAGATAAAATATTTTATAAAAACACTGGACTACAGAAAAGAATAAAATGGAACAAAATTGACCTGGAAAGTAACTTTTAAAAACGGATTTTAATGTTCATCAGAAAGAAAAGAAAATCTATTTCCCTGTTCTTTCTTTTGTAGGCATGTTGAAAATGTTTCCATTTTCAGCAACACGGTTTTAACCACAAGAGCAAATAAAAGAACACAGGACAGCAGCACAGGCAGCACTCTGCACCCGTGTCCCTGGCTGAGCCAAAAAGGGGGTTTTCCCAGTGTGGGGTTGCCAAGGGCACTGGGAAGGGCCGACACAAACACTGATACACAGCAACACAGTGCCAAAACAGTGCTGGGGGCCATGCGAGGGTTTGGGGCAAATTTGCATATTAATGAGCTGCCATTCAGCACGGAAGTAGGGCTTCATGGCACCCAGTTAAGACTGCTGGTCCACGATATAGGAGACCCAACTGTATAAAGGTGTTTCTGTCTAGTTTAGACATCTAATTTTAGTAATTATCACCTTCATAGAAGTACTCTCCACTAGGACAAGAGGGGGTTTGGATTTTAGCTTTGGATCAAATATTAATTAGGTGCTCAGTGAAAATGGTGTTAATAATTTTAATAATACAGAAGGGGCTTTAAGATGGAGAATAACTACAGTTGGGTCTCCTATACCAGAGTACCACAGGTCTTGACCCCTTCCTGCGAAGTCATACTTCAGTGTACAATGGCAGCTCATTAATATGCCCCCCTCTCAGCTCCAGAGCATTCCCGGAAGTTCCTTGTATGGTCAGGAGAGTGAAGCCAGTCTCCTCTGCCCCGTGCAGCAGCTGCAGCAGGCGGAGGGGCACTGTGGAGCTGTATGGACTTCTGAGCCCTCCCCACCATGTTCCTTCCCGGCGGACATGCCTGGCATGGAAAAGCAGGGGCTGAGGCCAGCCCTCCACAGCTCTGCCAGCACTTAAACATGGGGTGCAGGGTTCTTGAATGCCGTCTGGAACACCGGACAAAACAGAAGTGCTTGCCTGTGTCACCAGGGGGTGAGAGCAGGGAGCAGTGTGTATGTGTGTGTCCAGTGTGCATTGCAGTGTTTCCATGGAAAGAGGCATTGGGTGGCTGCCGGTGTCTGTAGCAGCTAGTACATATGGTAACGCGGGATGCAAACCGAGGACAGAAGGGTGGGCACGTGCCAGCGCCTCTCCGCTCCTTTCAGCACACGGGGAGGGCGAGGGGCAGTGGCAGCAAAAAAACAGGAGAGAACACGTCAGGGATTTCCTTTTTTTAAAAAATTTTTTACAATCAGTCTCAGCTACTATATCTGAATACGGGGAGAGCCAAGAGATAGTGCTCCTCCGTCTATAATGTACAAGTTTCCTGCACCCCCTGGACAATTTGCATCTGTAAAAGACACGCTCATTCCTACTCAATCATCTATTTAGTCACCTTGGCTTTTCCACAAAGCTTGTTACTTCTAGCAGGAGGTTGGTTTACTAGTTTTTGAGCAAGCAGGAATTTGAAGTTGTTTTTTTTACCTCAGTGCCCGACTGCTGGGCCTGGGAGACACACGGGGGCAGGGTGTACAGCCCCAGGACCGTGTGCTTCCGGGACTTCATGAGCTCATGTTTAAACACAGCTTTTGCTGCACTCGGCCGCTGCATTGGCTGGGCACCCCACTGCTTGGGCAAAGGAGAGTGAGTGGCTGGCTGTGCCTGGCCAGCCCATCACCATGGGCACAGTGCTGGCACAGTCAGTGGCCAAGCCAGCCCCGCTGTGTCTCCTGTGGCGCTGCTGGCACAGGCAGGAGGAACGGCATCCCGGGTGCTGTGAGCAGGCAGTCCAGGCCAGCATGGGCAGGTGTAGCCGCCCTCGGGAGCTCTGAGCAGCGAGTCCAGGCCAGCCTGGGCGGGCACAACCGCGCCCTGGGTGCTGTGGGCAACGGGTACAGGCTAGCGCAGACTGGCAGACCATTGCACCAGCAGTCCATGCAGAGGCTTGGGGGGCGTGGGGGGAAATGTGCATATTCATCATTGAATATGCATGTTCACGCATATGCAGTTGTGAAACAGGCCTCCTTAATTGCTGAAAAATCACGCCATGAGGAGCTTAGTGACATGATCTAGCTGGGGGGTGTAGGGCTGGATGATCCTGTGGGTCCCGTCCGGCTCGGAGTGGCCTGTGCGCCTGTGAGGGAACTAGGTTTGTGTTTACCGCTCTGGGATGTGCGTTTGGTCTCTGTACGGGGGTTAGATGGTGAGTTGGACTAGATGATCCTTGTGGGTCCCTTCCAACTCATAATATTCTGTGAATCTATGTGAAGATGTGAAGCTGCTATCTGGAGGGCGTGAAGTGGAAGATGGTTGACTGCATTTCAATTCCCTCTAAGACATGCCTTTGAAATTTTCAGATAAGTTCTCTTCAATATTGTGTATTATTTTTCAACCTAATAAAGTGACCCATAGAAGCCAATGACTTTTTACGGAGTATGTATTTACTAGTCAAAGCTTTAAAATACGGTGACTGAAGACAAGATGTATGAGCCATTTTAACGCTCCTGATGCAAAACAGCAGTGGGAAGTAACATTGAGAACAGCCACAGTTTCAGCCTGGTGTTTGCAATGACAGCCCTAATTAGCCCGTGGGACTAATGAACTTACCCAGCACTGCTTTTTCACCTGTATGGTTAACTGCCATCTTGGACAACTCCAATAAGCACACCACCAATTTCACTGCTACAGAATCTTCTGGCTTTTCTATAATTCAGAAAGAAAAATAAATGCCAAAAATTTATTTTTGTATGTATTTCTAATGTGTATTTGTAATGTGAATCTATTGGGAAAAAGTGCTCCTTCAGTGCCTTTTATCTGTAAATGCCAACATGTATTATTAATGTTGAAGCAAGTTGGTATCAAACAGAACATCAAAAATCTTATTCAGCTATTCATAACTTGAAAATATTTCCATGCATTTGACTATGCCAAAGAATCCCCCAAACTAGAATACACAAATGCTATTATTTTCAGATTTTTTATGCAGAAATAATAAACACATGAAATATTAGAATAAGTTAGAGTAAGATTTCTATTTGAAATAATGAAGTCATACTGTATGACTCCACTGACAGCCCTTAAACTAATATCATTCTGTTCTAAATAGAAATCCAAGAAATATATCAAAATTAGGCTTTCTTCCAGGAATTCCTTGGAATCTGACTAGCTTTCAGTTGTTTAACTGACTCTGCCAAACAATGAAGTCTCAAGGTGGGCATTTCCTTATGTATTTTCTGCCTTTATTTTAAATAAGCATTTCAAACAAAATAAAATGGTCTAAGTAAAGAAATTACATGATCTGCCAACGTCCTTATAAAACAATAAGAGCAGTATTTTCTTTAAAATCCCACTGCTCTGTTGATTGGAAGGAACACCTGGAATAAGGCTTTATGCTTGCTGATATCTTTATAAAATGAATACACGTGGCCAAACTGCAGTAGTCATTTCTTAAATGTCAGCTTTCAGCATGCACTTGCATAGCCTTTAACAATAACTGGTTTACTTCTTTTTACATAATAATAACAATTATTATTACTATTTACTGTTTAATAGATTTTTAGTAAAACCAAAGCTAAGGCAACAGGCCCATCAAGCCTGCCACACCATCTTGAGCAAAGAAAGACAAAGTACTTCTTTTCAGGTTTTGCCTGAGCAGATCTTCACATCTAGTAATCTCTGTAAGAAGCAATAAGTTCCATGCCATATGTATTTTGAAAAAATTACATGCTGTCTCCAGTATAGCTATTGCCAGATAATTTAATCTGATGTAGTACTGTCATAAAAGTGATAGATAGTCAGCTTCATCATACCAGTACATACACCCCTCTCTATTACTACATACAGTTATCCTGGGTTATTGACAGTCTCGTTTACAAACTCACAAGGCTCTCCTCTGATGGAAGTTGTTCCACAGAAGCTTGTTGCCCTTTCACCTCCTCTTCTCAAGCAGAGTTTGGAAACTAAAATTGTAAATGATATTTGCATAATGCACTTCGACCGTGGCTGGCCTTAGACCACTACTCTTGCCCTAATTTTACTCCGGACTTATTTAAAGTTAAGTACACCCGCTTGTTCTGTCTTCCTCTCAGGTATACAGGCTGATGAAGATGCAGAGAAGAAAAGTGAAATGATGTGCCACAAGCATCTGAAAACCAAAATACGTACAAAAGAACTGGGTCTGGACTCATCCTGGCTGAAATGGAATCCCAGGATGTGGCAAGGTTTAACTAAACTAAATATTATCATTTTAAAACTTCTGAGACCTTCACTTTCTAACACACCGTGACTTTAATAAAACATAGCTTCATTATATTTAAAAGAGTAGGGGGATTCATAAAACAAGAAATCTCATTAAGCAGCTATAAAGCAACGTTATCCTGGGTTATTGACAGTCATAGATGCCCCATGCCAAAAGCTGGAAGGCTATTTTATCCTCTCTGCCATGTAACACCTCATATAATATTTCCGGAAGACATTTTGCTAAAAATATTTTGGATTTTACATGTCATTCTACTCTGCGCATGAAATTATAATTAAGGTTACATTGTTACACATACAAAACCCATGACACAAAATAAAACAGTAAATGTCAAATTAAAATTGGGTTACCTTGCTAAACACCTAAAACCAGATACAAAAGAAACAAAATACAATCATGTATCAGTACCTTGGAAATTTTTCAGGAGATCCTTCATCTGATCTTTATATTGTTCCAACTGTTTGCGTAAATCATACAGTCCTTCGAGCCGCGTTAATGGCAGTGAATCACAAACACCAACTGAGAGAAAGTGATTAATTTCCTGCAAAACAACATTTTGTACTAAACACATACAACATACAAATATAAAAGCTTCAGGAAAAGGTGCGGCTCTCATCAGTCCACAATGTGGATATTAATACAGTTGGCCTTCAAATACCATGGTACCGTGGGTGTTGCCACACCCCCCCACAGCCCTCCGTCAGCGTAGAGTGGCAGCTCATTAATATGCAAATTTGGCCTGGGTTGCCCCACCCCCTCAGCTCCAGACTGGCTGCGGGGCATTCCTGGAAGTCGCACACAGTCAGGGGAGTGAAGTGGGGCTCCTCTGGCCCGTCTCTGCCTGGGGAGTCCTCAGAAATCATGACAAAGGGGTTCCTGAGCCCATGCTGCCTCCCAAGCAAGTCCCAGGCTTTGGCTGCTGTTGCTGTGGGAGCTGCAGCAGGCGGAGGAGGCACCGCGGGGCTGTATGGACTTCGGAGCTCTCCCTGGTGTGTTGCCTCCCACGGGACATGCACAGCCGGCTTGCTGGTGCTGGCAAAGCTTCCGCTGCCATCCCGCTCACGTTTTTCAATGCCGAGCGCCTCCAGGTAAAACAAAAATTATTCAGACTCAGGAACCCAGGACATTTTTTTTATACAGGAGATGTTTGTGTAAATATCTCCTCTGGGGTGTGGAGGTGGGCAAGGGGAGGGGAGAAAGGAGCTCCAAACAGGGTAGGCAGGGCAGCAGTCAGAGCTAGACAAGAGTCAGAGAAGGAGACTGCTCCCTCCCTCCTGCAGGCAGCCTAAGACCTAGTGCTGGTCCTGGAGGCGGGGAGAGGGTAGCAGCACTGCGATCCTTCCCTTTGGAGCTGCCACCTCACTTTTACATGCGCTGCTGCAGCACACA
>WEKX01000893.1:112261-141526 GCA_013390025.1 Pitta sordida
AGACCGAACGCACACCCCAGAGTGCTGAACATAAACCTAGATCCCTCAAAGGCGCACAGGCCACTCTGAGCCAGAAGGGACCCACAGGACCATCCAGCCCTACACCCCCCAGCTAGACCATGTCACTAAGCTCCTCATCCAGTCTTCTCTTAAACACCTCCAGGGACGGTGACTCCACCACCTCCCTGGGCAGTCCATTCCAATGAGCAATCACTCTCTCTGTGAAGAACCTCTTCCTAACATTCAGTCTAAACCTCCCCTGGCGTAGCTTGAGGCCAAGTCCTCTCGTTCTGGTGTCTGGTGTCAACCTGAAAGAAGAGGTCCACACCCACCTGGTGGCAACCTCCCCCATTCCCCTATCATTACTAATGACAATAAGATTCTTCAATTCTCAAATTCAAGGCCATCTCTTCTAATGCCTGAAGGGCATATTTTAACACATGAAGTTATACAAACACACTCAGCATTTAGAAAATCTATGAGCCCATACCTTATGTATTTACTTAGATCAGTTCCTTCTTCTACTGTGGTACCAGGTGGTTCATGTAAGGTCATCAACAGTTCAACCACAATCTCTGGTAAGTTATTATGAGATAAATTGTCAATTTGCTACAAGAAGAAAAACAGTAGTTTAATATGAAAAAAATATTTTAGCTAAAATGATTTAGTATTTCTTTTCCTTCTGAAAAAAACATTTTCTCCTGTCTTGATTCTCTATTTGTTTCATTATCGATGGCATAAAATTCATTCATAAATTAAGCATGGTTGCATCTCATCTATGGCAGTCACAGGTAGAACAATTTACTTTCCTACAGTATATCAGAAATAAAAATATGTTTCATTTTACCACTAGCTCTCACTAGTCTGCCTCTGTAGAAGATGGCTGCTCATAAAGCATTAACAAAATGTTTTCAGAGGAAAACATGACAGATATATGACAGAGAAACTCACAGTTATAGTATAACGAATGTTAAAGAAAATTGTACTGCATTCAGTCATCTGGATGCCTGAAAGTTTCTATTGAATAGCTACTTGAAATCCTTGGGATAAAAATCTAGCTAGTCTGAATTTATTAAAATAGTAACTTCGTGTCTATAAACTTGAACTATTTACATTTACAGAACATAAAAATATTTTTCTAGTCTGCTAAATGCCATAAACTTCAGTTTACACTGAATTTTAAATGGATACCTGTTTTCCTAAGCAGTTTTCATCCTTAAGCATGTCATAGACTTTAGAAGCTGTATCTCTTTGTTCTGCTACTTCACTCTTTCCATGGCTTTGATAGGCAAAATACGGGAGAATATTCACAAGTAACTTTGGAAAACAGTCTGCTAGAACCTGTCTCCAGTCTTTTTCAATCCTGCTGGCAAGTGATTTCACATCTTCAAATTGACTTCTAATCACCAGGTGTGGAACCAGAACTTTATAACAAGACCTACACACAGTAAATAAATTTCAAAAATGTCCTTGAGTTAGCTTTTTAAAAAAACCTTGGGCATCATATAGCAAATACCATTCCTCTACTGCATAACTAAACTCAATCACTGTTTAGCTACTGTCACACAGAAAGAAATCTTACCTGCCTAATATAGATGATGCTTGGAAAACATTTCAAAAGTTCCCAGTATGTTACCTTACAACAAAATCCTGATGCATTACTACATCTAGAAACTTGAGATCCTGTTTCATAATTGTAAATAAATCTAAACAATGCTTTCATATATAAGCAAACTTACCTGTAGAATTCCTCAAGGCTAGTATAGTTCAGAAGCTCATAAGGAAAAGCAGACAGGCTATATCCATCGTCATTTATTTTCAGCCACTCCATCACCAAATAGTCTAAATGTGACGTCATAAAGGCTTCTATGCTTTTATAGCCAAAAATGTCAGATACTTTTTTCAAAACCTGTACATGAATTGAGATCGTAAAAACAGCAGAGTACATGATACTATGCTATACTGACAGCATTACACCCCCATCTGTACCCCTCCACTTTTTAATGAATATTTGTGTCACTCAGCTGCAATTTAGCATAAGCAATTTTTTTATTATTTGTATTGCCATATCTCAGAGGATTGAAATCAAGGAACTACAACTAAGCCATATGAGTTAAGAAAGGACAGCCACTACACACTTTGCAGACTAGAAACTGTGTGAAAACAACAGGCAATGAAGAGAAAGAAAGGCTAAATAAGAGAGAATACATGCACTTAAAAAATGACTGGCATGAAAGGCTGCAGTATAAACAGCAATCATTTCAGTATGCCCTTGTTACGTCCAAATTAGAAGCCCACAAGAAACATACCATATTCCAATACTTTGCATTTATCTTGTGTACTTTCCACATTCCACTGACTAGAAAGATTTCTTAAATTAAATCTGCAATCTCCAATGTAAAAAAGTGTATTTGTATTTCAGATCTGTGCTTGAACACACAAGATTCATCATGAAAATTGCTTTTTATGATGTCACTATTTATATGTAATTTAATATAATTACAAGTTCAGTCATATCTCTACAAAATTTAACAACTTTCAGTAGAGACAAAAGCATTTTGTAACCGTCCAATTCTAGCCAAACCTAAATAAAAAATGGAATGTGATACTTGCCTTTTTAACTAGGAGAGGTTCTAATCCATTCTCTTTCACAGACTGGCAAATAGCAAACAAAGCTTGCTTTTCACAGACTGGACTGCAGCACAGAACCATGGTTATAAGCATCAGCAAAACTGCTTTTCCGTTATGCTGTTTGTCCAAAAGGTCTTCAGGACTTGAATGAACCCTGACCTTCAATACAAAATAATGAACTTAGACAAATGTTCTGTAAAAGCATTCTCCTAATTAAAAAAAAACATAAACAATTTAAAGTTAAGGGGACTGACAAAAATACTGCTGAAAATCTTGCTTTAGTTGCTTAAAAAGTACTTCCCTCAGCTGTCTGCTTCACTCCTTAACCAGAAATTACTGCCTTCAGCATGCCAGCAGATCTGCCAATACCTCATACCCTCCAATTCATAATATTAGCAGTTTAAACAAACATAACCCATTTACAGCAAAGAAATTATGGAGGCACTGACAGGACATGTCTCCTTTTTGCTACTCCCTGATGCATACAAGGAAAGAAATGCCTTGTTATTCAAATGCACTTCTTCCCCTATTAAGGCATGGTGTCGACAAGGGATAAGTTTAAATAAAAGTAACAAGAAACTACAATGCAAGCTCAGAATCTAAGAGACAACACCAAGCTGAGGTGACAGAATCAGGAGCAAGGGTGACACAGAAATGAGACAAGATGACAAAGAGCTGGAGGCCGCAGTACAGAGTGAAGACAGAGGCCTCAGCAGCAAGGCCAGGCTACAAAGCAGCATGCAAAGGGAACAGAGAAAAATGCAATAGAGAGATGACATGCAGATAGATGACAGCATGATAGAAAAGGTGGAAAATGTAGATGATGTAGATGACTTAACAAGGTAGCAAGAGTGAGGGAAAGTGAAAGACACTAAAAGAGAAAGTAATAGTTAAAGAAATTCCATAGTAATACACCACACCATTGTATTTCCAGTCACTGCACTGAAGTAAAACCTTTCCCTTCACTTCAAGTTTCTTCTGAATAGCTTCATTTTATAAGCATATCTTAGTTTTGTGAAAACCACTGGAAACATGATCTTTCTGAAATTTACAAATCTGGGTTTTTTCTACATAAACACATAATTTAATTTATATTTATACTGCCTCATTATATTTATATATATATATTTATACATAATGATATATATATCTCATTATATTTAATTTATATTGCCTCATTCATTGTATAGATTGTTGAGGCTACATTTTTCTATGATTTTTAAGTGTTACAGCACTGAAACATGCAACAACCAATACAGTAATCCCTCAAATATCGCGGGGAGTCAGTTCCAGAAAGATGCCGTGATAAGCGAAATCCGCCAAGTAGTAGTAAATAGGGTAACGACTGTAGAGTCGGTAAAGATGCAAGAAAAAACCCCGCAATGTATTGAAGCTGTGAACTGTGAAGTAGCAAGGGATTACTGTAGTATGATACAGAGAAGCAGTCTGGGGCATACAGTGAAAACATTTACAAACTTCTCATGTGGGTGAAACAGTGAGTGACTGAATGTTGAAGGAACTCCCTGACTACCACTTTGTTTTGCCAGCTCAGATTACCAGAAGTCCAGAAGAATTAATGTTCTTGGAAAACTAACCATGATAATGTTAAAAGATCAAAATTAGGCAAAACTAATGACTAGATGTTGGTACCAGATTTCTCATTCCTTCCTGAACTCTGAGATACACATTCTCAAAAGCCTTTTGCTGGAGCTTCAATGGAAGAGGTTTTGACATTCCAGAAGAATCTCTCTGTTTCACATCTTGAAACAAACTTAAAAAAAGAAAAATCATTATTAGCATAACACAGTCCTACATAATACCTACGTATTGTACATATCAAACAATAAGATTCTGATTTTCTTAATATAATTATTTTTCTCTTAATTTTCTTATAGAGCACTTTCCTTCCTCTCCCTCAAACATAATCAAGAATATCTGCTGGGGTGAAAGGGCAGAGAATACTCTGAATATATATGAAAGTTTCACAATCTCTGTCAGTGCAGAAAGTCAAACTTCAGTTGTCCATCACATTGGAACATTTCATGTCAAGAAGTATGTTGGGAGCGTATTTGTTGAACAGATACATATGTAAACAGTTTCTCAAATAACATGCTTTGTAGATAAAGGCCAAACCCATTCTGCTCTTTGTAACAGAAATGGGAAAACTACAGTCAATCAGACCAAATGTCATTCCAGCAATTTCTAAGTGACTATTAGCAGTCACCTAAGAATAATCAACACATGCTTGCCTTGAATACAAAATACAGTCATACCTCTGGATTCACAGGATTTGGGTCTTGTGAGGGTCGCGTGGAACATTAAATCGTCACATTCAGGTCAGACATTAATATGGCAAATTATTGCTATAAATATGGCAACTTTGCAACACTGCAGCATCTGGGGGGCCCTTACAGCAGGGAGCATCAGAGTTGGAGTTTTTTTCCTTTTAACTGCAGCGGCTACGCTGGTCTGGGAACAGGAGGTCCCCGATCTCATTCCACAGGCACTGCGCTGCAGGAATGCTTTGCCTGAGGCGATGCATGTGCATATGGATATACGCTGGCAAGTCCAGACTGGCTGCCATGACCGGAACGGGACGGTGCGGTGCTGGCTGTTACAGTTTAATACTTCATCCTGGCAGGGACAGGTGACTGACCCTGGCCACCCACTGCAGCGGTCTGGAACCATGCCATCCCACAGAACTATACACTGCTCCACGAATCACTGAGTAAGGATCACGGAAAAAAATTCTGTGAATCACTGAGGCTGTGAATATGACGGCGTGAATTACAGAGGTATGACTGTAATTCCTAGAATGTAACATATGACCACAAGTTAGACCTAGGAAGATCATGAGTTAGAAGTGGTGACTCTATTTAGTATCCTTCAATTATTTCCTCTTTTATGAATTTATTGGGTTTTTAAACCCCTGTAAACATCCAGACAGCTGAATATAGTGGGATAATACTCAGGTAAGTTGATGTACAAATTAAAACCCCACAGTTTCTCAGAATCTTGAACCTGTTAGCCTCACTTAATATACTGTAGCCCTTAAACTGGAAAGAACTGTCAATATTCACTTTGTTCTGCCCCAGATTTTGTGGAATTCAATGCTTTTTGTGCTGAATGCCTTTTGTGCTGAAGTTTATGCAAATGATAGCTGTGCATAAAGTGTTCAATGTTTTTGAACGTCTCTCCTCTACTCTTATTCCAGTTCAATTACACCATTTTTGATGTAATGAGAAAATAATACATACAGAATTTAAAAGACAGATCCTCTGACAAAGTTTTTATGCTATACAACGTACCTAATATCTTTCTACAAGATAAGCAACTATTTTCTATTGAAATAAATTAAAAATACAGTAATCCTTAGAATATGGCAGGGGGTTGGTTACACAAAGATGTCGTGATAAGTGAAATCTGCCAAGTACTTGTTAACATGGTGGGGTAAATCTGAGGGGGAAAAAAGCGATGTACTGAAGCCACAAGCACTGAACCGCAAAGTAGCGAGGGATTACTGTAAATATAAATCCACATTCATTCAAATAAATTAATAATAAATTTAGTATAAAAATTGCTATCACATATACAGTAATCCCTCGCTACTTTGCGGTTCACTTATTACGGCTTCAGTACATTGCAGGTTTTTTCTCCTGCGAAGACATTTTCCGGCTTCCCCCCTTCTTTCACACCAAGTAGGGTGGCGCTGGCAGATGTTGCTCTTGGCCACTCAGAGCAGGCTTGATAATAACAGTGTTGCCAATATTAATAAAACAGTGGGGAAGCTTTATAACTCTGCCTCAAAAGTGCCATGCAGAGCCCTCCTCCTTCGCTAGCTGCTCCTAGCTGTTGCTAGCTGCTGCAAGAAGGAGCATGCAACAGGATGCAGCGGCCAGCAGCATGCCCACAGCAGTTAGCAGGAGCTAGCTGTTTTCTCCTCCTAGCTGCTGCTTGCTGATTTCTCCTGCATGGTCCTGCATGGTTCTGCTTGCCCCTGCATGCTCCGGCTGCTCAAAGCTGAGGGGGTGGGGTGGCCAGCTGTAGTTACATATACAGTCATACCTTCCAGTTTTGCGACGAACTGGTCTCCCGAGGGTCTCGCGAAAGGTCTAATTTGCAAACATGCATGGGTCATTAATATGCATACAGGTCATGCCTATTGCTCTACCTCCTTCCACTCCAGAGCACTGGGAAGTATTTTCTGCTCCTCTCCACAGGCTCTCACAGCACAAGGGAGCAATGGGAACCATCTCTGAGTCCTCTCTGTCTGGGGAGTCCCTAGGAGAATCCCTGTACTTCTCTTCAGCCACGCTGCCGCTTCCACAGCCCCTGCCAGACTGCTGCCACCATGCATGCTTGCACCACAGCTGCAGTGGGCAAGCTCTGGGGCCATGGCGGGGAAGGGGTGTCCCCAGGCTCTGGTTGGTACGCGTGGAGCCTGGGAAACCTTAACTTTGCAACACTGCAACACCCGGGGCCCCTTATGGTGGGGTGTGGTGTTGGAGTTTCTTTCCCTTTCCTGCAGTGGCTACGATACGTACATCTGCAGTTCTGAGTGCAGGAGCGGGAACACTGGCCGTATGGACCCAGCAGAACACCCCTTCCCCCTGATGCAGCAGCAGAAGGGCAAGGGGAAACAGAAGTCTCCTTCTGGTGCAGTAGCTGCAGCGTCAGCGTGGGCACGTCCCGGCACTGCACCGCCCCATCACACAGTGCTTGCCCCACTGCCGCCATGGTCAGCCCAGCCCCACTTTCATGGGGCACTTTCCCTCAGGCTACATAATCACCAGGTGCACCAGGTGCGCAGTCCCCGAGCACAGGCCACATCGTCTTCCCTGCCTGTAGCCATGGAAACAGTACAATACGCCTGGCAGGGGTCAGTCTCCTGGCCGGGCTTAGAGTAACAGGGGATGGCGTGACTTGTGGCGGCGCTGCGCTGGGTCTTAGTGGCCACCTGGGGCATCCTGCAGCATCAGCCTTCCACGGTAGGGACTGGGCATGAAGACACACAGGAGCGGGGCAGGGACCAGGGCACAGCGCCACAGGGCTACAAACACCACAGTGAGGGGGAGGCCCCATGCGCCCTCCCTGTGGGGCTGGGCCAGTCTCGCCCCACAGGGAGTGCCAGTGCTGCCCCTCAGCAAAGCAGAGACACTGCGCATGCATCAGCCGGGAAGCTCCATGAATCACTGGGGCAAATTCGCAGGGAAAATTTCTTACAAACCAGCGAGGTTGCAATGGAGAAGTTGCAATGCAGCGAGGCATGACTGTATATGAACTGCTACTTCACAGATTTCACTTATCACGGCATGTTTCCAGACCCGACCCCCCCAGTGAAATTTGTGGGATTACTGTAATTTTTTATATATATGCAGTTTACACATACATAGAGAGAGATCTCTCACATCACAAAGTAACTGAAATGTAGACAAAGTCTGAACACTTTAGTGCTCAACACAAAGCAACTTGGTAATCTGTCAAGACTCAAGTCCCAGAAGTACTGAAAAGAGCAGCTATGCAGGAACAGAAGCGACACTCAGTGAAGAAAATTTCAGCATCATTCTTATAAGCAGATAAAATATATACATTATCACCTGGTAATTGACTTTGCAGCAAGAATGCGAACTTGATGGTCACTGTCTGCAAGAAAATGTGGGAAAGCATCACTCACAGGTACATCTTCATTTTTCACATTAAGGATTGCCCACTTGCAATGAGGATCAGTCTGCAGAAAATTAATATTGTCATTTAAAATCTACAGAAGATACACTAAAAGACACAAAAGATCTATAGATGTTGTTTCTAAGTACATTTTAAGCAAGTACTTAGCTAACAAATGTCAGAAAATCTGGGATTACCTCAAGCAGGGCTTTCATGCAGTTTAAAAGGGCCACTCTTACTGATGCTGTGCATTTCCCTCCTTGAGATAAATGCCTAAAAGAAGAAAGATTTGAATAAAATTAGAAATTGCCCACAATTCTGAAAAACAATCTAGCAAATTGGTTTCTGCTGCTCACAGTTGATTCTTTTGAGCTCAACAGGCATGTTTGGGAGGATTGGACATTTTTATTGGTAACTGCAAACAATATTCTTTTTTATGAAGTTATCACTTTTTATATTTACTGATGCAATTCAGTATAGAATTCAGAATAGACGCAATTAAACATAAAATCAGACTTTCTAAATATACAACAGTGCATTGTTTATTTTTCTAATGCTACCTTAATGAAGAATCTTTGGTACAAATAAAACATACCAGAAAATCTGAAGAGTTAAATGATGGAAAAAGGTATCATAGTACACCAACAGCATGACACACAGCAGCACTACTGTCTTCACACTGATAGCAAAATTAAAAATTAAAATCAATAATTTTATGTCCAACAGACTTTTGCACTAAACAACATACCAAAAGGCTCCAACGACTGTCAGATATTGTCCTCTGGCACTCCTTATGTCTTCAGCATGTACATCAGACTGAGCCAACCCTACTGCTATAGGGAGCAAATTATTTAGAATTACTTTACAAACTTCTTGATCTCGGCGGTACAAAGAGCACACAGTACTGTGAAAGAAAGAAAAAAAAAAACCCTGAAACACCAAAAAGCCACCAAATCCTCCAAAATAGATGCAGAAGATGCTGAACAGTTTCTCTCTTACGGAAGAGGCTTCAGAAGCATATCAACATCGACTGCAGGCAAGAGGTGGTCTTCAGTAGGGAGCTCCTTCAAAAGGACCAAGTACTGTGGAATAAAAAAACCAAATGGAATAAAAAACCCGAACTAAATCAAAATGGTAAATAATATTGAAGAAATGGAAAACAATACTTATGAAAATAAGTAGACAAAAAGAAAATTAGGAAACCTTTTCAGTATCTCTTACACAAAATCATGCAGCAAAGATATCTACTGTCAGATACTGCATGTTAGACTGGTCATGTTTTCATGCAGACTGTCACACATTAATACAGATCAGGGAATCTTCAGTTCTGGTAGTAAGATACATTTCCTTTGTAAACAAGAACATAGAACCTATTCTACTACAGACACTATTTCTAGATATTTAACAAATAATCAGGGATAAAGGCAAGACGTTATACTTCTCAACTCTGTTTTCTGGCTTACAAATTCTAACTCTTCTTTCCCCAACCACTTCAAAACCACTAAATGTAGCCACTTGAAGTCTTCTCAGGGGACTGATCATAGGAGAAAGACAATATATAATTGTCAAGACTACACAAATTTAGTAACAGCACAATTACAGAGGTGGGTCTGGTGTAAAAAACTCTCATACTCACCATGTGCAGATGCAGTGGCTTAGTGCTGTCAAAGACACTGCCACCAGTGAGCATTAACAGCCTCCTCCGTATATCAGAGGCTCGGAAGCTCAGTGGCTGCATTTGGACTGTAGTTACACAAATACATAAGAACCTCACAATATCAAGGAGAAGTAAATCCTGCTTTGCCAGCTGTTCTTCAGCTAATGGGCTCAAAGCACCTGAAAACAAGATTTTCATGTAAGAAATGCATCTCCAAGGACAACAGAGAAGGTGGTAACATTTTAGGTCTTTACAAAACTAATATAAGTTGTCAAAAAAGATACAGTACAAGCAACCTTTATGGGTTTTTGTTATTGAGCAGTTAGTGCATCAAGTAACAGCTTCTTAAGTGTTTCCCATTTCTACAAAGGCCCTCTCTAAAGCAGAGGATCTTAAATTTATGTGCCCATACATAGAGATGGTTTTCTCCACCAAGGTTCAAATGAACTTAGCAGAACCATCTGCAACTCCTTTTGTACTGTTAATTTAAAATATAAGAAATAGTTAAACATTCAAAGCTTCTCCAAAATTGAAATTACGACAGTTATTACTGTGTTAATATCCTCATTAAAATGACAATTATTACCTAAACAAGATAGGTACAAATGCCATTTGCCTGTCACATTTAGAACTTCTGTAAACTTCTACAATTGCTAACTTTATTTACTAGAATTATTTATCAGATGTATGAAGATTCTTCTAAAGACACTAATTCAACATGATGAGGAAACAGACCAGCTGCTGTTTGTGACATTAATATAAAACCCTGATTTCTTTCTCATTCAGCAATAAAAATACATAGTCCTGGATAAAAACTAAGATACCCGTCATTTTAAGCAAGAATTTAAAACAAAAGAGAGCATTGGTACTTGTAGCTCCTAACAGGAATAAATAGAATAAATGCCCCTCTGAAGGTCCAGATATAAAAAAAATTGACCATGTTGAGAATTACTGATCAAGAAAAGGAGAAAAGGTTAATAGGACTACTTCTAAGGAGATGAAGCACAGTCTATGAGAGACAGATATTCTGGAGACGTATTTTCTAGTCTCTTCTTTGCCAAAACTTCTGCCTGGCTTTGAAACACTTACCTAGCTTCTCTTCTTGCATTTTACAATTTATAAAATAAAAAATAAACTCCTTTCTAAATAAACTCAAACACTTCATTAATACCTTTAAAACACTGATGAGAACTATTGTTGCCTATAAAGTACCTGACTGAATCATTACCTGTTACAACTACTAATAAAGCAGCACGATTATGTATCACCACCTTTCAAGCAAAGAGCAATTTGTGAACTCAAGCTTCTGCAAGTAGTTTTGGATGTAGAGAACACTTACCTGTTACAGTCTGCATATCGCCAGATTCATTTGTATCACTGATGTCAGTCACTGAATGATCATCAAATAGATCATCAGACATCTGGTTGTCTACTTCCATTATACTCTCCTCAGGATCATTCCTGAGATCCACTTCTCCAAGTACACTTGGTTTTCCAGTAACTGTCATCTGACAAAAACAGCACATCCTTTTAACACTGGCTTTTAAGGAGAGAACAAACATCACAGGCATAGCACAAGGAGAGTTACTACAGTTTCCCAGTGAACTAGAACAAGTGATGCTAGTGAAGGCTATACAGAATTGATGAATTTCATTCTTTGTAATATATTTTCTACACACACAAAACGTGTCTGAACTATTCTCTTTACGATGTAAGCTTCCTCAAGCAGATACTGTTCTCTATGTTTTAGATGGTGGCAAGGACGGTGTTAGTTTTTTAAGAACAGCTATCTGCAAGACTCACAAACTTCTCACTACATTTCATAAACAGACAAATTAAGAGAAGGCATGTAACCTTTCTGAAGGCACACTAATTACTTCTTTCCCTACCAGATGACAAGTTAGCAGAAGGCAAAACCCACAGCTCACCCCGATCTGCAAAAACAAAGGAATTTGCCTACCTAGACCTGACTAAAAGACAATGTGCCAACAAGTGAAGAGCCACACACTTTTCCCAGCAAATAATTTACAGTTACATTTAATACCCACATAATAAACATCAAAACCCCCACTTTACAAGTGCACTAAATACCAAGTGTTGCAGATTTTTTGTATATAATTCTACTGTAACTAAGTCAGACAAAAATTGAAAAACAATTTGATTCTGTTTTTTAATGTGAACTGGAGTGCTAATCTTGATTAAATGTCACCCCTCTGCTCTCCTTTTTCCCTATGCCTGTGTTCACATGATAAACAGAAATGTTTCTAGTTAGGATTTCACTATAAAATGCAATGTATTCAGATTTTTTTTTCAGTAATATATCCTTTGGTTTGCCTCCAAGTTATTGTGCTGTAAAAACAATCCTCTCACAGAAGAGCACTGATTTTATAAACAGATGGAATGTACGTACCAGATTTGTACAAATATCTACGAGATCGTTCATAAATTTTGATGTTAACAAACGCAGGAATATATTAGACAGCATCTTATTAGCACTGTTCTGCAACAAAGCAAGATGTACAGACAGGTTAATTAATTTTCAGGAACCACATGAATGATATTCAACTTCATGATCTCATTAATGAAGAAAGAAATATAAATCCCTTTATAAACTTTACCTTGGTACAATTGCATAAACATTTTGTACACTGCATTATCAAAGTCCTCAGTGAGTTGACCTGGGTATCTTCATTTAGTTTATTTTTCAACTGAGAAATGCTTTCTCCGGCATAATGAATGAGAGACTAGGAAAAATACATGGTTAAAAAAACCTCAGTTAAATTCCTTTTTACATTTGCACACATATGGCATACACAAAGACAAAAGGATATGACTCTCACTCATACTTATTCACAGGTTCTCATTCATACAGCTTTGATATTTATAGTGCATATCAATGAGTTCAGATTTTTTCCTGTGATTTTTGTTTTATTTATTTTGCTCCAGAAGTGACAAACATATGGTCTAGACCTGCTTGAAACACTAATACAGTAAACTCCCATCTCTTTGCAGTTCAACCATTCGTTGTTCATTTTTCTGTAAAAATTGTGTCTGGGCTTGCAAAGATAATGCCGCGAAGATAGACAACGGATGGATATGTAAATGAGCCCCGCCCATTGCCCCAGCCCCTCTCGGCCCCAGAGTGTGGCTGGGCGTTCCCAGCACATCCCCACACTTTTACGGGTCAGGGGAGCGAAGCGAGTCTCTTCTCAGCCCTCCCCACCTGGGGAATTCCTGGGGCTGCCTCTGCCACTGCCACTGGAGGATCTGGGGGGCCCCAGGGCTGCTGTTCACAGTGGAAGCGGGAGGGGGAAGGCCACAGAGACACAGCAGGATTGTCCGGTCTCATTTGCGGGCAGGGAGACTTTCAAGCTTCCCCTCCCAGCTCAGCTCCCAGTGGTGATCTCCCCTGCTGATAACACAGAGCTGGGGCTGGGAGCCCTGGGGCCCTGCCTGCGCTGCTGGGGCCACTGCAGTCCCACCTCCCACCATCTCCCATTGGCTGTTGCCGCACTGCTGAACCATGTCATTGGCTGCAGCAGCTGCCGCTCTGCCTACAGGGGCTGAGTGCAGCGTGGTTGGGATGGGACCCTTGGGGTGGGACAGAATGCGGGGGGACCAATCTGGCATGGGTCTTGCTGGCTCCTGGCAGAACGCCAGGCACAGAGTATTCCTCCAAGTGTTGCTGCACTGCAGCCAGCCTCAGTGAGGGTTCCGTGCACCACCAAGAGCTGGCTCCATTTGATGTGCTCCACTGCGTGAGCCAGCTCCTGGGACACTGTGCATAACTGCCGCTTTTCAGGCTCTGCTGCTGTCATAAATACTGCAGGCTCCACTGCTGCCATAACCATGGCTTTTTCAACTACGTGCGCCCAGCACCTCCGTGGTGCCTGGTTTCAGTTGGAAGGTTGGCTGTTCTGTAGTAGGACACTTTTATTCCACTGTGCCCCATCCCTGGAAGTATTCAAGACCAGGCTGGACAGGGCTCTGAGCACCCAAGGAAGGCGCTCCTGCCCATGGCAAGGGGATTGGAACTGATTATCTTCAAGGCTCCCTTCCAACTGAAACTGTTCTAGGAGGCAAAGACCATATGCAGCCACACAGTGTCCCTCATTGCCATGGCAAGTCCAGCCAGTGCGCTTGCCCCAGCAGGGCTTCCCACCAGAGATGGAGAGTGCTGTGCATGAGCTGATCAGGAGCCAGGACAGCCAGACAACCTTCCCGCTGCAAGGAAGGGGGTGTAACACCATGGCTGCCGGCACTGTCTCTTTTGCCGCCCGTGGGAGGGTCCCAGCTGGCAGTCCAACAAACCGTATGGAATGAGCTGGTGCCTGCAAGAGGGAACGAGCAGGCAGAGCTATTATGCTGCGGGAACCAAGGTCTTCCTGGTGTTCGTGAAGCCCATGGCTGCGGGTGAGCAGATTGTTTCTCAGACCACCTTGCTGAGCTGTGCTGGGTTTGTCAGAGCGGTACAGTGCCTCTGCCATTTTTAAACACATTTGAGTAGTGTTTAAACACACACACCAACAACCAACAAACCAGGTAAGCCCCAGCATAGACACAGCAGGGAATAAACAGTGGCAGGAGGCTTCGCCCTGCTCAACTCTGCTGGGGGGACAGTGCCAGCAGAGTTTCTGGGCTCGGAAAAGCGGTGGCAGGGCAAAAGCCAGGACTCCTCAGCCAGGAAGGGGCAAAAGCCATTCCCTCTGCTCTCCTGAGGCGGACCAGAGTGTGGGGCAGCCCTGGGAATGCCCTCTGGTGCTCCAGAGGTGAGGGTGGCGGGGTGACAGATGAGGCTTAATTGCATATTCATGAGCTTTCTATCTTTGTGGAAACAGGGCTTCACAGGAGGGGACGGGATCCAATGTCCCAACAGACTCAGGGGATCACTGTATTTTCATCACAAAAGAAAACTACAGCGTATCTCCAGAACATGTAAGTTTAGGGTTTCCTATTTAAGTGAGAAATCACCTCAGATAATAGTAACAATAATAACAGCAGCAAACTGCTGTCTTCATACTGGCTTAAACCACCTCATTATCTTAAATTCCTGCACAAAAGATCTACAAATGAAAAGACTTGTTAACCTATAAGTAGTCCTTTGTTTATGTGTCCATAATTACTTCATTCTTTTAAAAGGCATGACTCAGAAATGTATCAATATTTAGAAAATCTCCACTGCAAAATTGGTGCATTGATATACTGATAGAATGTCAGTTTCCTCTCTTTCAGCAACAGCAACATTTAAATTTCTCTAAACTGCCATTTTCTGAGCAGGAATCAGTGTCAGCATGAATAGATTTTTAAAAATGAATCTGTATATAATGGTTAACTTTATTTTTAATAGCTCTTAAATGCATTACTGCTTACCTTAGCATTCTGGAACAACTCTGATTTACAGGCATCCTCTTCTTTAAATATACCAGTGTAGCAATAGCAACCAAGAACACCAATCAAGAGACTGACACATCGGACAAGGTGTTCAGCTGCAACAACCTTCGACTAAATCAAATACACAGTATAAATACCAGCGGTTTATCACCACAAAATACAGAATTCCTCAGTCATTTATAAAAACACTTTTAATACACAGATTGCCTGGAGAAGAGGAGACCTTATTGCTCTCTAGAACTACCTTAAGGAAGGTTGTAGCCAGGCAAGGGTTGGACTCTTCTCTCAGGCCCTCAGTGACAAAATGAGAGGACAGAGTCTTAGGCTGCCTCAGGGGTGGTTTAGGTTGGATATCAGAAATAATTTTTTTTACAGAGAGAGTGATTTTCCATTGCAATGGGCTGCCCAGGGAGGTGGTGGAGTCACCATCCCTGGATGTGTTTAAAAGAAGTTTGGATGGCACACTTAGTGACATGGTTTAGATGATGGGTTGGTGCTGGGTAGGTTGATAAGATAGGTAATAGGTTGGACTTGATGATCTCTACAGTCTTTTCCAACCTTGTTAATTATGTGTAATTCCGTGTAAAAGTTATGAAGATTTGCATCCTAGTGTTTTGAATGGTAGCTGCCTCAGCTCCTGAACAAGTTCTTTTGGCTCTCCATGGTACAATACTAGCTGTATGTCCTAAGGTTCTTACACTTCCATCCTTCACACCACTTTTAATTCCCTCTCTTCTTTATATTACATCAGGCAATACTTCCAAGTTCTTAGCATGTGCTCCGGTTATCTATTTCACCTTCTGCACGGTCACAAGACAGTACCAACTAGTCAAGAATTACAGCACGTTACTACCGTGCTTTCTTCCAATTCCAATGTCTTAAGCTGCTTCTTAGCAGCTCCTCTCTCAACAAAACAACGCTACAGGTGGTAAAAAATGCATGCAAGCTTACTACAGGAGCATTTCAGAGATTTCTTTCTACCTGTCTAAATTATTCGGATCAAATAACTATTTGTCTTACTTTNCAGGCGACCTCTGGGATGGACAGTTCAAGTCTTTCTGCTCATGGTGTGGCTCCCAGCTCAAGCTGGCTGCATCCCCTGGCTGCATCCCTTTGCGCAGTGCGTGGCTTGCCTCCCCTGCACCGGTGGCCCGAGTGCCAAACAAGAAGCACTCCCCTTCCCGGTCCCAGCTCTGAGGGAGGAGCCCTCCCCTCCCCGGCCAGAGCGGCGAGCAAGGAGTGCTCTCCCACGAGGTGGCCGGGTGCCCCTGGCGGGATGCAAGCCAGGACACAGTGGGAGGCTGACGCACACGGTTGAGTGGCAAAGGCCTGGTTTTTTTCCAGGCACGGAGTCCCTGCAGGCACTGGGAGCCTCCCATTCCTTTGCACTGCAGTGAGCAGGGTGGGGACGACACACCGCTGTAGCGCACCAGGGCTGAGGGGGGTGGTGCGACAGGTGGGGTGAATTTGCATATTCTGAGCTGCCTATCTCTGCCAAGTGAGGGCTTCACAGGAGCGAGGGAGACCCGCAGCCCTGTGATAATTGAGGGGAGACTGTGATTTGTAATTAATTTACAATTACTGTTTTCCAGAGCTGTTTCCTTCTACATAGCCTATTTGAGACCTCTATGTCTCAGGCTAATTTGGCTGAAAACTGAAAAGAACTTAAAGCACTACAGGGGAACAAAAGTTGAAACCAACATCAAGAATGCGGGGTAAAAGTGCTTTATGTGGCCACTTTGCAGGTACCTATAATATGATGCAGCTACTATATACTCACAAATACTTATAAAAACTACGAATATTTTGAGAATGATGTAAATAAATACAGAGTTTTTACTTTGTATCATTGGATATAATTTTTAAAATGCTTCTGGATCATTATTAATGGCAGAAAGAATGTAAATCCATATGTTTTGCCTTGATCACAAATGTAAAGATGTAACAGTAATTTCACACTTACCTTAGGAGCACAACTGCTTAAAAGCTTTTCTGACATTGCTAAAAGGCAGTTCTCCAGTGTTTCCCTAAGGTTTTGATTGATGGCGAGTCTTGAACCAGCCACATTTTTATCTGATACATTTACTGCAAAGTTAGTGAAAATATCCATATCATCAAATGTTGTCTGCAGGTACAGCTCTTCAACATCAGAAAAACTGTTTTCCTCTTTTCCTTGCACATGTTGCTCACTTGAAGAAGAGACATAGTTCTTACTTCAGTAGCCAGTATATAACTTACAAGTTTTTAAAACTACTACTTAAATACAAAAAATGAACAAAAGCAAAATAAAATATTTTATCTTTTTGTGCTTCCAAACTCTGGCTTACCTTTAATTTCTGACATGACTTTCACTGTGGAATGGACAGCTCTAACTAAACTGCAAGTAAACATGAAGCCTGCATACAGATCATATGGCAGCATCTGATCTGTATTAAGATCACTGACCTCAACCTACTTCACACAACTGGAGCAGAAATTCACAAACCCCCTGAAATTAGTATTTTTAACTTCTAGTTAAAAGGGAAGTCTTATCTTGCATCAGAACAATTCATACACATTTAGGTTCATTAAAAGGAAATTAGATATTGTCTAAAAGTTTGAGCATATACACCAGTGAAAGATGCAGCAGCATTCCCACCTTAACTATGTATAATGGTTAATTTTAAAACATACCATTTAGCATCATTCAGGAAAAAGATCATGGCAGCTCTACAGTTCTTCATTGTAAGGCTCACAAGAATTTTTTGTAATACAAGATGAGGAAAATCACTGTAAAACAAGAAAAAGTTTTTATATTTTCTTGCAATCAGACAAGTTCTTGGGATTTCTGAACTGCACCCAAACATTAGGCAGATTAATAGTTCTGCAGAAAAATCTAAGTTTTCACTGACTATTTCTAACACATAGGTCATATATCTGCTATAATATGGACAGACAATCAAGTTATGTCCCCCGAACAACATTCTATAATAAGCTTAAAAACCCTTTAAACTCTGCTAAAGCATTTAAGTAATGGAATTTTGCACTAACATAATACACTTTTCCCTGAACAATTTTCTGTGTTACAGGGTGACCTTACATGTAAAATTATGCCACAATGACCTTACCTGCAAAGCACAGGAGGCAATTCTGCACATTCTTCTATCTCTTCCTCCAGATAGCACGACAGGAGCCATTTCATTATTGCTTCCCTTAACATAGAATCCAGATTTCGTTCAGAATTATTCTGTTCTATTGCTGTGTCCAAATTTTCTGGCACTGAATAGGCAGACATCAGTAAGGATAAACAACACAGAGCAGAACTGGAACAGGAATGGAATAAATGGAATAAGGGAAACAATGTGGTATTTTTAGGTCTGCACTCTTAAGCAAGGTCAGTAGTTCTGTATGCACAGGAAGCATCAAGTACATGGAGAAGTTAACAAGCATGCTGGTCAAAACCTTCATAAAAATAATTTCATTTCCATTTTTCTTGTGTATTACACACATTTCCAATCATTTTAAAGACAGTTTCAGAATATTTATTTCAAAATAAAAATTTAGAAGAAAACATACTTTTTAACTTCAAAAAATCAACATATCTGCCAGTCAGATTTTAAATTTTTAGGCCCTTTTAAACATGAAGATGCCTGCCTTTCCTCTTCTCCCTCTGCTTTTTGGCTTATGTATTTACGGTCATTTTAAATGCTTAAAACACAAATGTGTGCAGTTCTCAAACAGAGTCACAATAACAATAATACTTAGTAATACAGTGGTGTTGGTTGCACAACAAAGAGGAATGTGAATCAGACCGGAAATGCTATCCTTGCGTCCATTTTACCTTGAAGGCTTGCTTGCAGGTCCTGAAAAGATCTTCCAGAGTTCTTTATCTGTTACAACAAGGTTTCCCTGAATCATAGCTCCAAGCAGCCCAAAGCTCTCCAGTTCAATCTGCTGAAAGCTTATGCTGCGAATGGTAAGAGTCCAAATTTTCGCCCAGGTTCTCTGAAGCTCCAACTTGTGGGTGCTTTTCAAATCAGTTTTCTGATTTTGACACAAAGCTACCTCTGTGAGACATTTTAGCACATACGGGGTCCTTTCTCCTCGGCATTGCTGAGGCAGTAACTGGTGAAGTACATTGAGTAAGGGAGGTAGCTCCCTGTTAGGAAGACTCATGGGATACTTTGATATTAGTTGAGTTGTAATCTGTAACCTTGAAAACACAAAGTGAAGCAATTAATAGCAAACATACAGAAATTTGCATTTTCAGCAATAAATCAACAAACAAAGCCTTCTCTGATTGCCATTTCATGTTTATAGTTGCCAGTACTGAGCTGATTTATTTACTATCAGAAGCCAAAGATTTGGTATTTCTATCATTTTTACTTATAAATTCTGCTCATCTAGACTAACTATCACAAATAATTTCTTACGGGTGACTTCACTAATTTCTGATTTCTTAAAAGCCAAGTTCACAGATTTCTGACCACAAACAAATTTTCAGGCCAAAAATCCCCATTTTTCTCTGTCTTCTGGACCAGCCTGTTATAAACTCTAACCCAGAGAAGGATTTCAAAGATTAAATTACATAAACAGGAAAACATTACAGCAACATCTCTGCAAATAGGAAAATTAAAATTTACCAAATAAAAAAATGTTTAACTGTGGATGGTGAGTAGGGTTTTGCTTATGGCAATTGTTGCAACTATGTATATTCAAAACCATGGGATTCATAGGGATGTCCTGTGCAGGGCCAGAAGTTAGATCTCTCTGGCTCCCTTCCAAACACAGGATATAGTATGATTCTATGGAATCAGAGTTCAGTAACACCTTGATTATCATGATGGTTCAGTTCCAAAAATCTGCCACAAAACCCGAAAACCATTAAATAGGATTTGAGCCAATCAGCACCCTCAATACCAGATCAGCCAATAGCATGCAGAGGTACAACCCCATATCGGAAAAAAAACCCAAGGACTGATCCTTAAGGGTTTCTTCGTCTTTGTCCATCCATGTCATCTCTTGAAACACCTGAGTAACCTGTGACAGGCGAGCAGGAGAGGGAAGCAGAGACCCTGCAGGAGGCTGGGGGGCAGCTGCTGCTGAGGAGACTGGTCACACACCTGTGGAAGCTGGATCCATCTAAGATCCAATGTGAGTTGAGAAAGTTGGTTCTTTACGGTACTTTTGCTGGTCCCTGCAGCCGCGGGAGTGGAACACTGTATGGATGCACATTCCCTGCACCAATCAGCAGCCCTGGTAGTCATGCTGGCCATGTGACCCGCCAAACCACCAAGAAATAGTGAGGAAGTGGCAAAAACCACTTCACGGGAAAAAAACCCGCGATAGACTGAGGTAGTGCAAATCAAAACGCAAAACAGGGAGCTATTACTGTACTTATAGTATGTTTTGACAATTGCCACCTGCACACAGAGAAGCATGTGCTGCCAAAATCTAAGTTCAGTGCGTACATACACAGTTACAACATGTGTAGACACCCAATCCTAACATATTCAAGACTTAATCATATTCAGGCAAATGCTAAGCATAAAAAGATATCTGGAGTGATACTTTCTTCCTGTAAAGATATTATTACCAAGGTATGACATCAAAATCCTTCTGGGATCTTTGCATGCTGTCTCGAATGACCTCCCAGCCTAGTTCAATCCTCCTGCGCTTGTGTGGTACAGTGTCCTCACTGGTTTCTCTTTGTGAAACAGCATACGATTGGGTAATTTCAAGGACTTGGGTATCCTCTGTAAAAACCTTTCATTATGAGAAATTAAAAAGCACACAAATTAAACACCCAAATCCAGTATTTACAAGAAAACTGAAATGTCAACCTAAACTAGTCCACATTTTACTACGCATAAAGGCTCTTACCAGGCAACCACAATTAATATTTATGTATTATTCCTTAACAAAACCTCTGCTTATAGCCTAACACAAAACACTCTTGAAATCCAATATTTCTAAACCATACAAAATTAAAGCCTAAACACTACAAAACAGTAAATTATTACAAGGAAGCTTTAGAAAACAAAACATACAATTCAGCGACTATGTAGTCGACTTCATTTTCAGATAAAAATGTTACCTGATGACAAATATCAGCCATTAACTCAATTAAGTTTTCTTTTACAGCAATATTACGTGAGCCTGACGAATATTTTCCTCTACTGCTGATCAGATTTATTTCATTCACAAGCAGATCATACAGGTTATGCAAGATACTTTGCCATTTTGTTATGTCGTATGCACCTGTACATGCAAAAACAAGTAAAAAATAATATATATCACCTACTCAATACTTAACCTACCTAGACAATGCAAAATAGAGCCAGAATCAGAATAAAACATATTATGTTCAACAAATTTAGGCCTGCAAAGCAAGTTCCATAATGGAGAATGAATAAAGTTTAAAAGTGAAAAAGAATGAACTTAATCAGCGTATACAAGTAACTAGGGTAGGAATTATGTTTCTAATTAAAAATTCTTCATCTAACTGGAAAGATTACAGGGATCTGAAATGGATATATGCATTTGTAAAAAAGTACAAAAAATCCCCCTTAAATATAAAGAGTATGCTTGAACTGAAATTGGCCACGACAGACAAACAGTGGCTGAGTGACAATCCCTGAGCAGTTTTACAGTATAAGGCAGACTTAATTGACAGTAATAATTTCTGGGCTTAAATATACCTGGTAAGATACCAATATATATGGCAATCTAAACTCAATATAAAGCATTATTCCCCTTCCCCAAAGGCTGTGTTTTAATTTAGCATATAAAATCGTCTTCTGACTGAAACCACCCCCCCCAGCCAAAACAAAACCTTTAAAGGACTTAGCACAATTAAAGCCTCTTGGTGCACAGAATTTGAAAACCGTTTTCCACTTTCATTTAATATTAACCTATAGCATAAAACTACTGACAAATAACCATTACTTCCATCTATGTTTCCAAGACTCAGTATCAAAATCCAGAGCTGGGACAAAAATTTAAACAATCACATGCAGAAACAGGGAGAAAAAATGGAGCTTTTTATTATACCTCTTCCTTGAGTTTTTGCACCCTTTGGATGATGAATATGAACTTGGAGACGAAATAACTCAATAATTGATTCCTTCAGGGAATCCTTTGGTCTATACTGAGTCCATATATAAAGCACCGTAGGCAAAATTTCTTCCCCTACTTTGCAAATTCGCATGCGACAGTTGTCAGCAAACTTATTGCAGAAAATATTCATTGCTCCAACAATATGATCCAGGCCTGCAGTATTCTTCTCCTGTCTGTAACATAAATCAAACACTTACACTTCCACAGGAAATCATCTGTTTTCATAAAAACTGTTTAAAGGTAAATACTAGCAATGAACCACATTCAGAATATTATTTACCTAACAAATGCAGAAATTATTAGCATTTTTAAAAAGTTATTAAATTGGCATTCAAAACCAGAACAAAATATGTCTTGTCATTGTTACAGGGACTGGGACTGCTATGAGGGTATAACAAAAAACTGCTATTCTACACTCTCTCCGTCATTCCTGATGGGCTGTAAATGATAAATCATTTGGCAACAGCTGCTCAGAGCACACTTCACACAATAGATAAGGAAAGAGATCGGGAGGGACATTAACACCTCCACACCCAGCTGGAGGGGTCCTCCCTGCTGACGGGCCCAGCTGCACTGACACAATAGGCAGTTACAACGGCCCACATCATCAAAGGATTCAAAATATCCCAGGCCTCAGATAAAACAACCATTGTGAACTCCCCTTCCTGAGGGAGGTACTGGGGATATACATGTAATCCTAGAAATCTGAGACTGGGGAACCTTTCTCACGGGACCTAGAGAGGGAACAGAACTGGAGCAGGACTGTCCCTACACTCTTGAGGAGGCTGCTACCATTTCTTCAACAGATCATCATCCCAGCTACCAGGTTTTCTCCTTTCCTTCTGCCCTGTATCCAGGGGCACCACACAGTGCTGGGGCAGGGGCTCAGGAGCACCGTGCTGTTCCTGTCCCAGGGGGCCTGGGTTGTACTTTATTCTTGTGGGTCAAAGCGGTTTTGTTATCTTGTGTCGTTGTATGTATTGTGATCTGTTTAATAAAACTGTGGCTCTGACTTGTGGTCTCTCCAAATTGGGTTCATTTCTCCTGCCGGTTTACTTCTAATCCAGCACAGTCTAAAAAGGTATTACCAGTTACGTATTACTCAAGTCCAATCCTAAATACGTAAGATTAGTTATTTTCTAAAAGCATGTATTAGCATATAAAAGGAGCATTTGCAACATACCTTGCAGATTGCATTGCTTTTGAAAAGAAGATAAGCATATCAGAACTCAGCCCATCAGTTTGGAAGCAATACCCCCTCATAAGGGTGTGAATTATCCTAGCCACTAAGACTCTGTTAATACTTCCAGAAGGTTTAAGGTATAACTGGCCATACAGGATCAGCAGCTCTGCAAATATATTTGAAAAATACACATATATGATAGAGGATTAAATTTTAAAAAGCTTGATGAAAAATACTGCAATATAGATACAGAAACCCCCACTCCGTGGTCAACAGCTGGTGCTTTCACTTTCAACTGCACCAGACCCAATTTTATAATGAGAAAACTGACTTCTCCATTGTACCTCAAGAGTTATAAGAAAACATTAAGGTGGAATGACTAAAAAAAGGTTATGGCAACCATTACAAAGCTCATATATCTCTCACTTAAAAACAGCAGCTTGCTTCCTTTAATGGATTAAAGCCTGAGTTCCTCTATTACTCCTTAATCTTTACATTTCCACTCAGTTCAGGTAGAATGCTACATTGTCAACTTCTACATCTGTTTTTGTCTATTTACATCTTAAGCTTTTTAGTGCTTTTTTGCGCTGGTTAGACCGCACCTCGAGTACTGTATCCAGTTCTGGGCCCCTCAGTTCAAGAAAGATGTCGAGGTGCTGGAACGAGTTCAGAGAAGGGCAACTAGGATGGTAAAGGGGCTGGAAGATAAGCCCTATGAGGAGAAGCTGAAGGAGCTGGGTCTGTTTAGCCTAGAAAAGAGGAGGCTCAGGGGTGACCTTATTGCTGTCTATAACTACCTGAAAGGAGGTTGTAGCCAAGCGGGGGCTGGTCTTTCCTCCTTGGTCTCTGGGTACAGGACGAGAGGCCATAGTCTTAAGCTTCAGCAAGGAAAGTTTAGACTTGATATTGGGAAAAGGGTTTTTACTGAAGGAGTGATTTGGATTTGGAATGCACTGCCCACAGAGGTGGTTGACTCACCAACCTTGGAGGTGTTTAAGGGTAGGCTGGATGAGGTGTTGAGTGATATGACCTAGGTGTAGATGATAGGTTAGCTGGGCTGTAGGTTGGACAAGATGATCTTCAAGGCCCTTTCCAGCCTTATCTATACTGTGATACTGTGATATATAAGTACATATGATTCAGCAAGCAATAGACAAACAGTATGTGGAAAAAAAAATGAAATTCCTAATCTTTGTTACTTTGTTTATTCCAGCTATAAGCCTTCAAGACTGACACTGCTACTCCATATTTTGGGTCGTATCTTACACAATGGGGCATCAAACAAACTCAGATGCATGCAAACATGCTTCTATAATAGAAAAAGACATTTTAAGTAGGCTTTAAAATATTACCTGACCACTGCTGCTGGGATATTTCACACCAGTATTTCCTTACTGAGAGGATATCTTTTAGAAGTATACTACTACAGTCAGAACCATAAGCAGTACAACTTGTTGGATCTCTTATAATTTCCATGACATAAATCAGAAGTTCCTGACATTTCAGCCTAGGTCCTCCTACATAAAGACACAACATGAGACTGTTTAATTAACCCAAATACTTCTGAATAAGTCCGTAATTAATTGTTTGTAAATGTTACTTAGTAAAAAAACCCACAAAACCTACAGTTCTGAGTCAGGCCTGTTAGACCTTCTTAAACTAACTGTTTTTGAGAAAGAAATTACCTATGAGAGGATAAATCAGTTAGACAACTAGAATAAAAAACAAATTGAGTAATTAGAAAAAGGCATTGTGAACATCAACAAGTAGTGTTAAGAGTTGGACGCGATGATCCTTGTGGGTCCCTTCCAACTCAGAATATTCTGTGATTCTGCGAATAAGTACAGAGAAGGTGCACAAAGGGCCGATTCACAATAAGATATTTAAATAGGAAACATCTAGAAGCAAGCAACATGACCAAGTTGGTAACTTAACTCTAAAATAAAAACTCAAAGTTGAAAGCAAAGTACAGTAACATTATACAATAGTACATACTTTTATTAGCACATCTGATGAAATATTTGAGCAGGCTTCCAACTTCTTGTATCTTTTTCTGTCTGGTAGTTTGGGTTGAAGCAGATGCATTTGGTTTAGTTAACTGCAGGTTTTTAATTTCTTTCTGGAAATATTTCTGCAAGACACTTCAAAAATCAAAGAGAGATTAACCAAGGATCCGCTCATCCATGACCAAAGTAAAATATTTTACAAAAGTAAAACAAATACTAAAACCAACTGAAAAATATTACAGTCCAGCGGTCTATGCAGTGGATAGAGGGGCGGGTGGGGCAATTTGCATATTCATGACTGCCTGGTTGAATATTCATGTGTGCCAGGTCGCGCACGCACAGTTGCGCAAAGGGGCCTCCTGGATCGCTGAACAATCATGCTGCTAAGATGTGAAGCCGCAATATGGGGGGCACAAAGTGCAAGAGGGCCAAATGTACTTCTGATCAACTTTTAACATGAAATGGAACAGTGCTTGAAGCTGCTGTAAGAACTTATTACACTCATGCTCAGTCCAATCTTGCAGTAGACTGGAAGCAGGCTGTAAACAAGACTGGCCTTTACAAACCTCAGCACATCTTTTTTTCACTCACAAGCCACAGTCCTGCTACTGTGTCTTGAAGACTTCAGCAACACAAAAAACCTTTAACAAAGCTGTCTGTAATCTACATAGGAACTATACATTGAAAATCAGATGCAAAGGATCATTTTCAATAAAAGAAAGTAAGTACTATTTTCGCAAGAAAAAGCAACCACCCAATTAATGATCAGTTTCCAAGCAGTTTTCTCTAAGTCTTGCATTTTTCGTTGTTTTAAATTCACTTCCTTTAGGGACTAACATAGGTAACTTCTTGTTTATAAGCTGTTATAAGCTGACAAGAAGTCTGAGTCAATATGCAGAAACATAACCACTAAAATTGACCTGCCAAACAAAAGAATGACGTTCTATGTAAGAAAATCGCAACCATTCACAAATTAAAAAAAGAAACTACCTAAATACAGCATCCCAGTTGAGTTGCTTTCCACGTTTAGAATCAGAATTCCGGTCCAGCTGAAGAACTGTTTCAGAATCACGGAGAAGTCGCTTGAAATTTTCAATTTCCTTCTGAAAATTTATTTCAAGGAAAAGAATTTTTAACAATTCCCTGCATTGCTAATTGAAGTACACATCCCAAAAGAAAACATGTTACCCTTCGCTCCACAGCTTTCTCATTTTCAAGGCGACGACAACAAACAAGCAGATCATGCAATGCAAGACTCATGGTTCAGTTCGAAGAAGAGTAATTTGCAACTGCAAATACAAGAAACAGACAAAACAGTAAATATTTATCACACAGCCAGGTCAAAAATTTGGGAATGCAATACAGTACGTCCCCAGTGCATCACGACCTCGCCATTGCGACCCCGGCGATTTGCGATATAAATTTCCCGCAGTCCGGTTTCAAGCATTTGCGAGGTTCCCTGGCTGGGGTATGCTGAGGGGCGGTGCCGGCTCTCCCTTTGGAGCGGGACTGAGCCGGCCCCGCAGGGAGGACACACGGTTTCTGTGGCTCGCCGGGGGCTGTGGGACGGGGACAGCCACTGTAGAAGTCAGAGTACGGCCCTGTGCGGCGTGAGGCACCAGGTGGGGATGAGTCCTTCACCTGCCAATGCCTAATTAATGCAGGTCCCTGACTGTTGCTCGCCCGCCGTGTGTGCGGAGCGCCTGCGAGCTGCGAGCGGGCAGTGCTTGTGTGTGTGCGTCTGTGTTACTGTTTCCCTACGGACGGGGAAGGGAAGTGCCCCAGGAAAGTGGGGCTGGCCACGGCATGTCAGCGGGACACGCTCACTCCGCTGCCGCAGTGTCCGCAGTGCTCCAGAGTGCCATCTGACGCGTGATGGGCGTGGCCTGCATATTAATGACCTGTGCATTTGCAAATTTGATGTTTCACGAGAGCTCTGACATGACCCATTTCTCGCAAATGAGAAGGTATAACTGTATTCCCACAGACAACAGTCAAAGAAGGACCCTTCACATAACTCTGACTTCCTCCTTTTGTATGTGTGTTAACATGGTAGAGTTGGGTGCACAACAGGGAATGAAATTACAGTAAGATTAAAAGCACACAAAGCCAAGCACATTCCAGCAAGAAGCATTCACTTTTGGTAGCTATGTTAACCGGATGCGGTCAGAAGTCAGCACTTGAAACATTCTCTTCCCTCTCTCCTATACCTAGTTTTCCTAGGTATGAGCTACCATTTGACAAATCTCTTTGGACTAAACATGTCAAAGGATGACCAAATACTACTCATAAGAGGAAACAACTTTTTCCTTTCATGATCACTTAAAACTTTGCCTCTTCTCCTTCAACAGAGGTTGGAATTAGCTACCATGAATTTCTGGTTTACATAAAGTTATGCTGCTGAAGATCACAACCATGACACTGTATGTAACTTCCATGCTTCTTCTTTAACACCCTTAAAGCAGGGCCAAGAGAAACTGAAAGACAGATCACACAAGCTGGAAGTAACTCTAAGCATATGCTCCTGCTGAGGCTGTAATAAGCAACTGAGAATAGGTATTCATGACAGGCAGCACTGCATCTTGAGCACCTAAATGAGAACATAAAAATAGCCATTTAGAGAAGTAAAACTTTAAATATCTACTCTCTTAGACTGTATTTATTTCCTTCACTTTCAACCAAGATCAGGCTAAGTATAACCAGAGACTTGATGACCAAATACACCAATAAATGTGTATGGAAATGAAAACATTTCAAATCTGAAGGCCGGCGGTATCATACAATTGCACTCATTTAAATTAAGTGCTCTTTTACTAACATCATAGAATATCCTCAGTTGGAAAGGACACACAAGGAGCATCAAGTCCAACTCCTGGCCCTGCACAGGATTATTTCCAAGAGTCACACCGTGTGCCTGAGACCATTGTCCCAATGCTCCTTCAACTCTGTCAGCCTCGGTGCTGTGACCACTTCTCTGGGGAGCCTGTTCCAGTGCCCAGCCACCCTCTGTCCCTCTGGCGGTCGGGCACCGAACAAAACACAGCTCAGCAAACTTCCGGCTTTTGCTGAAACTAACCTGAAAGGGAAAACTGTTTGAACACTAATGGCTTCTGAAACATGGATGAGCTGCAAAATATTTGACCGTGAACTATGGGAACTCGGGTCTGTTGTAGAGCCTGGGCACCCAAGGGGAACAAGCCAGTCCTCTCGTCTGTATTTAGTGGTATTTCAACTGCAACGCAGTAACAACAGCTGTGGGAAACTGCCGAGACTGAACCCATCTATTTTTCTTACTACTTGCACGGTTTTCTAACCGCTGTATGATGATTCTAACTGCTGTACGATGATCATGTTCATCCCCCTTCCCCCCCCATATACAAATCACACAGGGCAAGGAAGACACTCACCAAACAAGCAAAATAAATCAGGGAGAGAGGCGCTGCCTAAGCCCCTGCGAGGTTCTCCAGCACAGACGGACGGGGCATTCCGCCAGCTATCCACGCGAGCCGCCCCTCAGCCGCCCCGAGCACCCCGGGCGCGGCCGCTGCCCCGGGCCGGCTCCGGGACAGGACACACGTGTGGCGGCGGCGGGCGGACCTGGAAGCGGATGAGCGGCGGCGGGTTCCGGCGGAAGG
>WEKX01000893.1:141685-208587 GCA_013390025.1 Pitta sordida
GCCCTTGACCCTCGGCCGCGGCGCTCGGTCCCCCCCGGGCTTGGATTGTCGCTGCCGGGGTGTGTCTGTGTCCCGGCGGCTCCCGGGCTGGCCCTCGGGGCCGGGCTCTGTCGGGAAGGGAAAGCGATGCCGGGAGACTCGGGTGAGACCGCCAGGCCGTGCCTTGGGCTGTTCGCGAGTCCGAGGAAACGTGTTGTTCTGCGGTGCCCAGCTGCAGACTGAGCTGGTGAGCTCCGTCCCTGGTTACGGGAGGAATTCGAGGGTGACCCGACAAACCAGGCGAGCAGGCTGCGCTAAGGGTCAGGTGTTTTCTCTTTGCTCACCTGTGGAGCTGCGGTGGGAGCCCTGGCGTGGTCAGAGCCTGTGGAAAGCACAGGGGTGGTCGGGACATTGGCAGCAGTGAGTTTTAAAAATTACTTTGTGCTTTGTATTTTCTGTGCTGTCAGAGATGATAACACATGGATGGTAACCAGAAATATGACCCACATATTTCGGTGCCAGATGTAAGTACCTGTTGGCACAGGTTGCCGAGATTTCCTGGCAGTTTGCCCTGTGGGATTCGGTTTCCAGTTGTCCGCGGTTCTTTGGAATCCAAAGCCATTAAGGCTGAATCTTCGTTGTTCTTACAGCACAATCTGTTTTTAGGTAACAGGTTTGGCTAGGTTAGGTAATAGGTGATAGGTTGGACTCGATGATCTCTAAGGTCTTTTCCAACCTTACTGATTCTGTGATTCTGTAAAAACTACCTGAAATCTTTGTTGCCATTGTCGTGAGAAACAAGACTAGTAAGAGATGGAATGTTTTTATTATTGTGAAGCAATAGAGGATTTTTAGAAACTCCGTCCATTGTAAAAGAAGATTTGAAGTCATTCTGGGGGATCTCTTATTGTACTTTTCCATAACTAATTGGTTAAATTACAAATTTCGGGGTAGAATGCTTGTCTCGTGTGCTTACCAGAGTTGCAGACGCAGATGTAGGGAACAGTCTTGGCTCATCCTGTGTCCTGAGAATGATCCATCCTACCTTGTGTCTGTCATGCCAGGCAGCATCACGTCTAGAAAACCTGTGAGCAATCTAAGATCGTAGAACACAATATTCCTTGTAACTACGTACTTCTGTTTTCCAGTAGGGATTCCTCATCTGTGAGGCATCTCGGAATTTGAGCGATAACAATCTTCACAATGCAGCTCTTCTTCCATCTTTTCTTCTCCGCCCTGCCTCCCTCCTGCATCTAGACAAATCTTTCTGGTGCTGTGAAGGTTGATGGATATTGGTTTAGGAAACAAAACTAAAATGATAAGCTGACATCGTGCACAGAAAAATGCATAAGAACGTTTATATTTTCCTAATTGTAGAGTGAGTGCCTAGAATGCGTTAGAAATTTCTTAAGGCAAAGCAAAATACTGAATAATTTCTATATGTTCAGAGAGTTTTCTAGAAAAAGGTATTTGAAAAATCAAATAGGACAGCTGTTTTCTTTCCACAGGTACCATGTTTTCTGTTGGACAGGCCAGATGATACACTGTGATTACACTTGAAGTGATTATTCCCAAATTGTGTTTAACTTTCAAGTTTGTCTACTTGTTGACGACCTGAACAAGGGCTTGTGTGTCTGAAATATGATCTGTTTTCTTCAACTATACTTAGATCTGCTGGAAGATATTTGTCTTCATGCAAACTTAGAAGCCACATTTTTCTATAGTCATTCCCAAAGTGTGTTGGACCATTTTGGGCACCCATTGAAATAGATGTGCTTATGTATCTGTATATATCCTGGATTGTATGATCAGGCACGTATTTTATCCTTTCTTTAGAACATTGCGTGTTTAGCTCTGCTACAAGCAAGACAGAAGAGACATTTTCTCTTGTGGTTCTTCGTTCTAGAATCCTTCATTCACGTTGATCTGTTTCTATCTTTTAATGTTTAAAGATTTTGAAGATTAAAGCAGGGTTGAAAGGAGTGATTAAAGCAGAACATGTTTGATGAGAAATGGAATTTTGGAAGAGTAAACTTTTTCAGTATATGTATTCCCTGTTAGGGTAAGTACTGAGTCTTAGGGTGTGTAGGGGGCACAAGTTGCAGGTAGTACATCTAACCTGAATGAGAATTACTGAAGGGAAATAACCTTTTTTCTGTTACTAATTTTTATTCAATAAATTTTACACAATATTGCAACAGCTGCACGGATTTTACCTACTTTGAAACAGCAGGATGTGTAGAAAGTTAGTGTTATACAAAGCATTTTATTACCAAAATATTGTGGGTTTCCATGTAAATATCAAATCAGGTGGTTCTGCCCATGTGAGAGTTAGTTTGTCAGCCTTCTGAGTCAAGAACTTTTATTTTCTTCATCTTTTCCCAAAGATCAGTCAAAATTTGTTTATATTGCCTCACTTTCAGTCTTGAATATAGTTTGTATATGCAGTGTAATTCCAGTGTATATTTTCTGCTTTTAACTCTTAAGGAAACGTCTTGCAAGACATATGTTCTGTCAAAATAACTTCACTTTTCTGGCATACAAATCTTTACCTGATATTTCAACACTATGGAGCTTTGACATCTGTTGAGCAGAAGTAATGAAATCAAATAACAAAATTTTCCATCTGATTTGTTGCAGGGTATTTACAACAGGAAAATCTTCAAGCTACCTGCCATCAGTTTATTTTGGAAAGTTCAGATTTGAAAGAATATGCAGAGCACTGTACAGAAGATGGGTTTATTCCAGCCTGCTTGCTGGTGAGTTTGTGTTTGCAAAGGAGAAAGTTATATTGTCTTGCATTCATGGAAAATTATCCTGGAAGTTTCTCAGTGTAAAAAATCATTATCAAATGCTGCTTGAAGCGTTTGATTAGGTCATCACTTGTGCTGTTTGGGTTGTTTTTCTTGTTTTTCCATCCTGTGATATTAGCAGTATTTTTGGTCTCTAGTATTTAATCTTACTAAGAAACATTTAAGTGTGAAATGTGCAAATTGATTTCAGCATATGTAACCTGCTTTACTGCTTTGAGGGAGGTTTATGGAAGGGTGTTGTTCCAAGGGTTTTATTGATTCCAGGGATGCTCTTGTAACTTGGTGGAGATCTCTTTCCTGTTCTAGACATGGCAGCCAATAACGTTCCATTTCAGGTACATATTAAATATCTAGGTACCTCAGATTTGTCTCTATGTCTACCACATTTTGTTGACAAAAGCTGTTCAGCTTCCTCTTTGTTCAACATTGTCTACTTCGTCTGAGGTAAAAGGTGGAACTTGGGGTGTGCATAAATACATCGTGTAGCTGCATTTGTAGATCCGTGCACAGAGCTAGGGCATCATTAGATAGTTTGTATTTCTAACATGTACAAGATGGGATGTTTAGAATACTGTGCAAATTACTGGGTTTAGATATTGCTGTGTGTCAACACTTCAGTGTTTTTATGTGCATCTTCTTCGTGGTTTTGGCTTCATTCTTCTAATACATAAATTAATTTCATGGTCTGGGATTCTTTCCACAGTATTCAAAATTTGTGGAATTTGTCTCTGAGTCCAAGGTGTACCTTGATGCACCTATTCCATACAAACCATTTGCTTTATTTTACTTACAAGTGTGTAGTCATTTGTACTGTGGGGTAGGGCATTGAGAACCCAGCTATGGCCAGCAAAATTTAGAAAACCCAAATGTAAATAGATTATCTAGATTCTTAAAGCTTTTAATTATCATCCTTTTCTCAGCAGAAACATTTTTGCTGTTATTCATAGAAAAGTGATGATATGATAGTGTATAAGACGAAATTCTCACTGGAGTTTAAATGCTTGCAGTAAGGGAATGTATTTGTCATACCTTGTAGAGTTCCCACGAGCAAACAAGGCAGGAAGATACAGCAAGTGATAGTGGTAACCTAAAAATCTTAATTCTCCTTGTTTTGTCTAAAATAATAGGACAAATAAACAAGATAGGAAATTTAATTCTTCGCGACTGTTAAAAATTTTACTTTAAACAGAGTTGGTCTTCACGTTTGCATGTGACTGCATGTTGCATTCCGGCATGATAGACACTAGTTACTCTATTACAGCTTTCGTCATCTAATTTTTATATTCTTTTCCAACAAAGGGGAGTGCAGGTCACACAGCCCTAACTCTCTATCAGTGCTGTACATTGAGATCAGGCACTTCAGATTTTGTGTCCATAATAGTATTTTGTTTCATTGCCTGCTCTGTACCTGGTTTGAGGCAGGTCAGCACCAGCAGGGTAAAGAAGTTCCCTGTGTTGAGGGTCAGCACGGTGTAGCCTTCTAAAGAACTCCTTAAATACAATGTGATACTGCAGGTGAAGTGTAAGTTATAGTAAAGATTCTAAGGTCAATGTTGTTTTCTTTTCCAGTCACTGTGTGGAAAAAACTTGACAACTATTCTTAATGAATATGTAGCCATGAAAACAAAAGGTAAGCCCTCAGAATGAGGTGTTTTATTTGTCTTATTTTATCTGTTGTGAACTCCTGGCGAAATGGTGAATGGTCTCCACCTACACTACGAGATGAAGGTTCCCATATTATGCAAACAACAGCTGCTTAGATCAGCATCTAGTGAGCAAAAGGAATTGATTCTCTTAGTTTGCATATGCCAGCATATATTTTCATTTCAAATTTGAACAGAACTAATGTAATAAAGCACAGGTATAAGTAAGTGTGAAAACATATGGGTTTGTGGTTGTAAAATTAAGCTGTTAATTGTTTGTGCTGTAAATAGGAAGGGGAGGTGCTGGTCTCTCTCTGGTACCAGTGATAAAATATGTGGAAATGAAATGAAGCTGCATAAAGGGAAGTTCAGATCGGACTTCAGAAAAAGGCTCTTCACTGAGAGAGTGATGGGTCACTGGAACACACTGCCCAGGGAAGTGGCCATGGCACTGAACCTGTCAGAGTTCAGAGTGTGTCTGGACAATGCTTTTAGTACCGTGGTTTAGTTTTAAGTAGTCCTGTAGGAGCAGGGAATTGATCTTTATGTGTCACTTCCAACCTGAGATGTTCTGTGATTTTACAAAATAATCTGGAGGAGCCCTATGGTGTGAAATATTTCTTTTGTTGTTTTTAAAACTAATTAAAATAATTTCATAATTACTGTCCTAGTTACAGCTTATCACTTTGTGGGTATAACCAAAATCGTATGTTCTATACCCTCTATGTCATCTCTGATCGGCTCTTAATAATCAATCATTGGTAACAGCTGCCCAGGGCACATCTCTCACCCCAGGCCAAAATTGATAAGGATAGAGACAAATTTTGTGAGGCAGGGGAGGGTCTCTTTTCACATCAATGACTCAGCTGTGATAACTCTCCTCTGGGGAGGCAGTAACGCCCTTACACCCAGCTGCGAGGTCCTCTCTGCTGATGGACCCAACTGCAGTGGTACAATAGGCAGTTACAATGGCCTAGATCATCAAGGTTCCAAAAATATCCCATGACTCACAGAGTTAAACCATCCATTGTGAAACTTCCTGCCCTTGGCAGAGGTACTGGGCATTCCCACCTGAACCTGGGGATATATAATCTTCGGATTTTAGGACTTGGGGTACCACTCTCGGAACAGAACAGGACTCTGACTGTCACTCTCAAGGAGACTGCCATTATTAGTGCAGCAGAACTGTGATCATTGTCCCGACCAACAGGTTTCCTTCCCTTCTGCTTTGCACCCAGGGGGACCCCGCGGTGCTCAGCGCAGGAGCTAATGAGCACCGTGCTGTTCTTGTCCCAGGGTGCTGGGTTATACTTTGTTCTTGTGGGTCAAAAGCCAGTTTTACCCTCTGTCATTGTATGTATTGTAATCTTTTTAGTAAATTGTATCTCTGACTTGTGGTCTCTCCAAAACTGTGTTCATTTCTCCCACTGTTTTACTTTTAAACCAGCACAATTACTCAGTATTTTGTATGAATATTGGAGAAAGCCAGAGCATTTGTTATTTTTAAAAGCAGTTATTGAGCTTCTGAATGCTGCCAGGTCTTACAGGTTTTTGATATGTGTTGTATGATCAGATTTTAGTGGTGCTTGGTTCTAAGACTTGCAGTTCAGAATGTCATGAACATTTCTGAACGTTTTTTTCCTCTCACATAGATTTGATAGAAATGGTAACTGAGACACAAACACACTTTCTTCAAAATACTTTGTACTTTGCACGTTGAAAAACTTAACGCATTGAAGTGTTTACTTACATAATTTCATTTATGAACTTTTACTGTTCCATGCTTCAAAAAGACTAGATATTTTTCCTACTTGGGTAAAAAACATAAAATAAACCATTATTTCCAAAGGCCTGTCTGCCAGGTTAATATTTTTAAAGCCACGACAGTTGCTTGGGAATATGAATACCATTTCCAGAAGTGAGTTGGGTTAGGTTGGCATGTGTTTGGTGAGGAGTCAATACCATGTGCAAGTTCCATGGAGAATTATAATTATCAGTGTATTTGCGTTGGTTTCGTCTGGACTTCTAAACCTGAGAACTGTATCCATGTCAAAGTGCTTAAATTAGGAGTTAGAGCTTTCTAATGAATAGAATATCAAGAGGATGACTAGACACATAAAGTTAGATGATGTCTGAAACACTCCATAATAATTGTTTTGCTTGTGATCTTGCTTTTTTCTCAACAAGTGTCAGTTTTAGGCATCTAATTTTTTGTGGTTCATTTTAGAAACAACAAATGAAGTTCCAGCAATGATGTCATCTCTGTGGAAGAAATTAGACTATACGCTGTCTCAGATCAGGTAATGCAGTTTTGAAATCAAGAAAGTAAAATTTTACTCTTAAGAGCAAGTCCCTGTGTTGATCAACTCCCTTTATCATTGTATGAGAATGGTTTGGCTCTGTGAAAAACATGGGCATGTGAGAGGTGACAGTGAAGTGGACGTTTCAGGATTTGAAGGTGGGACTAGCAGATAAGGAGGGCATTAGTGTGAGCATGTGGCCTTCCTGTAATAAAACAGTATACATACTATACAGACTCATTGAGAGTCTGATACATTTGTGGTTACTTGATTGAAAATATAACAGAAAGCTTCATTTGAAGGATCCATGACCATTGTCTGAAAGAATAAAAATAGCAATCAGTTGATTGAAGCTTTCTGACCCTTAACCATTTGATACTGTAACAGTGTGCACCCAGGTGTTTCCAGTGTGCTCCATTAATTTATGTCACTGGCTTTATTTTTTAGGAGCATGCAGAGTTCAGATTTCAGATTTTCTGCTAATCAAAGGAGTAAGTAACTGTGTCAATCCCATGGGATGAGTAGGTTTTATGTTATGTTTATGTCTCCTTTGACAAAAAATGGGGGACTACTGCAGCAATCAGTAATGCATCCTTACTCTTAAAGTCTTGACAAATCTCTTCTGTAGTGGTTTTTCCAGTATGTCTGTTGTCTTCAGTGTAGTCTGTGGATTACTGTTATGATCGAGAAAGGAAAATAAGAAAAGCTGAGCTTTTTGCCAAAGGTTTAAATTCTGTATGTAGCATTTTCTCTGCTGAAAATTTCTAAGAAGTTCACATAGTTAAAAGGTTTAAAAACTGCTTCTTTAGTCCGAAGGTTGTTGACTTAATTTGTGGTTCATAGAGGAACTGAAAACATAACCAGTCTAATTATGATGCAGTTTGATTTATGTGGAAGGGAAATATAAAAATACATTACAGTCTTGAAGCACTTTTTATGCATACAAATGTACATTTAACCAAAATATGAAAACGTACTTGTTCTATCTAGAATTGCTTCTTTCATTTCAGAAGCTGAGAAAGAGACTCTCAACAAAGAGAAGTTATTGTACTTGAAAATAATTTTTTCTGTCTGTAGTATTTTTACTGAGTAACCTGTATAGGAAAAAGATAATGTGAAATATGTAGAGTGATGGTTCTTGGATCTGAGATTCCCTGGATTGGCTGATGTTCCGTTGCTTGAATTTGTCAGATTTACTGAGATAAGTAAATGCAGACTTACATTGGTTTAGCTATTTCACTTAAGGTCAATTACATGAGTGATACATTTTGTGATAAAATCTCATTTTGGGGTGATGCATTCCTGTAAATATTGAAGCAGAGCTGCAAAGGTTGTTACAGTGCCTGTGTAAGTTGACTGTACTTCCTGAATTATTTTGGCTCAGCCCTGTAACACATAAGACAAAGGTTGGTGTTGCTTACTGTTTGAGTGTCATGGCTTAGTTGTTGAAGCACAAAAACGTTCCTGTGGAGCACCCTTAATTAGGTCTTGGAATATCAGCAACGTTTTTATATTCCTTTATTATATTTTCATCTTGTCTTTTTTTCCAGTACGTACAAGAAGTGGAATTGTAGAAATGAGAAGACAGAGAATGCTTCAGCAGTCAGCTCCTGCAAACTCAGGATTGCTGTCAGTAGCTTATCAGTCAGGGCCACAGAATTCCTCTTCTGTTGTACCTCCTCAAGTAATTCCCAGGCCAGCAGTAAGTCAAAGCACGTCACAGACAAGACTGAATACACTGGTTTTGAGCCAGTCACAAACTCAAGAAAACAAGATCAACAGTAAGTTGCACACCGTTCAATACTTTTTTTTTCTGTAAAAAATCTATGCCTATAGGTGGAAGTTCTCTAAAATCAGGGCTAATTATCTTCCACCAAACAGTTTCAGAAAACTCATGCTTTGTTTCCCTGGATCTCCAGACTGGTTCAGGTGATTAAAATAATAGAAGTTCCCAAAAGAGAAATAACTCTTGCATACTTGCTGCTGTGAGTTCAGAGAAGCGCATTATTTTTGTGATTGTTCTGTCCTGTGTTCTCACCCTCACCCAAAACACTTGTTTTTGGCAGATAGGGATGATCCACGTCAAGTAGGTATTTATTTCAGGATATGCCTAAAGGAATAATCCTCATTTTCATGTTGCTACCAAATTATTTTGTATGAATTCCTAGGAATCAGATGGAACATAAGAAGTAATGTGTAGATTTCTGTAGTGCTTAAACAGTGTCACTGGAAAAGGTGCTGGCATCATGTTTGGATTTTTTCTCATTTTTGGTTTTGTTGTTGTCTTTCCCTTTATAAAGCAGGAGGTTTCATACACATTCAAGTTCCAACATCACAAGAACGAAAGCTTCATTCAAACTTGATTTCTCCAGGAAGGCGAAAAAGGTGAAACATGAGTGAGGGTTTGGTTTGGGTTTTCTTAAAAATCATTTAGAAATCATCCAGAGTTCTAAACTAGTGTAAATTTTCTTAAGTGGTGGTGTGTTTCACATTTAAGATCTACTGAGGGAGATCGGTGTGTGATGTTTCACAAAGGAAAAGAAAGTCAAGTCAAAGAGCTCAACATTAGACTGATTGGAGGCTACTTGTGCTTCTTTGTATAGAGTCAGTCTATACACTGTCCCAGTATTAGACATAGGCAAAGAATCTTGGAATGACACTTGGCATTTCTTCCAAGATACCCTTTTCAATGACAAAAGTTCTTAGTATTGATATAATTGTGCATTTAACTTTGTAAAACTATTGGTTTGAGTAAATTTTGTTGGTAAAGAAATCATCATCAAAAACAAATTTGCTTTAGAAGTAGTGTGAAAAACTGTTCTTAGGCTAGATTTGCATGTTTTATTCTCTGATTCAATGTCCTTTTTTTAATGAATTGACTGGTCTCATGTTCCATTTATTGTCTTTGTCCCTGGCTAAATCCCAGGAGGTGGTTTTGTTTACAGTTTTTTCAGGTCCTTTTTAATTTATGCCTTTTCCAAGTCCTTTTGATTCCTGCATGACTTGTTTTGTATAGAGGTTTTTTAGCACCACTGCGAATTGATGTTTTCAGAAGAGCCTACACTGTGATCTCACAAGAACATTACATTCTTTATTCATAATCTAAATTCTTATGCAGCCGAGAATGGCTGGTTCTTGAGACATTTTTGTTTTCACTGGTACCCAAATCATCTTTTTTGAGTGGCAGTACCACCACTTACGGTAACATGTAGTGGAGAGGAGAGAAATACTGAATAGTGGGTGTGGACTTCAATTTGCCATTGTGCTATTTACCCACAGTCTGTATATTTGTTTGTAACTTCAAAGAAGTCAAGACATGATAGATGCATAGGACATAATGAAAGAGGTATCAGTTTATACTGTATTATGTAATTAGTTTTCTGGTGGTTAGAATCTTCTGCTTGTTCAGAAGGAAGAGAAGCACTTGATTTACTAACCACTAGGTCTATTGTTTGCAATGTTTTTATAAAATGCATCATAACTTTCCTGTAATATTTCAGTGAATCCCAAAAGAGGAAAAGTATTGGAACACCTGGACCTCTTTCAGCAGCTCGAGGTTCTCAAGACACTGATGAAGTAGTAACAGAAAAAGAAAGTGAGCCTCTTGAAGAATTAATTGATGGTAACTTCCCAGTGAGTATATACTTATGGAAGACATTTACACTTAAGAAACAAATTCAAACTAAAGAGAACCAGTCTTTTACATGTTGTTCATCTTGGGGATTACAGAAATTACCTTTAGAAGATGAGTGTATTGGTTTGTATTTGAACTAAATGTTCTGTGTACTGATCTCAGAAGATTGGCGTGGCTATCTGGAGTTCTGCTTTCTGTGATTTATTTGCTTTGCTAAGATCCCTGTAGGCTGTTGGAATACAGTAATTCTTGAAAGAATGGAAACCGGAAGGCACAATAAGCCTTTCTGGACTTTAGAATAAGCCTTGTTGTATTTTGGGAGAGTAGAAGTGGAGGACTGTTTTGGGGTGGTTTTCATAGCAATGTCATGCAGTCACAGATTGATTGTCTCTCTCTTATAAAAGTCTTCTCATGTTTGAATTGATTTTTTAGTTGTTTTTTACCGCTAAGTCAGAAATTCATGCTCCTTTTCTGGTGGTCATAAAAATAGAAACCTCACCACTTTAAACCTCTTTTCCAGCAACTGGTTATTGAAAATGCCAGAGAAAAAATTTTGAGCAACAAGTCTCTCCAGGAAAAGCTAGCTGAAAACATTAACAAAATCCTGGGAAGGTAAGAAGAAGAACATCTAAACTTCATATGTATTCTTGCTTGTTTTATTTATGAGTTCTGGACTGATGACTAATGTGTTCCAGTGATGGCAGTGTTGCTCAGGCCCCTAAACAGACAGACAGTGGTCCCACAGAACAGGAGACTTCACTTGATGAAATCCTTGGACTTCAGGTGAGTATAGATTGCCCTGTACACACTTTTTTAAAGATCAGGCATATAGGAATGATCTGTTATGGGAGCTATGCTGAACCCTTGTCTGATAACTTTTTATATATCTCTGGTTGCTAATACAGTTAAACCTGCCTGATGGCTGCACAGCTTCCCTTGCATAGGCATGAACACTTACCTTGTTGCATGGAGCTGAGCTGACGGGACACTGATACTCTTCAGGAGCTAATTTTGTGCCAGTGGTAGCACTCTGAATTAATTTCCAGTGCCTGTACAATGCAGCATAAGCAGGCAGCAGGCTCAAGAGCCAAGGGAGTGGGATTGCTTCTGGCAGGATTTAGCTGTTAATGTGATGCTCACACTGTCCCACAGTCGCCAGCTGCTTGCTTGTCATGAACCTTTGATACCAGTAATTGGCTGCCAGCTTCTGACTGGGGATCTAATTAACAGCCTTGTAGAAGAAAAGGGAATTTAAAATACCTTGTGATCTCCAGAAATGGTTGATTTGATCTGATTTTCTGATTTGCCCTAAGATAAGCATGTATTACCTAGAATGGCAAGAGAAATTGGGTTTGAAGCCTACATAATTACTCTTTTTCTTCTAATTTAGTACTTTATTGCTTTTGGAGATGTATGTTCTTCTTTTACAGCATAAATGTATTTGCAGTGTTCTCCCTTCATCCCGCTACAAGCAGGCAAGGATCCTGCTTCAAGCTGGCAATCACAGAATTAAAAAGGACCTTTAATGAGGGAAATTACAATCTTCACAGCCCTCATGAAAAGGACCAGAGAGTAGAGGCAGCTGCCTGTTTATGAAGTAGAGGAATCTGTTTTTTAAAAGCTGTTCTTCTGTTGCTTGGTGACTTTAGGTCAGTTGTCAAAATACAGAGCTGAAAAGCTGTATTCCATTTTTCTGAACAGAACTAAATCAAAGCAGCTTCTTGGTTGAATTAGACCAGCTGAGACAAAATAGTCAAGCGTATCAGTTGGGATATCCAACCTTACAACCACCATATCAGAGATCGTAGAGTGCTTTGAGGGTCTCCAGGAAGTCAGGAGAAACTTTGTCTTCAAATGCTTTAGTATGTACCGAGTCCCCCACTCATCTGCTGCCACCGAACAAGTAATCTTGAAAAAAATCCCCAAGAAATAAAGGATTTGGGGGGGGAACCTTTTTTCTTAAACTTCAATCAATCATATTTTTTAACAGCCNAGCCATAAAATTTGTGGGAGAAATGTTTCTCCCATTAGTCTTTATGTTTGTGTGATGAGCAGAAGTAATAGAACTAAAAACAATCTGAGAAAACTATTCTTGTCTGATTTTAAGTTACGGAAGTAACTGCCTAACAGGGGTGTATATCTTGTCTTTTCTTAGGGTGAAATCCATATGTCAGAAGAGGCTATACAGGACATTCTGGAACAGACAGAGTCAGATCCAGCTTTCCAGGCTCTCTTTGACTGGTTTGATTATGGTAGGGTACATTATGTTCAATTGTACTGTTACCGTAAAGCATTGTGAATGATGACTTTTCCCAAGTATTGCTTGACAAAGCAAACTAATTCAGCGGGCCTGTTTTGCCAGAGTAATGGACTGTATGGCATTGGTGTCCCTCCGTTTAAAATCAGATTCTTAGATATATTTATACATGGCCATAAGGTACAGCGTTTTCCTGTGGCTGAAATCCAGGTTTGTGATGGCTCAGTGATTGTTTTATTGCTGTTATTTTAGATGCTCCTGATCTAAAGGATGATAGTTTCCATTTGTTTGCTGTTGTAAAATTTTTCTTTTTGTCTGATCAGGGATATCCTCACGTTAACTCTAAGGAGATTTTTATGCTATGGTTCATTTAAAATGTAATAATCACATTTGTGTGTAAAATTACGTATTTAATAATTTTCCCTGCTTATTTTGAAAATAGGAAAGAGCAAGGTAAACAAGAACTTACCTGCTGGTATTTCTGGTCGGAGTGGAGTAGAAAATGAAATCCTGGTGGGTGAGGATAGCCTGGAAACATTTGAAAGTTCTTTAGAAACAGAAGAAACTAGCAGATGTAAGGTTTTAATTTTTTTTTCTTTGAGATTTTTTTCTAGTCTGTTCACTTTTCATTATGAAAATATTTTCAGACAATTTGTACATTTCAAAACATTTCTTTTTTCCCTGGTGGTGTACAGGCTGACATTTACATTGCGTTAACATACAGATACGCCTGATCTGTTAAAAGGTTTCAATCTATTAAATGTAACACTAGTCTTACCAGTGTATGTACTTAAAAGTTGTACTTGATAAGATCCTATTGATAAGCTCCCATTGGCAAATCTGTTTGCTCATTCAAAACCAGAAAATACTTCAAAAGAGAAATACTTTGCAGTATTCATTGTGGAACATAGAAAGATAATATTTTATGTCTAATCATGTTAACCTTTTATCTGTGTTCTGTAATGTGTCAATTAATTAATACACAAAAGAGTCCCACTCTGGACAAAAGTTATGTTTAGTCTGTTGACACCATTCTTAATGATAGTCCATCAGTAGCAGATATGTAGTGAAAGTATATGGCAAATAGAGCCATCAGGTCTTTAGAGTGAGATGGCTTTTGTGCTTCTGGAAATCTGATTTAGTGAGCTGTTTGCATGTCATGTGCACTTTCAATTATTAATGTATGAACTGATTTCCCAGATTATCTAGAGTATTTAACCATATATTTTATGTATTTTTCACTGGAGAGCAAGGATGAGTGGCATTATTCCCACTTAGTTTCATGTGAAACAGTGTTTCTTTGAACTGGGCAGTTGTTTCTAGAATGGTGCAAAAGGCTCATCTGTTCTAATGTGGAACTAGTTTATTCTGTGTTTTACAGGTGATAATAATTCTAGAGAATCACTGTCATGTAAAGATTTTCAGTTAGGAGAAGCTTCATGTGCCTTGAAGACCAGCGTTACTGATGATGATGTGGCTAAGAAAAACACAACCAGTGACCAGCTGCATGGAGATTGCAGACAAACGAAGGAGACTGAAGTACTTACAACCATTACCCCTGAACATATTGGAGAGCTTGAAATTGCGTTTGACTCTGTGCCTGGTTTGGCTGAACCTGACAAGAGGCAGAGTTCTGATAGCAAATGTAGCGAACACTGTGCAGATACTTGTGGTACAAAAGAGCCGTCAGCATTAGAAGCTCAAAGTGAGAGTGCTACGGAAATTGAAAAAGGCCCACCAAGTCATAGTTGTCAAAGCAATCCTAATTTAGAATATGTTCATTCTGACAGTCCGCAGATTTCTTCGATTTCTGTGGCAGAAGATGCTACAGCCAGTGATAACAAAACTCATTCTGCAAGTAAATGTCGGTTATCACCAGATACATCACTGTCTGAAAAAAAAACACTTTCTGGAAGCCCTTCTGATGGGAGCCCTGGCCACAGTGTACCACCAAGAAAAAATCCATCCATTTCTAGCCCATCTGCAGATGCAGGACAAGAGCAGACTGTAACAAATGATCCAGCTGCCTTACCCGATGTTTTACAGGAGAACTCCAGTCACCACTCTGGCCATCAGGACCAGAGCACACAGTCAGACGGTGCTGCAAGATCTGCAATGGAGATTTTGGATCTTGACAAAGCAGAGTTGCAGCTTGAAGTTGTTGATACTTCTAACAAAACTTATTCAAATGATCAGCATGCACTTGATAAGCCTTGTAAGAAAGATTTTAATCTCCCTTCAGGACTGTCAAACTCAGAGGGTACACAGGTTGAAATGCAAGAACCTTCCTCTTCTACAAAAGTAGATGCTGATAGTTTGTATTTCTCTTCTGGTAATAATGCATGTTCAGAAATGTCTGTAGTATCCACTGAAAATAATCTTACTACCTCTGAAATGTGCCACTCTCCTCTCCCAGAAACTGCATCCTCAACAGATGAGTCGGGTACTGAGGCCAAAAGTATAAGCAGTGTATCCTCTAGCAGTCAACCAATGGATGTTGATCCTTCTAATATTATGTCCCTGAAGATCATCATCAGCGATGATCCATTTATTTCATCAGACACGGAGTTAAATAATGCTGTTTCCAGCATCACAGGAGAAAATTTGCCTACTATAATATTGTCATCTCCAGCCAAATCCCCAATCAAAACTGCAGGCCTGTCTAAATGTGCAATTTCAGAAGATGCAGAAAAAAATGTGGATTCAGCTTTGGCAGAGCAGAATCTTCTTGTTCTGAGACCTAAAGATCCCATGGTGACCTTGGCTAACACTCAGAATGAGGACTGCACTAGTTTTTCAGTTGCAGGTTCCACTCATGTTTCCAGTGAAGGGGGCCTTGTACAGTTGATGCCAGCAACAAGCACAGCTTTTGGGAATTCAAGTAACCTTTTTATAGCCACCTGTGTGACTGATCCAGCAACCTTAGGCACCGCTGTAACACCATCAAATGTAGTTGTACTGCCTGGCAGTTCTATGCCACTTGCTTCTCAAGCTCCAGCTGTGCAACAGTTACGGACTCCTCCTAGATCCAGCAATACATTTCCAGCAAACCAGGCTGTGTCCCCAAACTTCCCACAAGGTAGTCTCATTATTAAAAAATTACGGAAAATATGGTGTTTATATGGTGCTTTTTTTTTTTTTTTTTGGTAAGTGCATTAAAAGCAAACAATTTTTGAACTGTTCTATCATCCCCTTGAAATTATCTGGGTGTTACTTATTTTTTGAGCATATTAGTTGCTACTAAAAATGAAATAAAAACTACCAAAAGTCATTGACCAGGCTGCTTTGAAAAAAAACCCTTCATATTTCAGAACCTTAAATTATATACTTTTAGCAGTGATAAATTTAAGAAGCATAATTTGGTTTACACTAGCAGGGATTCCATTGTTTTGGGTAAATAAAACAGGCTTTTATTTTAATATTCCTGTTATAAATGGAATGCTATGTGTTACAGGTATCGATATTTAGTGTAGATAACCGGGCAGATGTAGCAAGTCCTTCCCAAATTTCTTCCTTGGTTTTGTTTCATTTTTCAAAAACCTTGTCTGCCTTAGAAATATATTTAGGCAAGTGTGGAAATATAACATTTTTTCTTTCCATGATATAAAATCTCCTGATACAGTCGGCCCTCTTGCACTTCGCGCCCCCCATATTGCGGCTTCACATCTTAGCGGCAGGATTTTTTAGCGAAGTAGGAGACCCCTTTTCGCAACTGCGCATGTGCGACCTGGCACACATGAATATTCAATTAGGCAGTCGTGAATATGCAAATCAACCCTCACAGCCGCCGCCGTGGCTCAGCCGCTCCACTTGCGCCATCTCGGATGCAGCAGCTTGCCCTGCCCCGCCCACGCCGGCCCTGCCACGGTGGCTCGCCCCATCCTGGCCGTGGCGGCTCTGCCGCTTTCCCATCCCCCCACACCCCCCGGAACGGCCACTGCAGCAACTGATACACAGCACCACAGTGCCAAAACAGCACCAGGGAAGCTGTCTGAGGGTGCAGGGCAAATTTGCATATTAATGAGGTGCCATTGAACGCAGATGTAGGGCTTTGTGGAGCCTGATTAAGGCTGTGGGTCCGCGATACAGGAGACCCGACTGTAAAAGCGTTTTTATTACTAAAGCAATAAAAATTTCAAAATTGTTTAAATAAAACTTCTTAAAATGTTAAACCCAACTATAAATCAGGTGTACTCACGTATTTAGATTTTTTTCCAAAACTAAAAACTTGTTGCAATTATCTTTGAATTTTTGTGTGTCGTCATTTCATTGTGGTCAGAGGCCAGTGCAACAGAACGTGCAAGATCTCAGAGTTTCAGCCTTTTGTGGCATGAGGATTTCTCTATGCAATATTACTTTCATTGTTTTTTGAGATAGAAGTAGTTTTCTTTCACTTTTGAAAATTTTCTTCCACTTTCCAATTCACGTGCTGTGATAGTTTCCCTATCTTGTAATTCCCGCATGTCTGGTGGCAAAATGAGCTGGTTTATGTCACTTTGACTGGTTTTTATACATTAATTCAAAGTTTAAGCCTTAAAATAGGTTTGTCATACTTCAGGCTTAATTTTGAACTGTTTCTTAAAAAGGAGAACAGATTTTAACTTAACAATTCTAAATAAACTGCAAATAACGCCGGTAGTTATCCTGTTTTGTGATAGTGCTGTGTAGCAAGGATGGTGAATTTTTTGTAAAAGAAAGGAGCTTTTCTGTCACAGGTTTGACCACATGTAGTTTTAAGGAATGTTGTCTTGAAGCTTTTCTTTTCACTGAAGTATTTTTATTTTCTGTACAATTTTAACACTTTTATATTTTTAGGTTCTGCCATTATAATTGCCTCTCCAGTGCAACCAGTTTTGCAAGGAATGGTGGGAATGATACCTCTCTCAGTAGTCGGACAAAATGGAAATACATTCTCAGCACCTGCCTGCCAGGTAGCACATCAGAAATAACGATTTTCAGAATTAAAGCAGAAGTGATAAGTCTTTTGATAAATTGTAATAGGATATTTTGCTTCTTTCAAGGTTCTTCATATGCCTGTGGCTAATCCAGTGTGCAATGGAAGTGCCCCAAAACTTCCCCTCCCTCCCAAATCACAGAAGGTTCCTGGAGCAAGAAACAAAACTAATGCAGGTACCCACCTTGAATTCTTGAGAAAGGCAGAAGGAAAGGGGGGGTTTCTGAGCACACACCAGTTCTGAGTAATAAAGTTTTATCGGTACCTCTGCTTCTGTGCCAGGCAACTGCTGGGGTGGCTTTGAGAGAGGCCTGTACCTGCAGTTAGTGACTGGATTTGCTCAGTTTGCAGAGAACTTCCAGCATGTGACATAATTCCAGATTTGCGATCAAATTTATTTCCAGTTTTAATGTTTCAAGGCTCCCATGCACTTTAAAAGTTTGCTTTTCTTTAGACGTATTTCTAGTTCTTTTTCATCTTGTTGGTTTTAAGTACAGTTTACTGCTGCCATTGACCAAGAGGATGTTAGAAGAGTCAACAGTTCTAAACATTTATTAAAGAAAATATTTAGTAGAAGTGCTGTGTTTTTATACAAAAGTATGCAATCTGGTTTTGTTTTGCTGCTTCAGGTGCATGCTTCTGTGTATTTCATTGAGACACTGCTTCTTTAAATAGTAAATTGTAACAAGGCTGGAGTTACATTCATTGCTCATTACTGGGAAGGGGTGAACAAAACTAATTGATAATAGAAAAAGCAAGTTACAAGGACAACTAGTGCTTTAGGCTATCTACCATTTTAAAAAAGAGTAGGCTTACACATAGAAATGACAGCAGAATTAAATTGCAACTTAAGGAAGAAGCTAGCATCGTATAGTTAGTTTATGTTCTGGTTTGCCAGTGGATAACTAAGAATTGACTGTGATTATTCCCCTTCTACCTAGAAATCCCCACTCTGCATGTGTAAGTTTTGTCTTGTCAGGCCTGCATATTATCTAAGTGTAGACAGCAAGCTTCTTGTTCATATGTACTTGGTTGTTGACCTTTGCTAATTTACTAATCTGTAAACTTAAAGTTACCGAAAAATTGCAGAGTTTTGTTGGGTTTTTCTTTATTGGTTCTTTGTCATTGCAGTAACTGTGGAATACTGTAGTTCACTCATACTTCATCTGTTGTTCCAGGAAAACTGGTCCCAAGTGTAGCTGAGCCTTTGAACCCTACAAATTCTCGAACACAGAGGTCAGTAGTGCTGGGTATTGGAACTTGCTTTCTCTTTGCTGCTGTGAATTTCTTCATTCGGTATTGGTGGCAAAGGGAGCTTTTTTTTAACAGTGGCATAAGCAGTGCCCCTTTTCCTCCTGTCAGTCAGAGTATTGATACAGGTGTGTGCTGGTGCTGGTGTACCCAATGCTAGGATTGTCTTGTTACTGTTCCTGTGTGAATTTTGTATGGCTTTGTGTGTATTCTCTTCTGTCTTAATTGTCAGATAAAAATTGTTTTGAGTGAAGTTTAAGCTAGGAGAAATCGCTTGTTACCTTTAGTGGGAGATTTAAATGACTACAACATTTAATTTTCAGGTGAGTGGTAACCCATGGTGTTGCAGTGTAGCCTCATTGCCTTTACTGTTCTCTGACCCAAATCCAGTAGAGATTATTAGATTGGGTTCTGCGTCTGTGTTTCAGCTGCGTGGCTTAGAACATTGTTCGGTCATTTAAAAAGTGAAAACTCAAAAGATGGCAAGGACAACTGCATGCTAACTTTGTATTGATGAGCATAACTTAATTGCTAATTGGGATAGGTACTAGTTTTCTGTTGGGCAAGAGAGAAGAAAGCAAGGCTTCAGTAGTAACTCTCCTTATCATTAATGAACTTCAGAAGCAGAAGGATGTTGGAATGAGCAAAAAAGTGTAAGAGGAGAGGAGAAATTAAATTTAAATATTAGAGGTGAAATATTCTTTTTATTGTAAAAATATGACACACTTTAAAAAATTACCTATTCAGAACTCAGTTAAAATGTTGGAAAAGTGGAGGAAAACAGGGACAGTAAAGTCAACTTATTAAAAAAAAACCCCAACCATATAACAGAGTATACAGTACATATATATACATATATGCAAAAAGCAGTTACTTTTAAAAAGCCAGAAAAGCAAGATTTTGGATACTATCGCTTTGATAATTCAGCTTTTCATTAACTTTAATTCATCTCTAGACATATGCTTTGCATATCAAAGAGAACAAGATATTCCATGTAAAGAGATGTAATTTCTCATTTCTACTCTCCACTCTCTGTCTCATCTCAAATTTAAATTCCGTAAAACAGACTGCTACCATCCATACCTTCTTTACCATCCGAAAGACACCAAGAAGGGCATCCCAAAATTAATTTGACTTTCTGTCTTAGGACTCATAAAGGCTTATGTTCATGGGGGGAGTCTTGCTAGCATGAATGAAAGATGCAGAAGCTTCTCTTGGAAATGCAGCGTAAGCCAAGCAGAGGGCACAGATACTGCTGTGAGCTGACAGAGCAAAAGCATTTTTGTTTTGACGTTGCTACTGCACTGGTGACTTTTTCACTTGAATGTGGCTGGTTGTCAGGTGGAGACCAAGCCCCAGGGAGTTTGTATATTGTTGTCCAGATGCCCATTGGAAGGGTTTTTTGTCTTGCTCTGTATCCCGTTGTCCACAGCAAATACATAGGGGAGAGTACAAGGCATGCACATGATGACATTGCCCAGGATGTTCTGGCAGCCTCTTAGCAATTTCAGCACCAAGGACTTCCAGAACCTTAAGTGTGGTATTTCAGGGTGGAGTGTCCTGTCATGAATGCACTCAGTTTCTTTTTGAAATCAAGTAAAGTACCTGAATCTACAAATATCTCAAGGTAAGAAAGTTCTCAGGCTTAGCTATGTGTTTAGTTAATGCAGTGTCCAGACCTCTTTGTTGTGTTTTGAACCCAATACTAGTTTTACTTGATGCCCCTAGTTTTTTGACTGGAAGACACAGCAAATAGTTTCCTTTTTGACGGCTTCTTTCATAGAGCTCTGTTGCATTTTTCTTCAAGTCATCTCCCTTTCTGGGCTGAAGAGCCCCAGACTGCCTAACTGTTCTTCGTACAGGTTCTGTTTCATACCTTTTTTGTCAAGAAAGGTGCCTCTGAGCTTTCTGCAGTTGGAATGTCTTGCTCTTGGCCTTTGCCTGTTGATAAAATACTTACATTTAGAATGGAGAGAGCTTTAAACAGGTGTTTTGAGGGGTGGGTGGTGATTTCCATCAGCTGAAATGAACTTACTATCCTAGTAAGGATAAGTGTGTTGATGAAGTGTTTTCATCTCATTTTCAGGACTGGAAACTGGGACAAGCTTACCAGTGCAGAACTAGGAAGGAAAGGGGAGGAAAACTTACCTGTTTTACCAGTAGAGAGCACAAGCTCAAATTCAAGACAAAGTGAGAGTCACAGGAGAGTGCTTTGCTTCGATAACCTCCTACCCACTCCAGGAGGAAACACCCAAATTCAGACTACTAAGAGTTCATCCCAAAAAGAAAGAAATGAAAATACTTTATTTCCAGTTGACTCTGCACCCACCTCTGCTAAGGCACAGGTAGCAAAGAGAGAGAAAGATAAAACGTTGCCCAGAATTCTGTGTAGGCCAGAAGTTGGCAGCAACAGAAGCGCATCTGCAAAGGAGCCACAGCCGGAGCGGAAGGTGGCACCTGCAGGCCTTGCATTGGATCCCTTCCACAAGACTACAGCTAATAAGGAAAATGAATTACGAAGGGATGCTGATGAAAAGCAGAAGAACCAGGACACTGCCAAACTCTCCAATGGCCAACAAAGCGTCGGCTTATGGAATGAGAAGACAGTTCCTTCGGTGCAAGAGCTGAACAAAAAGCAGGGGTCACTGTCAAATGGGACTGGCAATGGCAAATGCTCCGGGTCAGTTTCTTTGTCCTCAAAGGAGCCGAAGCGAGAACCAGCCAAAGTTCCCAACCAAGGCATTAGCCTGTCAAGTCCATTCGGCAAGCAGTGTGTGGAAATGTTGCAGGACATTCAGTGGCAAAGCCCGACCAGTAAAACAGTTGAAAATGGAGAATTGCCAGTGCCCCGAACGCCGTCTGGCGTTGGAGACCGGCACGCAGACGACACTACAGACAGCGTGCGGACACCGACCTGTCGGCGCTTCAACGAGGACAGCACGACCCCCAGGATAATGGTACCCCCGGCAACACCTGACCTGCCTGACTGCAGCCCTGCCAGCGAAACAGGGAGCGAGAACAGCGTCAGTATGGCTGCTCACACCTTGATGATCCTGTCACGGGCAGCCATTGCAAGGACTAGCACTGCAACCCCCCTGAAGGACAGTACTCACCAGTTCAGGCCTTTAAGGAGCACGGTAAAGAAAAGGAAACTAGAGGACTTGAATGAGGGTGAAAGGAATTCTCGTTCTGCAAACAGAAAAGATCTTCAGAGCTCTCCAACGCCGTCAAAGAAGAAGAAAATAAAGGCAAGTGAAAGCATTTACTTTTTTTTTTTAAATTCCAGTTAGATATCTATGTTTTACTTGTAACAGAATGGTTCAGAGATATTAGTGCAAGTCTGACATCCCATTTATATTTGTCAGGTTTTTTAACTCTGCCTTTCCAGCCTACTTTGAACTAAGTTTTCATGAGATTAGTTTAATCTTCAGATCCGCACAAGTGACTCCTGCTGACTCTCTAAATACATACCTATGGAAATTACATTATTTCTCCTAAAACATGAATGAGTTTCTAACTTCAGGTTTCATGGGAATGTAAGGAAATAGGCCAAACTCAAAGCAGGCCTTATTAGAATTCAGGGTGTTCTTGCATCCTTGTTTATCACCATAAGTAAGATTCCTATTGTGTGTGTTACCAGTCTCCGTAGTGTGCAGCACTGTGCCCTTGACTTGAGGACTTAGGGCAAATAGGTGTGAGACACAGAAAGGTGGTGGATGTAAATAACCACAAAGAAGAGTTAATGTAACTTTTTAACTCCCCATACTTAGTTTTAGAATATTCCTGAGTTACTGTGACTGAAAAACGCTGTGTCCATACCTGGGGCCAAGGGGCTGTGCCAGGCTCTGCCCAAGTGGGCTCTGGCTGAAGCCAAGGGCTCGGCCCATGAGTAGGAACACTGCGGTGTCCAAGGCTGGCATGAGCTTTGTGCAGGTAGGTCTACAAGGGAGAGGGAAGGATGAGGAAGAAAGGAATGTTTGCAGGCTCTTCAGTACCCCTAGGTTCTTATTAACACAGCTGATGCTCTCCTCTCCTACAGAAAAAGAAGCTACCAAATTCTTTTCCAGCAGGAATGGATGTGGACAAGTTCTTGTTGTCTTTGCATTATGATGAATGACCAAAAAGAAGTTGAACTGGGACTGTCAGAAGCTCAGTGGAGGGATGCCCAGGTTTTGCATGTTAAGAGAAGTTAACTCTAAAGGCCAAGTTGCACTTTCAGTGCACTGGAGTTTCACTTTATAGCAAAATCGTGCTGTTTCTGAAGCAGGTTGCTAAGTGTAAATATAATTGAGTTGGCGTATGTTTATTTTTGAAAAAGCACTTGCATAATTATAGAGCCATTTACTTTGCAAAATTGTACATTTGTATAAAAGAAATGTAAGAAAGGTTGTACATTTCCTGTCACACCATGTTGTCTGTGTTCTGCTGCTTTCTCTACTTCACCCATCTGAACCGCTCAGCCACTCTGTGAAAGGGGGGTAATTTTGAAGGTGGTGGTTGATCATCCACCATTCTAAGACAGGAGCAGCTACCTTGGCCACTTCCCATTGTCTTGTTGAATCCGAAGGGGTTAATCTTCAGATCTAACTGGCCTGTACTAACACTCTCTTCCCTCAAAACTGTGAAACCCGCGTTGTAAGGCTTCGAATGACTTAACAAAAATACCAGTAGCTAAACCCCAGGCCACTAAAACCTCAGCATTTCTCATCTAATGAAGCTTTTCCCAGCCAGTCATTCAGACAAGAACTTTGAATTTGGAAAGGCCTCATCTCTTTGCAGTAGTGTCCGCATAGGATATAACTTGAATGCAAAAGCTGTTCTCAAACAATGTGGGTTTTTTGGGGGGTCAGATCCTAGTATGAATACTTAAACTGGACGACAGCAGCAAAGGATTACAGTGTATCCTGTTGAAAAAGTCAATTCTTTTTACCTGTCATTTGTACTGCTGAGAAGTTTGTTATTATCCATCTCTTTAGCCAGAAATGGGAAAATGTGTGTCTGGTTTTTTGGTTAACATAGAAGTTTTCATAGCTATTATACAAACTCTTCAAGAGGGGCGCAGGAGTAGCTCAGCCTACGTTTTACTAATAACTCACGTGGGTGAAAATGAGCACACCTTGCTCCAGAACTGCAGAGTTTTCTTTACTGGTATTTCTTCCTTTGTTCTCAAATTGTTGAGGTCTTTAAAAATGCAAGTTTTCTTGTAAGAGATGCGTACAGCAACAGGACAATGTTTCAGATAGAGTACAAGGATTCCTAAGGAACCAATATTATGCAGTAGATGTTTATATTAAACCCATCCAATAACTAAATACTGCATAGCATTTACAGCTTGAATAAATATTTTTGGTTTAATAAAAATTTGTGTGTCTTGTTTCATGTTTTTAAGTTCACTAAGCAGCTTTGCAGAGACTGTACAGCAAAGTCATGTTGATCAGTCATTTCTGAAGACAAAGAATCAAGTATTAAACTTTTAAGTTCTGATAGCAATTGTCAGAGGGGCCAGGGGCAGGCCAGTAAAAAATTGTCACAAGCAGAAAATTCTTGATAGTATTCTAACAAGGGATAGGTGATTATTTTAAAATAATTTACTATTGATCTGAGCCCTAATGGAGCTCTTTCATGGGACAGCCACTCTCCAACATAGTCTTTTTTTTCCACTCGAGGTGATCTGGTAGTACTGAATCCATGAATTATCAGTTTGCTTTCAAAGGAGAAAATACCTTCGGTTCCCAGCTGCTGTCATACAGGAAATAATTTTTAGGAGCAGGGGTCAGAGCAGGAATGAAGGTTAGTTTTCTTAGAATACAGTAGTTAAAGGCCACTGTTCATTTGGTACCTCTTCAATTGCATTCCTTTCCAGAAAAAAAAGGTCCCAGTACAGCCCAGTCCAAGTATTTATTCCCTCGACTTTATGGAAGAAAATGTTAGGACACTTAATGGGTGGAGAGGAGTTCCTGCAAAAATCAGTGTCAAATTTGCATTTTGAGCCGGATTCACAGTATCACAGGATTAGCAAGGTTGGAAGAGACCTTGGAGATCATCGAATCCAACCTGTAACCCAACACCAACCCATTGTCTAAACCATGGCACTAAGTATTCAAGGTACACAATAGTAGAAAACCAACCTTTGGTTATTTTGTTTTTCATGAAAATCACTCTATAGTTAGGAAAATTAGGCAGCAAAAGTGTAAGAAAGAGCTATTTCTTGAAGCACAACTCTGAGTTACCAAGAGAATTCCTGGCTTTGAGAAATGATAGATCAGTGACAGGAGCCACCATTACATTCTTTATTGTCAGGTATCAGACATGATTTGACATTTTTTTATTTGTACTATATAAAAACTCGCACGGGCAAAATAATAAAAACCCAGCTGTCTGGATCAGTAATCAGTGATGCCTTAAGAAATTTTAGAATAGCAGTTACAGAATTCAGCCACTGATTGACAGATATGATGTAACAGCTACCACTCAGTTTTGATCAGAGAGCATTTAAGGCTGTGTTTCGGACGCTACTTGGGCTACAGCTTCTCTATAAGTATTGCAGAAGCACCTCCTCCTCCATTGCAGATTCCTGCAAGGCCATATTGTCCTTGTTTCAATGCATTGGCCATGTGAACAACAATTCTTGCTCCAGACATTCTAAATGTAAGAAAAAGAAAAGCATGGGGGTTAGTCTAAAGGAAATTCCTAGTTTGACCCACCCAGGACAGTTGGCAGAATATCATATCAACAAGACCAACCCTTTCATCTACAGTTACATGTGACACAGATTATTCCTCTCTAGCCACAGTATTTGAACACAAAAGGTTCTTATATGTGCACAAACAAACTCCATGTCCATCTAAAGTTTCTTCTGGAAAAAGAAACGAGAAAGTGATGAGGAAGTGACAACAGCTGGGGAACACAGCAGGTGATGATCACTCCTCTAACCAGAGCTTCAAACACAAGACCCACCAACACCCCCCAGGTTGTCCCTGCCTGCTGCATCAGGTGGCTGGAGACACCTGGAGTCACTGCCAGAAATGCTTTAAGACCTGGAATTTCACTTTGCTCATGTAAGAAAAATCAAAGTCCCTTGTCTATTTTCATAAGTTTACCTGTAAGTTTTATTGGCTTAACTACTTGATTCTTTATTATTTTTTATTCTATCATGTTAATAGGGATTTGGTTTAGCACTTCATGAATCCATATAGCTACAGTAGCAAGTAAGCTCTTTACAAAAGCAGACAGTTTTTTTCTCTTCACAGTTGGTTTTCAAATTTAACACCTGACTGAAGTAACTGTTCTTGATAGCAATTTTTTTTACCCTTCCTACTTGCATTAAACTTGAGGATAAAGGTAAAGGCTTTAGCAGTTTGCCTGAAAACAACACCCTTGTGCACAACAAAACACTGGGTTTTATTTGACTTTTTAGTTTTTGGTTTTTATTTTATTTTACTTACCCTATTGGATGTCCAAGAGAGACAGCACCTCCATTAATATTTACTTTTTGTGGATCAATGCCCAACATTTTAATATTGGCCAGCACCACAACACTGAATGCTTCATTAATTTCCCACATTGCAATATCTTCTTTTTTCAGGCCTGTCTCACTTAGAATCTAGAAATAGTAAAAAATAATTATTACTATAAAAATCAGGAAGGTAACTACAGAAATAAACAGGTCTGTTTTGAAGTCAGTGTCTCAGGCTGATTAAAATTCACACTTCAGAACCTCTTGGTCAGATGGAAAAAAGCAAAAAACGGAGGGACTGAAGCACAAACGTGAGTTTTCACAAGAGGAATGGGGAGCAGCCTATGCCAAGGATCCATTTCCATCACACTTGCACAAAGACCACCATAAGGACATTGACACAACATTGCCACACACCACAGGCTTCCCTTCAGTTCCTTTTAGAACAAGTCTACCCTGGTATAACCATATTGATTTTGCCTTTTAGCCACAGGAGCTGCAAAGCCTCAAAGGTGTAAACCAGCCCAAAGTTGGTAAAAGCAATATAAAACAGTATTTTCTTTCTGTTGTGAAGGAGAATAGGTGTGAGAACTTTCTTAACTCTAAAGACCTGCATTCTAGCCTTGATCCTCTGAAAAACATCCGTACTTCGTACTTATGACATAATTAGAATTTCCACCCTAATTACAGGAAGCCCCACTGAGGGAATGAACCAACAATGCCGTGCTAGGGAAGTTTGGTTTGGGGTTTTTTTTAATCAAAAAACACACAGTTTCATTCCTACCTTGGGAACAGCATAGGCAGGTGCGATTGGGAAGTCAATAGGATCAACAGCAGCATCTGCAAAAGCTGTTAAAGGAAAAAAAAAAATCACTAGAAGGTGTTTAGAGAGCTTGTGCTTTTACCCTTTTCTTTCTCGTAGGCAGCAAAACCTGCCAAGATAGAAAAATTCTGAATATAATGGTCCATGAAATAGATGCATCTTAAGTGTAGTGACTTTAGTGATCCTCACAATATTTTCAGATTTTTAGTATTACATATAAAAAATGCTGTTTATAATCACAAGCCTATTCTAACACTTGAAATTTCAAGGGCTGTATTGAGAAGATGATGATGCAGCCATGATGTCACATAACCAGCCAAACGGGACTCCCAGCCCAAGAGCGTACTGTGGGAGTATTTTCCAGGACTATACCCAGGAATAAGAAAAATCATACCTACTACCCGTGCCAATGGTTTGACTTTCAGTCTCTTGGCTGCCTCTGTCGTCATCAGCACCAAAGCAGCTGCTCCATCATTCAGAGTGCTGGCATTCGCAGCTGTAACTGTCCCTAAGGAAGGTAAAACGTGGTTTAAACAGAGGTGAAAGCGGGATGCAAAACAGCTCATCCTGTTAAGGATTGTTTTGGTTTTCCCTTAGTTTGCTGAACGTCAGGTCTCGACAACATGGTGATACCTGTTGCTCTGAGTTAAGGGAGTTGTGTTTTTAGATCAGTTTGATTAAACAAACACAGTCACAAGTGTCTGTATTTGTGCTGGTTTAGATCAGGCCTTCCATTTGCTGGCATTAACACCGAATTCCAGCTCAGGAAGGACCGTGAATGAGGGGCAACCCTGAATTCGCCAGAAATGTTTATTGCTCACAATTCTGAGAAGCAACAGGCAACAGCAGTGTTGTAAAGGCACTCCAGCTCCCACTGACACAAGAGCTTACACTTGGCAGAGACAAAGCTACAAATCTGTTTCAGTCTTTTTAAAGGAAACGTCCAAAACAGAGGGTTTCACCATCTTTTAACCCAAGCCAGTTCACACTGTTGTGCAGCATGTTTCTCAGCAAATCTTTAAAAATTAAGGGACTAATGCCAATTTACCATTCAAGCTTTTGTGGACAGTACTCTTCCCTGTAACAAAGTGCAAGTGGCAGAAAATTAGGTGGTTCACTTAACAATATTTACCATTTTCTTTTTGGAAAACAGCTTTCAGCTTTGGAACTTTACTGAAATCAACACGTTTGTATTCTTCGTCTTCTGTCACTTCCAGATCTGGCTTTCCTGAAATTCAGACTTGGTTGAGTATTTTGTAAAACCATCCGTTCTTAAGGCATTCTAACAGAGACTTTGATTAAATACTGCCCTATTTAAACAACTTATTTCAGTAAAAAAGTGTAAATGTAAAAAACTGAAAAAGTAGTTACTCCCTTAATTTATTCACAGCAAATCCATTTCTATTGCCTTGTAGCTGAACAAAAGGAACCGAGAACTCTTCTTCAAGGTAAATTAAAACACAGATGATCTTAAACCATACTAGCTGAATTTAATAGCAAGCCTTCTACTTACACACAGAAGGAAGAAGATTTGGTATGTAACACTAAAGAAAAAAGACAAAATCCAGATTACAGGTCACTGACTGTTCACCAGAACATCTGTGTAACAGAAAATTCTTAGCTGATCCAGAATATTCTCAAGATCTGCAAGTTTAAACATTTTGCACTGAATAGAGAGAGTTTTACATCTTTCATAACGTAATTCATTTCATCACACCTTTCCATAATACCTTTTTTTGAAATAGTGACAGGAACGATTTCATTTTTCAGTACTCCTGAATCCCAGGCAGTTTTGCTCCTGGTGTAAGAGCCTATGGCATAAGTGTCTTGTTCCTCTCGTGAAATGGTGAACTTCTTTGCAGTATTCTCAGCACAGTTGCCCTTGGAGAAAACCAGGCATGTTAGGTTTGATATTTCTGAGGACGCAAAGCACAAAGAAAACAGAAAAAAATCTGAACCAGTAGATTTCCAGAAGTGAACGTGATTAATATTTGGTGTCCATTTCTAATTTACGCAGTCATGATCAAACAGTAACTTTTGGTTTTGAAATATCATCTTCAAATTTAGCAAGTGTTTTCTGGATCCAGATTACCAAAGACATAAAGGAAGTTTGTTGTTCGGGTTTTTTTAGTCAAGTTAAAAACTGCATTTAAAAGTAAGTTTTAAAGTGCTTAGGGCTGATGCCTTCAGAGACTGAAGGTCATTGTTCAGCCACAGAACTGTATGTCCACATCACCTTACTACTGGTTTTACTCCATTCTTAGCTTGCCTGTTCCAAAGGTGACAAGAACAGGTCAACACACAGGACTTTACTTGGTTTGTGGGATGTGATACTCCAAAAACCTTAGAAATAAAAAGTATCCTTTTTGTCTAAAAACTGAAATAAAGTAAATAGAATGAAACAACCAAATCATTTTTTATATTGGTCATTCATAATTCTAATGATACAATCACAATTCATTATCAAAACATAATAAAAAAATTAAAAAGTAAAAGAATTAATTTAGTCAAAGATTTGTCCTTGAACAGGCTTTGTTCCACCTCTCATGTTTTTGGAAAAGTAACACAAAACCCTTTAGTACTGTATTCCTCCAGTTCTTAAAGCACACTCACTTCTGTGACAAAGAATTTAAACTCTTCACAGCACCAGCAACTCAGTCTATTGCCAAACCACAGACGAGGGCAAGTTCCTAAAGCCATCCTATGGACCTTCCCCTCTGTTCCCACACACTGTCACAAAGACAAAAGCTTCCAAAACATTGTCCCAACCTAAAAACTTGTATTTTACCCAATTCCTGGAGTCTTTCCTCACATACAGGAACTAGCAAAGCCACCATTTACATTCCTATAAAAAAACCTCACAATCAAAATCCATTTTAGCTGAAATGTGGGAATGAATTTCAACCAACAGACTAAGCAGAGTGCACTATATTGCAAAAAGAATAAAACACACACAGAGCAATGAAGTCTGTCTCCAATCTATGGATCACAGTAGAATATTCTTCATTATGTTTCCCTGTACCTCAGCAAGAGCATTTACTGATCAGTCAAAAATGCCCCACAGTTGTGAATTACCAAGGTAAAGGTCAGAAATGTTTGAAAGCTGAAAGTAGCCATTCTCGTTTCAAACTGTTGCGCCTCCCTGATGCTTGTTCTTGACTACTTTTGTATCAGTTGTTTTCCAAAACCATCCTAAGTTTGCACTTGTTTGCCCAATTTAAGCTATCGTGCTGATGAGTAAGCACAGCAGCTGACACAAACCTTCCACAGAAGATGTGAGAGAGGTACTTTGGGGGAGGGAAAAAACATGAGCCTGCAAAACCATTCAGAGCAGCTTCTTCCACAGACATCAAGTCACTTCATTGCTCCCTCCCAAACATAGAGCAACAGCAATCCATCAGTAACAACATTTATTTTTTCTTTTAATCTCTGCTCTAGGCCATTCAGACTTCAGACAGAGACAGGTAAACATTAACACAGAATTTGCTGTTCCGTTTTGGGCTTCTGTCTAGCTCCTCCATTACAGTTACCACAGAAAACATGGAAATGGAAGAGTTTTTCCTCCTCGTTTCTAGGCTTGCTAAATGAAGCAGCTCCATAATAATTATAAGCAAGCTCCTCCGAGATGCATCAGGCCTATAGTTGATTTGTTAGCACTGTGCAGGAATACTTACCATATGGATATGGTTATAAACATCTGTCAGCCCATCTTTTACTATCAAGTCTTCCAGCTTTACTCCCCCATAAGGTGTTGACCCTCTGCTCATTGTGTAGGGAACATTAGACATGCTCTCCATGCCACCAGCAACCATTACATCCTGCCCAAAGGAAACAAGGAAAAATTTGTAATAATGCAGTCTGTTCTCTATGACTTCTTGTAGGAACAAATATTAGGAAAGTTATTAAAAGGAGTCTTAGAGAAAGAGAGAAAAAACCCTTTACTCATTTAGAAAGCAAACAGCAGGAACAACTGAAGGTAGTTCATCCACCCTGAGAGAACAACTGGACTTCTGTCTTGTTTGCAGCTTTAGGAAGCTGCAAGACCCACCTTCATCTGTTGCACTTTTACATCAAAAGCTTCTGAGACCAAATTATACATTTTACTTTTAACAGGGTTTTTTTCAGGTGTAAATTTTTCTTCTTTATTCCCAGCCCCACATCCCTTTGGAACAAGCAACAGTCAGAATATTGGTATATGAAGAGACATATACCTGCAGGTTTACATAATACTGTTTCATCTTACTGTGTAAAGACAGATGACTTATATGGTTCTATCATCTGAAAATGCCACCAAAAAAAAAGATACATTAGTAATTAATGATTGCTTAATTTGAATCATTATATGCATTTATAAGTCAGTATACTTTTGAAGCTGAAACAAAGCAAACCGAAAAACATACAAGAGCAAAGCTGTAAGGACCATAAATATATCCACTGTTGATTAGGCTTACCTAAAAATACAGCCCCAAAATCCCTAGGATTTCAGGATGTGAGGAATAGACAGGGTTCTGTTATATGGAATATTTGAAATTCAGGTAAATGTAAGAAAAACACAAGCACAGCCGTGCGAGTCCTTGAGGGTTCAACAGTATTGTTAATATAAATTCAAAAATATTTTAAACAAAACAGCAATAAGAGGAATGTGAAAGCTTTTTTGGTTTCTTTAAATTAAGACTCACGGAAATAATTATTTGGTTCAGAACAGATTATAAACTAGATCCAGGAACACTGACATGAAGTAATGAAGGAAAAAAAAAAGAAGGCTGGAGAGAAAACTGAAATGGCAGATGTATCAGAAAGGCAGTTCAGATACAGAAGCAGCAATAGATCAGAGGAACAAGAGTCCCTGGCATTTCAATTCCATAAAGTGAAAGACCTGGAGAGAGCCAATAGAATTGTTTATATAATGGTGTACACTGACTCAGAGCACTGGGAACCATCACTGACTCTCCTACCACAGATACCTCACAGTCCACAGCCAGGAAAAACAAACAAATACCAAACCCCCCATAATTTATAGTTCTAAGAGACCAATAACTGGCTGAGCCTCTGCTGTTGCTGAGACTGGCAGCACAGTGTGTATGATTAACTCAGCTGAAAACTCCAGTTCTATTCAGCACTCTTTGCCTGCATCTGTCAAATCAACCAAATGCACAACCACTCCCATGAAGCCATTGGATAGAACTGACTGAATCCAAACGTAGCTGTTTACAAAGACATGCTGGGCCCGGTTCAAAGTCTGCTGACAAGATTTCCACAGACTTCAGGAGGCACTGGACAAACTGCTGTTCGCTGCAGGGCAAGGCCAAAGCAATACAGCAGTTGCCTAACTCCATCTACACTGTTATTTCCACAGAAGGGAACACCAAAACTTAAATATTTTACTTTCGTGCTAAACAAAACACACAAAACTCTCTCTCACTTATGAGCCATTTACTTTGTAAGCCAAATATATATATATATTCAACAGAGAATATTTTCACTTCAGAGAAGGAAAAATGCTGCCAAAATGCTTTGAGTATTGAATTAAAAACAAAGTTGGAATATCTTTCTTCACATTCACACTCCTCCCACACTCTTTGCTGAGCAGCACTTAATGGCTTACTGAAGTATATTCTCCTGTCCTCCCATCAAGTGTATTTTTCCCATTGTCCAAAACATCTTGGAACACAGTCGACAGAGATAAGCAATTCCCTTCCTTCAAGCTCTTCAATGAAAAAACTTATTCAGCAACAATAGATTTCTCTTCTAAAACAATAAAAAAAGCCTGAGACATATTTAGTGTACTTAGAAAAGACACTGCTTGAATATGTATATTTAATTAATTTAAAAGTATCTGAAAGTCAAGTCACCAAAAGCAAAGTCTATAAAATTGTCTTCAGTTTTTCAGACTGAAAGTCCCAAACTTCCCTTAATTACATCTTGAGGGCTGGAATGGTAGGTGGGGTAGGGGTAGAGCAGTAGAGAGAGGATGTAAACACCCCCCAAAAGAATCCACTACTTGTGTACTTAAATCTGAAAACATATCTGACAATTTTCCAACTATAATTTGTACTTCCTTTTTTGTTTCAAACCAAAACACACTTAAATAACTATAAAATGAAGGCTGCATAAACAAAACAAACCTTCCCTAATTAGCTGTATTATCCCAAGCCCAAACACAACACTAAATCAAAGAGCATGGTTATTGGTAGGACAGGGACAGGATCCACAACATGAACTGTGGTTTTTTCCACAGAACAGCACCAAAATTCACGTACCTGGCTCCCACACATCAGGCTTTGTGCTGCCATCATGATCGATTTCATTCCTGAAGCACAGACTTTATTGACAGTTGTAGTAGGAGTGGAGATTGGTAGACCTGAGTCAAAGAAGTTGTTCATACAACTGTATTATTTAAAAGGTAGACTAATACTTTACTGCTGTTAAGCAACATTTCACATCAGACCAATTTTTACCTAAGCCCAGGATGTCCAGCTTGTACTATTTAGCCTGCCAGGACAATTTATCTACCCTTACCCATGGTTACCATCCTTTTTGGAGACTCTTGTTGTTTCTCCCCTTCCAACAACAGGCTTGTGATAAAGGAGCAAGCAAGCAAAGAATCAGAGAAATGGAAGACCAAGGAAGTTATTCAAAAACTATTCCTCCTTCTGAAAGCCCAACTCCTGCCTCTAAGCAGCATCCAAGACTGCAAAAGCATAAACAGGCTTTGGAATTTAGCAACTGGCAGCAAGACAGATCCCAGAAATACAGGGACTCTAAACACACACAATACTGAATAAGACTAGAAGAGCCAGAGATCAGTGTCATTCACATGGTTATTATTGAGTGAATATTGTTACTACATGCACACCACAACAGCTTTGGGCTCTGCTGTGTGCAGCTTGGCTCAGGACATCACTGCCTCTGTGAGCCTAGGCTTGCTCTCTAGCGTTATGGTGCTGGTACCAGCACATCACCTCCATATCAGCAGAGATGGAGGAAATAACCAGGGGAAATTCTTTACTGTCATGGACATTCTTTACTGCTTCGCTTCTTTACAATGAAACACTGCAACAGGTTGCCCAGAGAAGTTGTGGATGCTCCATCCCTGGAAGTGTACCAGGTTCAGCTGGACAGGGCTCTGAGCAACTGGCCTAGTGGAAGCTGTCCCTGCCCATGGCAGGGGGGTTGGAACTAGATCATCTTTAATGTCCCTTCCAACCCAAACCACTCTGTAACTCTATGAAAGAAAAGAGCTATTTGCGTCACTTTCCCTCACATGAAAGCAGTTTCTTCTCCATCAAAAACAGATCCAAGCAAATATTCAGTTCTTCAGTACACAGATAGGAATTCCTGCAGCCTAACAATATTTGTTCTGCAGTTACCATTAGAATGAACCCCACAAGTGACAGCTCCAGACTCCATGGGAAGATGAGCATAATGACATACTCCCATCTGCAGTTCAAGAAAACTCAATCACCCCTTATCCACTGAGACTTAAGAGTAATGATATTCTGAAAAAAAAAGTCTGTTTTGTAGAAGATTCAAAGAGCAGCATCCATCATTAATGTAAAGTACTGTGGTCCCAAATAGTGTCTTCTCCAGGTTCTGAAAACACTGTAGGCGGTAACATTCAACTTAGGGGAGTACAACATACACCCTTCACCCACCACGGGAAAAAAAAGCACACACAGACTGTTCTGAGAAAAGGCTGGGAACAACTCTGCTTTAACTCATAGCTCAACAGACTCCCTCTGCATAAACACAGAACTTTAACCCCAGCATCAAGAGAATGAATACCTGCACCCAAAACTGCTTGTCTTGCTGGAGCTTGTCCTTGTCCAGCCTGCAAGACATTGCCCATATACGCCTCCTTCACTTCTTCTGCGGGGATACCTATAAAACAAAATTGGTTTGAGTCAGGATCCTTTGCACAGAAGACGTAACTCCCTGTTACAAAGCTTCCTGCAGCTGTGGGTGTCATGATCTCCACACAATCGGGGTGACAGAGAGGCCTTGTTCATTGCCTCACGCACAGACTTAAATAACCGGTAGCGCTCAGGATGGCAATACAGCCCCGAACTATCCCAATGTGTTCAGCACATATACACCCAGCTCCCCCAGCCATCCCAGTGCATCCCAGCGGTGCCTCCTTACACCTGTGCCCTTGCTCTTACCTGTGTACTGAAAGTCCTTGTTTTTTCCCCTGCCTTCTTCCCAAAGCTGGCAGCCCCAGGTGCAGCTCCTAACTCTGTCTGCTACAGTTCCGACTGAAGGTTTCTATCACAGACTAATGAAACTTGCCAATTTGATCCATGTGCCAACAGCACACAGGGCCCTGTTGGGTGTCTCCCAGACCTCTACCCTCCTTTTCATGGAACACTGTGAACTGGTGACCCTCACAGAAGAGAATTCCCTTGTCACCCTGCAGAACAAGCTACAGTCAGCTAACTAAAGCAAACACTTCCAAGTCTCACTAGTCACCTGAGAAACTTAATAACATGGATGGTTAAATGTACAAAAGTTTCTATGTGCTACAATTGTGCCTAAAGACAGTTTTGTTTGCTTGTTTAACAAACAAGGGCAAGCTGCCATCAGAGAGAAGAGTTCTGCTCTCCTGCTGCATCTCTTGCAACAGCCCTGGTGTTTAAAGTTCTTGTTACGTGCTGTATCAGGAAACCAAATTTGTAGAAAATTAACGCTCCTCTCCCCTAAAAAGACTTTTCTGCTAGTTTTAATCCATCAATAGACACACAAGCCCATCCTTCAAGCATACACGCCCATGTAAAAAAACTGGCAGAGAAAGGAAAGGCTATTGGTTTCAGCAACAAGTAGCCTTTGCATCCGTTTATGTGCATCATAAAAGGCCACACCAGAAAAAAAATGAGCATGTTCAATTAGGTTTGGATTAGCACAGATATCCATAGGTAATGTTCTGCTCCTAGAAGCAGCACCCGGTTCAGGTTGAAACAAAGCCCAGGAGTCAACAGCATTTGTGGATAAACTTAAGAATGCTACAGGAGCAAAAGAAGCACCCCAGGGCATTCTGTTTACCAAGCAACTGAAAAGACACAGTTTGATACTGTTTTGAGCCACCTGAGGTTTTCTTTGCCACTGAAAAAACACAAACACCTACCTGCTCTGTCAACTGCTCCTTTAATTGCAATGGAACCAAGTTTAGTGGCTGGCAATGATGAAAGAGAGCCTTGGAAAGATCCAATTGGTGTCCTTACAGCACTTGCTATTACCACTTCCTAAGTGGAGAAGCATGGAGTAAAAGTAAGTCTCTCTCACAATTGTGCATATACACCAGTACTTTTTAAATGTATCCACTTTTATTCTTTCATTGGTGTGACAGCTTCTCTTTTATCCTACATGTGTTTCAGAGCACTAAAATAGCATCTATTAATGCAGGAAGCACAGGGAATAAAGGTAAGGAGATCAGTGTGCAGCTGCATGTCTACAATCTTGGGACCACAGAGCTGTAGCAGGATGGCTCACATGGCTGGAGCGCTGCCATGCAGGGATAAGCGCTCCTCAGGAAGGGCAGGACAAGAAGAGGGTGGAGGTGGGGCTTGGCTTTTATGTGACAGAACAACTGAGTGCACTGAGCTCAGCCTCAAGATGGGTGATGCTGGCAGGAACCTCAAACGTCCTGGACCAAAGAGAGGATCAAAGACAGCTGGTTGATGTTCAAGGATTACCCCCTCCAAGCCCCACAGCAGTCCATTCCAACAAGCACAATGTCAGACAAAAATGCCAGGATGGACAGCAAAACTCGTACACGAAAACAAAGTATACAGAGGGTGGAAACAAGGACAGAGAATCTGGCAGTCCACAACAGGCATCTGAGGTTATGAGGTATGAGGTTACAAAAGCCAAAACCCAACCAGAATTGAATCTGGCAAGTGATGACAAAGGAAATACAAAGGGCTTCCATAGGCACCTAAGAACCAAAAGGAAAACATGAGCCAGCTGCTGAATAGAGCAGGGGACACGGTGACAAAGGATATGGAAGTGGCCGAGATACTGAATGCTGCCTTCACCTCAGTCTTCAGTACTAAGATCAGCCTTCAGGAACCCCAGGTCCCAGAGACTGAAGAAAGGGCGAAGCAAGGAAGACGTGCCCTTGGTGGAAGAGGAACAAGTCATGGAATACGTAGGCAAATCGGACATACATAAATCCATGGCCCCTGCTCAGATGCCCCTGTAAGTGCTGTGGGAGCACAGATGTCTTTTTAATGTCACTCTCAGTAGTCATGGAACGGTCACAGCAATCGTGAGAGATACCCATGCATTAGAGAAAAGCCAAGCATCACTCCTATCCTCCAGAAGGGTAAGAAAGTGGACCCAGGGAACTACCATCAGCTCTTGATCCTTAGGAATGCGATGGAACAACGAATCCTGAAAACCATTTCCAGGAATGTGAACAAGAAGAAAATCATCAAGAGTCACCACCATGGATTCACCAAAGGGAAGCCATGCTCAGGCGAACTGCTGTCCTACAGTGAAACGGCTGGTTTGGCAGAGGAGGGGAGAGAGCAGGCATTGTGTACCAAGACTATAGTGAGGCTTTCACTACTGTCTCCCATGAGATCCTCATAAGGAAGCTAATGAAGTACGGGCTGGATAAGCAGTGAGATGGATAGAAAATGGCTGAATGGCCAGGCAGGGGGAGGTGACGGTGGTATAGAGTCTGGCTGGAGGCCAGTCACCAGTGATGTGCCCAAGGGATCAATATTGGGTCCTGTCCTGTTTAACATCTTTGTTAGTGAACTGGACGATCTTGCAGGGTGCCCTCAGCAGGTTTGCTGGAGACACCAAACAGGGAGGAGTGGTTGTGCTGCCACGCAGAGGCTTGGCGGGCTGGAGAAAACCTGTCAGAAACCTCTCTCATCAAAGAGAAGTGCAAAGTCCTGCAGCTGAGGAGGGACAACCCCAGGTACCAACATATGCTGGGGACCAGCCAGCTGGAAAGCAACTTTGAAAAAAAAGGACCTGGGGATCCTGGTAGACATCAGGTTGAACACGAGCCAAAAAATGGGCCCTTTCAGAAAGAAAATCTGATATTATCCTGGGCTGCATTAGGCAGAGCACAGTCAGCAGGTCACAGGAGAAGACCCTTCCCCCTCTAGTCCGCTCCAGTGAGGCCATACCTGGAGTGCTGTGTCCAGGCTGGGCTCCCCAGCTCCCTCCCGGTACGAGGGAGATATGGACATGTTGGAGCAAGTCCAACAAAGGGCCACAAAGATGATGAAAGGACAGAGCATCTGACGTAGAAGGGAAGACAGCGAGCTGGGACTGCTCAGCCCGGAGAAGGGAAGACTCAGGGGCACCTCATCCATGTATGAGCTACTGGAAGGAAGGGTGCAAAGAGGACAGAGGCCAGCTCTTCTCAGTGGTGCTCAGTGGCAGGACCAGGGGCAGTGGGCACAAACTGAGACAAAGGAGGCTCCCACAGAACATCAGGAAACACTTCTTCACTGTGAGTGTGACTGAACACTGGCACAGGTTACCCAGGGTGGTCATGGAGTCTCCATCCTGGGTCTAATCGAAAAGACCAGGTCCTAGGCAATGTCTAAGCAATAATTTAAGACATGGTATGACATTCATTCTGTACTAGTAGTCCCTCAAAACCGATTTATTTTTATCTCTTAGCTTTAGTGTTACATCCACATGTCTACCTGATAACCCTGTGAGAGCACTGTGAGGATCTGACACCAAACAGAGGCACATTTCAGATCTCTGGCTGCCCCAGACTGTATTGAGAGGCAGCAATGACTGCCTCCAGCTGTGCTGCTTGCAGTGGGAGCTGAGCACAGGGTCTTATCATTAGGTGCTGTTTTGGGGTTTTTTTATTTAGACAGCCAAAGAAAGTAAACACTAGAAAAAATAAACAATAACAAAGGCAAATTACACTTGCTTAAAGCTAAGAAGGGCTGTCTGTTACTGTAACCCCTTCTTCATCATATCTGACTTCAGTGACAGTAACACATTTGTCCTCATCTTTCATGTTGTAGCAGCAAGCTACAGGATAACATAGAAATAAATTTCAAAGGGGTTAGCTGACAAGAGCTGTCTTTTCCAGTTATGGGTAGATGGGTGCATTGAGCTTAAGTTAGCAGACACACTTCTAATTTTGTCCCATACTATCAAGCAATGAGCAAATCAAACTAAAAATGGAAATCTGACTTTCCAGATTTTGCAGTAAAGCAAAAAAGTCAGTGAACCTTAGGCACAAGTGAAATTGTCTTCGATGCAGTCATTTTTGTGATAACTTTTTTTCAAACTTCAGAAACAAACTTAAAATAGCCATTTATTCCTGCCACATAGTGCTTTTATACTTACATTTAAAGTGCGCTGCGATGCATAGCCACGGCCTGTATACTTCAAAGCCTGAAAATAAGAAAGTCCTCAGAATTTTGTATCAAGAAAGCTAATACCATGATGTTTCAATAATGTACCATTTTCACAGAAGTCGCTATTTAAAAAAATAATACCTAAGAAACACTGAGAAAATATGCAAAAGTCATAACACGTCTTTTAAAAGAAGTGTAGCCTAGCAAAGTCTGACCATATGCAATAAAATGTTTTCTGAAAAGTAAACAAATACTTTTTCAAAAACAAAAACCAGTTCATTTTGTTCAACTCTGTTATGTACACCTGTAGCATATGTCTCAAGCAGGAGTGAGGGGTGCTATCTTGAAAGAGTTTACTTTAGTAAACTTTAGTCCTTCTGCCTGCTTCCATGGGCTTCGGGTCACTCATACCTATCACTAACTTCACCGGTTTTTCAACAGTGGCAGTTTGCATCTGCAGCTCCATTTCACTGGTGTTCCACGAACAAAAACGAAGATAATGAATTCAGAACGTTAAACAAAAATATGATCGTAAAACAAAACCAAGCAAAAGGTATTACCTGATGGGACTAATTTCCAACTTAATCTAATTAAGCAGTGCAAAGACACAAAATCACATCTGTAGGTATTGTTTCATTTGCCAACAGAATCATCTTCCCGTTAATGGTGTAGGTCACTTTCTTCGCCATTTCCTTAGACAACATTTCAGCTCACTGGAAATTTCTGGTCATTCAATTACAGCTAAATAAATCCTAATTAAAAACAACTGCTTAAGGACACCACAAGAACACCAAGGTTTTTATAAACCAAAGAATGCCTGGTATGGTGTCAGCAGTATTAAAATTCAGTCTCTGTATCTCATCTTCATTTGACAAGCTTGAACTAAAAAAAGACCAATGTTTTTACCTACTGTTTTGAATTAGTTGTTTGATTTGTTTTTTTGGCTCGAGGGTTTTTGTTTGTTTCCCACGGCTCAGGTTGTCATAACCAGCAGCAAGTTTCAAATTAAACGTGTCCCTGAAAAATAATTATTTCTCCGCAGGGCTTTAACAGCAGCACTTTCAAAGGTTAATATCAAAAACCCAAACTCAAACCAAACAAAACCCCAACTTGGCAAAATAACATACCCTCACCACACAGGACTCGAAGTTTCCCTTCGCAGTAAACTGGACAAACAAGACAATTGTCTATGTGCCAGGGGCGTTCATGCTCCGTGTTGGTTACAGACTTAAAGGAGGGGGACAAAAAGGCAAACCCCTGCTTCTGCAGCAGGTACCATGCAGCCTTCAGCTGCGCACACGGCAGCACAGACGGGATGCCCCGCGATGCTTCACCGGCCCCTTCCCATCACACCTTCGCCTCCCGGTGCCCCGGGCACAGCCAGCACCTCCGCTGCCCCAGCGCCTCCGCGGCGCTCCCTTTCCCAGCTCAGAAACTATACCCACAGATGTAATTCCACCTCTTTGCTCTACTTAATCAGACGAATCCTACCCGATCCCTGCCGGCCTGCAGCAGCTGCCGCCCGCCCATCCCCGCGGCCCAGGAGAGGGAAAAGCGGCGCTCGGGACTGCCGATAAGGGTCCCCCAGGGCTCAGCGCTGCGGGGCGGGGAGAGCCGCCCTTCACCCCCCAGCGGCTTCACCCTGCTGCCTTGGCCCAGCANGCTGGGTTGGGCGCGGGCAGGAATTCCTTCGCTGAAGGCGTCGCTGAATGCTGGAACAGGCGGCCTGGGGAGGTGTTTCAGGAAAGACTAGGCGTGGCATTTAGTGTTCGGTCACAGGCTGGACTCGACGACCTCAGGTGTCTCTTCCAACCTAATTGATTGCGCGATCCCGCAGCGCCCGGCGCGTTGAGGAGAGGGAAAGGGCTGCCGGGGTACAGCCTTGGGGTCTGTGCTGAGGGAAAGTCACTGGCACGAAGAGTGCGAAGAACAGCGCGGAGGATCCTCGGCAGACAAGAAGCGGCGGTCGGGGCCGTCTCCTGCCCCCCGTGAGGGCTGCGGGGCTGCCGGGGTGTTCCCGAGCGCTCATTTGGGCGCTGTGGCTGAGTGCTGTTTTCGGAAAAGCCAGCGGCTTCATTCCCCTTAATCTCCTTCCTGGTGTAGCCATGGCATAAACACCCAGCGGTGTTTGTTACTCAGAATTCAGACCTGGCTGAGAGCTCTCGGCAGCTGGCTCAGCTCAGCCTCAGCTCTGGCCCGGGATACCCATCCCGGTTCCACAGTCTTTCCTGCCCTTTGCTTTGCCCGCTGAAGTTCTTGGACTCCAAATCTGGATTTCTAGATGAAGTCCGGCATTAAACCTCCACAGCTGTCTGCCTGCCTGTCAGTGCCTCTGTCTACCTTGTCTCTCCAACACACACAGGCAGGCCGGGAAAAGGCTGGTCCTTCCTGGTCTTGAGCTTTATGTCTCAAAGGGAACGGGTTCTAAAGACAAGGTGAATTGTGCTGTTGCACACTGTCTAGAATAAGCAGTTCTGTATTTGTGTCTGATCAGTCTTGCTTGTCTTCTCCTCAAACACCTTTTTAATTCCTGAAGGATTTAGCATACTGTTACAGTAACCCACAACTGAGCGGTGCATTCCCTGGAGTTGATGTCTACAAGTCCGGCAAAGCAGCATTTACTTGCACCTTTTCCTCCCCTTGTACCACAAACTGGAACAAATGCCAAGAACCATGCTTTGGATACAGCATCTAGAAAGCGAGAGGATTTCAACACGTTAACATCCATTTCATTGACTAACTTCTTTTTATTATTTTCTCTTCACATTTTAAACCTAACATTTGCCAAAACTGCTTCGGTTCATTTTCTGTTCTACATCTCATTAATTTTCCAGTAAGAGAGGATTTCATTTTCTCCCTGCTCTTAAAATACTTCTTGCTTTCCCTATACATCTAAAGATTGTCCCAACATGCAGCAAGAGGCCAATTGGGACCGGCATTGATGATGGAAGCATTTGCACTCTTTTGCTTCCTTGACTGTNTCACCCCCCAGCGGCTTCACCCTGCTGCCTTGGCCCAGCGCTGAGCCCCGCTCCCTGCCCGGCCGTCCCGCAGGCGGCACAACCCGCCCCGCCGCGGAGACAGTGTGACCTTGGCCGAGCCCGACGGCGGAGGCCAGGGCTGCGCAAGGAGGGAAGGAGAAAGAAGAGAAAGTCCGGCCCCCGGCCCGGCTCACCCGCAGCAGCCCCGCGGCCGGACGCCCGCCCAGCACCGCCGCCATGTTCCCGCCGNCCTTAATCTCCTTCCTGGCGTACCCATGGCATGAACACCCAGCGGTGTTTGTTACTCAGAATTCAGACCTGGCTGAGAGCTCTCGGCAGCTGGCTCAGCTCAGCCTCAGCTCTGGCCCGGGATACCCATCCCGGTTCCACAGTCTTTCCTGCCCTTTGCTTTGCCCGCTGAAGTTCTTGGACTCCAAATCTGGATTTCTAGATGAAGTCCGGCATTAAACCTCCACAGCTGTCTGCCTGCCTGTCAGTGCCTCTGTCTACCTTGTCTCTCCAACACACACAGGCAGGCCGGGAAAAGGCTGGTCCTTCCTGGTCTTGAGCTTTATGTCTCAAAGGGAACGGGTTCTAAAGACAAGGTGAATTGTGCTGTTGCACACTGTCTAGAATAAGCAGTTCTGTATTTGTGTCTGATCAGTCTTGCTTGTCTTCTCCTCAAACACCTTTTTAATTCCTGAAGGATTTAGCATACTGTTACAGTAACCCACAACTGAGCGGTGCATTCCCTGGAGTTGATGTCTACAAGTCCGGCAAAGCAGCATTTACTTGCACCTTTTCCTCCCCTTGTACCACAAACTGGAACAAATGCCAAGAACCATGCTTTGGATACAGCATCTAGAAAGCGAGAGGATTTCAACACGTTAACATCCATTTCATTGACTAACTTCTTTTTATTATTTTCTCTTCACATTTTAAACCTAACATTTGCCAAAACTGCTTCGGTTCATTTTCTGTTCTACATCTCATTAATTTTCCAGTAAGAGAGGATTTCATTTTCTCCCTGCTCTTAAAATACTTCTTGCTTTCCCTATACATCTAAAGATTGTCCCAACATGCAGCAAGAGGCCAATTGGGACCGGCATTGATGATGGAAGCATTTGCACTCTTTTGCTTCCTTGACTGTCAGTAGCTGATGTTCAAAGAGCTTGTCCAATCTAGTCTAGATCTTTGAGTTAGAGCCAAAGTTTTCAAGTACAAACCAGAGATAACATAGGAACTGACAAATACTGACTCAAGAAGAACTGAAGTGCTTACCTTGAAAACATGTATGTACCATATAGGAAAAACATCCAGCTTAGTTGGATAAGGGTATTTTTCAGAAATGAGTAATACCAAAAACATGTAAGACAACAACAACAAAACTTTTGGAGCAATAAATCCTGCACATTCACCTCAGCTTGTGATAAGCACATCTGCATTTCCTGGAGCTTATTTCCTTAATGCCTTCAGTACCAGAAATTCATGGGTGCAAGAGCTGGCAAATCCTGAGGCGTATGTAAATGATATTCGACCACGATCTTAAAACCAGAGAGAAGACCATACTGCAGTGCCTTTTTTAATTCTTTCAGCATCTTTTCTCACCAGGAACAATTGTAACACACTAATTTCAGAGTCACTAATTCTTGGTGTTCAGCCACAGGCTATTGAAAACAGCCACACTTCACAGCTTTTCTCCGCTCAGCAGGTGATACTTGCTTTGACCGTGCCCCAAATCAGCAGACAGAAGCAGCAGCTGCCATTACTGCCTCCAGCCATTCTTTCTTACAGGTGTTGCAGGTTGCATGCAGGAATTGAAGCACAGTACCCAAGTGAATTTACACAGTGGATCTCTGTCATGAAAATAGATGAGGATGGAATGCAGGCACCAAGCCTACCTAGAGATCTTGACATGTCTAGAGAGAGAATTGAGAGTACAAGTCTGATGAGGAAAGGTCGAGGGAACTGGGGTGGTTTAACCTGGAGAAAAGAAGGTTCAGGGGAGACTTTATCACTCACTAGAACTACCTGAAAGGAGGCTGTAGCCAGGTGGAGGTCAGTCCCTTCACCTAAGTAACTAATAAATAGCCTCAAGTTGTGCCAGGGAAGGTTTAGATTGGATATTAGGGAAAATTTCTTCATGGGAAGGGTTGTCAAGCCCTGGAAGAGGCTGCTCAGGGAAGTGATTTGAGTCCTTGGATATATTTGAGAGACAGGGGACACGGTTTAGTGGTGGACTTGGCAGTGCTGGGTTAACAGCTGCACATAAGGATCTTAAAAAGTTTTTTCCAACCTAAACAATTCTATGATTCTGTGTTGACAGGTAAAGCAAATGAAGAAGTAAAGCCACATTCTTACTTTATCAGAAAAATGAACCAGGTTCTAGAGCCTTTTGTATTTAGGTCATTGATTTTACTGAGCCTGTGACCAATTTACAGTGGTAGGAGTTGATTCAGCTGAGGAATGCCTGTGATAACTGGCTTCTGGAGAACAACTCCAGAAAAACCATTGTGAAAGACTACACATCACCCTAGCAGAGGGAAAAATGTTGGGAAATAATGGCAACCTGCTGTCAAAAGTCTTGCCTGCAAGAACAGCAAGTTGGCAAATGGCCATATGCACTGCTGAACAGTCACTCAGAAAGGCCTATTTATTCCATACAAATAGTTCTAACCTTTGCGTGTACCAGAAAGCACAAAACACTGATGTTAGCTGGTGCACTTAACGGGGCTGAAATGTAAAAAGAGATTCACATTAAAAGACAAGGACAATCAGAGAAGAAAAGCCATTACTGTAAAAGCATTCCTTCAGGGAAGCGACTGTTCCCACATCACTGTTTACAGCAGGATTGGGTACCTGAAGATTCCAACTGGTGACAACATCAGTAATTTTCAGTGACACACATTGTAAATAATTTCAGAGACAAATCAACCAAAACATTCAGCAATCCAAGTATATCCCAGTAAGTTGGATAGAGGCATTAATCGTTTTAAAAAATGCCAGAAACAGAAAGTCAGGCACACTCAGCCACTTTTGGCATGGCAGGCTTTGATAGATTGGAATTGAAAGGCTGTGGCTCATCTTGGAATAGAATTTGAAAGGCTAAGTAGTTCCACATATAATGTTAAATACTTGAAAAATGGTAATGAGTAGTCTTTTATATTACATTTTTATTTTGCAAGAAAATAAATTATACAACTTAAAAAATAAAATCCAAAAATTAAGCAGTACATCAAAATAGTTCAGCTGGACTGCCATACAGAAACTACCACCATTCAAAATTGTACAGCATTATTATCTTGGTAGTGGCACACATTCAAAATTGTAAATACCATACGTAGATAGTTATTACAACTCAGGAACTCAAGTTCGCTCAACACTCCGGACTACATATAGTGTATATGACAGGAAAGCTTTCATATATTGTTTATTTCACAAATATGACCTCAAAGAATTACAAAGGTAGCATCCCAGTCATTTAGATGAAAATAGAAAACAGTTTGAGTTTAAGATAGCAAATCTTTCTGTAAAACTATCAAATCTTTTTGCCAATTGTATTTTTAAAATTTGCACTTTACAGGACAATGGCATCCCAATGCAAATAAATACAAGATGTGAACATTCAGAACATTTATATTAAGTCTAAAAAGGTGAAAATGAGAAAGTCACATTGTCATCTGGAAATGTAATTGCATTACAATCATAACAAATGAAAGATAAATGAGTAAAAATAGAAGCAAGGAACACCAACTGTGGAAAGAGAAAAAATGGAAGACTTCAGAATCGAAACTGAAATTCTCATCGAGTTGTTGGGACAGAGAAAGATTTAACAGTATTTCTCAATTAAACCCATAAAGACTGATTCCCCCTCCCCCTTCCCTCTTCTATACCAGGTTTCATTCCTTAGCTATTCACCGTGGCAGTGTGTGTGGCAACGTGTTTTTCAGATGCAGCACCTCCTTAAGCTAGGTCTTTGGACATATATATTCATAGCTAAAAATTGCAGCCTTAAAAGTGCGTTGTTGCCATATTGCAAGTGAAGAATAGTTTTCATTTAGATCTGAACTCTACCCTCCCCAAAAGAACACCATACCCCAGGTATCTCCCTGTACCCCAAGTGATAGTAGTTTTAAGTGCATATTGGTGAAAGTGACCTGATGAAGGACGCTAAATGTGATTCTGCATCTTTAACAGATTTGCTGGTGTGAGTGTCAGATTTAATAAAAAACCCAACATCCATTTCTGGTACATATTTAAAGAAAAATGACCATGTCATAGGCACATTACCAATTCTACTTCTGCATCCCAAGTTTTGAGAAATATGAAGGTAACAATTAGGTTGTATTATATGTATTAGTGGAGGAAACATGCAGCTCCTTAGCTTTTAGCAGTGTGTTGCTTTCTGCATACACTCCAGCTTCCTAAACAGTTGTACCTGAGATGCAGCCTCAAACTCCTCTCTTAAATCTAAACCAATGGCTTCCAAATCAGCATTATCATCCTTTGCAGCTCTTTTTGTGTGACAATTTCAACACCTATTCTTCTCTGCTTAAGGGTTGGAATTTTTCACGTTGAAGAGTGTGCTCAGACTGTCATGTTCTCCCTAATTATCCCAAGTAAGCATTTATTTCTTTAAATTTACAAAGACTAAAGGTCTTGCAGCACAAAGTTTTTTATTAGAATTTTGTTTTCTAATGTTCAAATACTTTCATTCATTAACTACAAAGAGCACCACTTGCTTTTGATCCTGAATTGCAACACCACAGGGCCAACATAAAAGATGCAATATTTTTAAACAGCATCTACTTTTGAGTATCAATAAAAGTATGTAACGTGTAGGATTTCAATCAATTGTAATTAACCAGGCCTTGATTTCTCTTTCTCTTGGGTCATGAAACCTTCACTACCAAAAATTTTTTGCTCAATCTGATGTCCAAATACACACTGTTCTCAGGCAGTCACACTGGCATTTACATTAGTAATAGAGCAGGCAGCCTGTTCAAGGATGCAAACAGCCATTCTCGGAGTTTGCTTTTAAACCACTCTTACTGCACTTGACATGCAACCATGTGAAAGCAGAACCCTTCTTACTTACTGGAAGGCTTTATTTTTTGACTAAAGTTAATTGTATCCTCTTCCCCCTTTCAACATCAAAAAAGATGAGGCCTTTAGATATTGAAATTGAACTGGGTAATTAAAAAACCAAATTGCACACTTGTGATTTATAGGAGAAATTTTCTTACAGAACTGAGTAAAGCACAACTTACCTTTTGTCCTAAGACAGGCACTCTGCTCCTGTGACTGACTCATGGTATCAGTCCAGTACATGCTGGGACATTTCAGAACAGCAGAGAGACAGGCAGTGCCAAACAACTACTTCAGATGATTGAGAATAGAAGAGGTAACATTAAAACGTTGAAATTCCTGATGTGTATTTGGCACTCTCTCCGCATACACTAAACAAGGTATTTTTCCTTTTTACCATTTTCATTAGAATTATATTTCCTACCCTGCCAGTTACAAAATGAAAAGCAGGGGGTTTGTTTTTCATATAAAGATGTTGACTAGTCCAATTGGATCAACGTTGCATGTGTATAAAAATCACCACTGAGGAAAGAGTACAGGGATCTTCAAGTGTTATTCTCTTTCTGTGGGAGTTGTCCATTACCCTTTAATGCATCCAGATATACGTAGTCATAGCTAAATATTTGGAATACAAATATTAATTGTACAAGGAAATACACTTAGTATTTCTCTTCAGTATAGCAGACCCTCCCATGAAAATTGGTTTTAGAGTAAAAACTATCATTCAAGAAACCTTTATCTTCCTAAGAAGGATTGTAGCAAATCATCCCTCCAAATAATGTAGCAAATAACATATATCCATTGGTTTACAGGAAAAAAATTTAAAACAGTGATCTCTTGCTAAGGGAAAAATATCATCCATGACTTGGAATTACTTTTATGTCGCTTAATGTGTCAATTATTAAAATCCAGTTACTAGATTGAAGCACTGCTCTAGCCAACAGGTTTTAACTGTAACAAATAGGTATCAGTTCTGATGCATGTGTTTGTGTCTCTCAAATGTTATTACATAAAAAGGGTCAAAGGTGGACAGTACATTACTCTGCTGATCCAACACAAAAGTGAAAGTGCTACTTCTAGTCCTAATTGCATTTTAAAACCCCCCCAGAAAACCAAAACCAACCAAACAAACAAAAAAAAAAACCCAAACAAAACTAATAGCAGTTCCTCAGTGCATGAATATTTGAGTATTTTTTCCTTGTGCAAGTACTGGTCATCTAAAAACCCAAACCTGTATTCTTCCTTGTGGGTGTAAATCAAATCTACTTAAAAAAAGTTCACAATGGGCTCTTCATGAATGCAAATTTCCCACAAAACAGCATGCTGTTAAAAGTGTGCAACATGAAGGGAATGCCATCATGCTAGCTCAATGAGATTGGCAAAATATAGTCCTCTGTTAAGGTAAGGCAGGGATTTTAATACGTAATGAAAGTCAAAACAAGTCCTTCTGCAGCACGAACTGTTGCAGCTGTCTGTCCAAGCACCCTTCCATTTATGTTCTCAGCATCCTGCAGAGTCCGCAAATTATGCCATATATATGAAGGTGTTGATGTCTGATTCATCTCTTCTGATATATTTGTGCTCTATAAGCCATTCAATTTGCTCTTTTATCATTTTCTTTTGTGGCAAGAACATATTTTTCAGTATTTCTACCAGTTCAGTCTGAAGCTGGGCATTAGTAATTTTCTTCCGCATTTTCATTATTTGGATGATAGCCTCCTGGTGGGGGACAAAAAGAAAACAAACCCCAAAATTGTAAATGCCTGAGTGAAATGACAAAGTGGTAAGGCAAGACAGCAAGGAAATCTGTATTTTTCCTTCAAAATTGGATAGATGCTGTATTTCTTGGCCTAAGTAGTTATCAAACTCCTTTTACAAAGAAGTTGATAAAGGAAAAGAATGAAGCACCAGCAAGATGCAAGACATACAAGACAATCCCAGTAAAAGTGAAATCCTGTACCTCAAGTGTGAATTACTCACTAAAACCAAATGTTCATTCACTCTCTGAAGAGAAGTCGCCACTTTCCAGGTGACTTGTGATATACCTTATTAATATATTATTATAGATGTATATTATATATACATCTTATTAAATGCAAGCTTAATGTCACCTTGGAATTCTGAAGGAGTTCTCATTTCATAAATACAACCAGCTTCTGCTTCAAGTACAGTGATCCCCCGTTACTCACAGACTGTTGGGTCTGGTCCACGTCACGCGAGTCGTGGAATCCGCAAAGATAGCAACCCACTACATAGTCGAGCACGCCATGCCCGTAGCCACACCCCCTCCCATATAAGGTCTGGAGGATGGTCCGGAGAGCGGGGCTTGTTTCAGATGTCTGGCTGTGCTTGCCTCGCCAGCGGGGGGGGCCCAGGCCTGGGCCCGAGGCTGGGTGTGCTCGCTGTGTGAGGGACTGGGGCCAGGGCTGGCTGTGCTCACCGTGCGAGCGGGAGCGAGGATGGGGCTGGCTGTGTGAGCGGGGAGCCGGAGGGGGGGGCAGGCGGGGCTGGTGTCACAAGCCATGCGAGCCGCGGGGCTTGGGGCCAATCAGACTGAGGTTGCGGTAGGTTCTGCGCACGCGCCAGGTCCCGCAACTCACTGGAAAATCAACAGCGAGTGTGGAATCTCGCTAATTACAGACCGCGACTATGCGGAGGATCACTGTACAGTCACACTGTATGTTACATCAGGTGGTACAATTCACAATGCGCATGGCCTAGAATCTACTCTGACTGATGGAACAGACCTGAAACCTGAAGGCAAAATGGGATTTTTGAGACTCCACTGTAAGTAATCATCTCTGATGCCAGAAAACCTCATTTTTTTCCAAACCCGTCAGCCCAAAAGATTTGACATGAGTAGCTGACTGAAGGACAATCAACCCCCAAGCAGGAAGCTGCAGTTTGTACAGCTAAGATGCACGTCTAAACTTTCTCTCTAAGGAGAAGGCCTCTTGAAGATTCATACTGCTGTTAGTGCAGCATGATCCCATCTGAAATTTTTCTCTTCATACATACCAACGAGATCTCAAGATCAACAATACTCTTTGTTCATGGTTGTGGCTACTGTAAATCAACTTTACCAATCTGCTGCTGTCACCCACCACAACATTGTTACACCTTTATCACTTGCTTAATATCTTTGTCCTCTTTAAAGGTACTGGTACTGGTACCTGGTACTTCAGAACAGGAGGCTGATAACTACAAGTGCAATATCAGGTATTCACACAGTATCACAGTATAGATAAGGCTGGAAAGGACCTTGAAGATCATCTAGTCCAACCTATAGCCCAACTAACCCAGCATCTACATCTAGATCATGAAGGATGTAGTATCAAATAGCAAAAGTGATTTCCAATGGGATTCGAAAGCACTCATATATCAACATTTAACTGTGGACAGCACGTAATGATAGTACAGTAATCCCTCACTAGCTCATGGCTCACCATTCGCGGCTTCAGTTGGCACCGGGAGGTTTTCTGCGTCTTTACGATATTTACTCTATTTACCGCTACTTTGCGGACTTCGCTTATTGTGGCACCTTTCTGGAACTGACCCCCAGCAAAATTTGAGGGATTATTGTACAACTAATTACAGTAATGATAACACAGCAAAAGAAATAGGGCAATTTTATATTCCTCTGGTGGTTTACTTGCCTGGGTTCGTAATATTCTTAGCTGGACTATTCCTTCATTTTCCTCTTCCCGCATTCTCTCTGTAGTAAGTTGCAATCGACCAATCAAATTTATCTTGCCCCTTTTCTGAACTTTAGCGTTTTTTCTGAAAACGTTGTATTGCATGAAAGTAAGAAAAAAAAAGTACATTTTCAATTATGGAATTCCTGTTAAATTAAAGCTGAAAGGAGTAGCATCACATATCAGGTATTTATAGGCTATTAGCATTGCAGCAGTGAGAGAGCTGGCTGGTAAATGAAAACTCAATGCCAACATCTCTGCACAATGAAACCCAAATAATTCTAGTAACCACTACAAATAAATCTATCAGCTGAAACTGCCAATGCCTGAAGCTGAAAAGTTAGTAGTACAATTTAAAAGAATAAAATTTCAGAGCAATGTATTTCAATTTAATTATGTAAAAGTAGTGTTGTTTGGAGGAAGTTTTTACAACGTTCAGGAAATTGGACTAGCTAATATTCCATTAAAAAATTGTCTGTCTAGAAGAAAAAAAAGACAAACCCCAGCTATTTTAACAAAGAAAGCTGATAGCATTATTCAGTGGCTACCCACAAATTTTTTGTACAACCTGTCCCTTCTGTCATGTCCTCTCATCATTTCCCAAAGCTCAGAATCCTGATGACAGGAATAAACATTATGGCCCTAGGCAGGAAACGAAGCCCTGGGGAAGCAGATTCATCACCTATCTCTTTCTCCACACATCCAGATGTCCAGCTGCTACTGAGAATGAGGCACAAAATCTGAGGTTACCAGCAACGAGTCAGTTCTCATCACAGTCATTGATAACAGAGGCAGGCAGAAACCCAAGTAAAACATGCTGAACATAGTATATGCCATTTAGATATTCTCCTTTATATTATCTTGCTTCCTGAAGGATTTCAAAGCACCAATAAAAGAGAACCACAACTCTCACAGAAACAAAGACACTCCTCTCTAGTGAAAGCCACACCAAAAATCTCAGCTTTTTACACCATACCATGTTATGAAGCAGTTTGACTTCCTTTTTTATCACTCTGCTTTTGAAATTCTGTGCGTGTGTAATAATCAATACAGCACTAGTGCTCTGATTACAGGCTGTTCTTCCATGAAATTTCATGGGCTCATTGGTTACAGTAACATAGCAAAGCCTCCAATTTTGCACCTCATCCCTAGGTGTTTAAGAAATCTCATTTCACAGAGATCAGATTTATAGAAACATTTTGTATGAAGAGGTTGCTGCAGGCCATCTAGTCCAGCCACCTACTTGAAATATGACTACTGCCAAAACAAAGTGGGGACAGGGCAGCAAAGCATGTGTCTAGCTTAATTTTGAAAATTTTCAAGAACAAAGGTTAAAGGTAATTCCTTCAGTTATAAAATAGTACATTGTTATTTTACTTTTCAAACATCATCTTACATTAAACTGAACTCCTGGTTCACCGAGAAGAGGGTTCCTTCTGTAAAGTCTTTGGGTGAATTGACTTGAGGTTCATATAATAAAACCTGACGTTTCAGCTTTGGAAATGCTACAAGAGACTACAAAGAAAAGGGGAGGGGGGAAAGAATGAAAATAAAACACCAGACTTGCTAAATGGAAACAATTGCTTTCTAAAAACACAATTCACTGCTGTGCAGACTGTAGTGAGTAAAACACATACTCTTGTTTGAAGCTGCTAGAGGGCAACATGCAGATACCAGCAAACCCAGAGAGGGGACACAGGTTACCAAATTTCCTTCTAACGTGTTAGCATAAGCAGTACCATACAAAGTAGTAAAATACACAAACTCATGGCTACAGAAGTGGTGTTAAGTCTGATTTATGTGACTTCTGTCTTTACTCGTGAGTTGAATAATTGTGAGTCTGATAAAGCAAACACTGAAGTTATTTTTAAGCAACATGTATTTATCAGGTGACACTAATTTTCTAGAATTATACCAGTCCCACTCCACAAACCACAATCACAACTCTGTGCTTTAGGCAGCACATGGTCAAAAAAAATCTTGCCGTTCCCAAAAGCTCATTAGTTAATACTGGGTAGAGAGAACATGTTAATGTAAAAGCTGTGGGTGCTCAGCAGTAGTGCAAGAAGGCAGCACTACAACTGATTAATTAGCAAGAAAGGTGTTAATTTCAGTTTCAAAGTATTATCTGACAGTACTTTCAAAACACTAATCCAGTATTTCAGAGTACAAAACCCAAGAAGCAATCTGTTTCAAGAGAAAGGGATATACCCATAAAGTCCTCCTAAGTTCGGCATCAGGGAGTTCAGTTGCCAGTTTAAGATTTTCAAAGCTGATCTTCTCTCTGGGTCTTTGGTTCCACGCAAACAGCACAGCTAGCTGAAATGTTGTTACCTCCAAGTCATACTGGCCAACTTCATTCTTAAATGTTATCTGTGAAGAAGATGAAAATTTTATTTATAAGCCTTTTTGGATCACAAGGTTTTTTTACTATTATAAATACACAGTTCACTGAAAACTATACACTTACAATTCCATTGGACATGAGGTGATGCCAGTGGAGTTTTCTACCACTGTGATTCTTTTTGTAAAATTCTTCAACTTCTGGGATAAGATCTTCTAATTCCGTGGGCAGTGAGACAAACACTTTTTCAGAACTTCGAGACCAGGCACCAGCATTTAAAATTTTAATATTCACAGAGTCAGCTGTAAGATGACATTGGATTGTATGAATCTTAAGGTATGACTGACAGATAAAAGGTTTCTTTTTTCCCTATCCTGAATAAAATTATGGAGGACTGAATTTTCAGAAAGTCACAGAGTGTCTACTACTTAAACATTAAGGTACTCTGTGCACCACTGGCTTTCTGCCAAGAACACTGATTGAAATCTGGTTTTTTGGCTTGCTTCTGCAGAGCTCCTTAAGCCCTGATGCAGCTTTATAGCTGATGCTTGTAATTGCTACTCAAAGGTTTTCAGCAGTCCAATACTGGATGTTCCTCAGCCTCTCTCATCAGTCAAACAACCTCAGAAATGTGATTTAAGCTCTTCATAGCATGATCCAGCTCTCCCGCTGGCAGATAAAAGGAGCATCACAGCATGGTGCACTCATGAAGAATGCTGAGGGCATAAAAGAAGAGGGTTGATCAGGCATTTGCCTGGTTGATGCTGATTCAAGCCCCTGCTTGCAATTTATCTACAATGGTAGGGAGTCTGTATCTACAAGATTGCTCATAATGAAACCCCACAACAACTGACAAAATGATACATCTCCAGCATCAATTGCAAGAGAAAGGTCTACAGACCCTTGCCATGAAGACCATCAACCGGCATTTGATATAATTTTTAACTCGAGATTTAACAGAACTATTTTTTACTAAGACAAATGAAAAACAGCAAGCAAATTGGAAACAATACCTGGTAAAGCAAGTTTATTATTTTTGTGCATTTCTTTGAAAGCCTGGTTCAAGTCTTCAGACACTTTGATATCCTGGAACATTCTGGCCAGCTTGTTTACATAGTCTGCTGGCATTCCCACTTCCTATATAAACAAACAGAACACTGAACTGTGACAACAAAAAGCTTTGGTTTTAAAATTGTAAGCTTGAAAAAATTAAGATTATAAAAGTACACAGGTATCATCACTTTACAGTAATAGTTAATCTGCAATGCAATATAAAGTGGGTTTTTGCATGGATCATAAGTACTTACCCCTTAAGGATATATGATGATTCTTTTAAATAAATCCAAGTGCTGAAGAACATATGCATGGATTAAAGAATCGGGGAATTCTAAGATTTGAAGGAATGTTTAAGGCATGTAACTAATATTCTAATGTATATAAAGCTTCAAAATTAGAACACATCTGAAATTATTTACATACCTAATCAACTACACTGCATTTTGCTCATTTGCATATGGAATCTACGAAGGCTTCAGATAATCATAGGTGAACTATTTAATAACCTATCACTACCACTATTGGCCCTTAGAAAAGACCTAAACTGCTTTACTTTCACAAAGTATTGTGATAAAAGGGAAATATAAGATGCCTGAAGCAGCCTGTAATTTAAGAAAAATAAACTTCACCTGAGCAAGAGGAGTAAGTTCAAGAGTGGGAATATTAATTAACTACAAGCCTAAGGCACAACCAAAGAAAGATGTCATGCTACTTACTCTGAGCCATTCCACCATATTCTCCTCAATTTCACTATCAGCTGATATATCCAGTATCAAACGTCTTGTTAAGTGAGCTTTGTGATATCGCATGAAAACATCTTTATTCTGTACATATTTAAGTACCAAAAGCTGTAAAAAAAAGACTTTATTATATTTATTTGCATTGTCAATCAGACAAGCCTTTGAATGCTGATCTAATGGCACTGTAGACTACAAAGCAGAAAAAGGCTACTTGACATGGCCTTAAGAGCAACTTTCACAGACATCAGCTGTGGATCTTTCAGAATATCACACCTCCAATTTCTTCATTTGTCAAACATCAAGAAATTCTCTTACATCAAAAAAAGACATTGAGACTGGTATGTAAAAATTTCCTGTATTATTTTCTAGACTAACACTAGTTATTGCAATACATTAGTCTTATACAGACATTCAGCATTGCAGTTTTGTGAACTGACACTGGAGACATGAGACACTGAATGATTTACAGGATTTAAACACACACGTCATTCAGTAACTATTTTTGAAGATCAAGGCTTCAACCCACATAAGGAAATAAAACAAATTCCTTCTTCAGAATAATTGAGAAGTAGAAGGCAAAAACATACCACTTCTTTTAGCTTTGCTTCAATTTCTTCAGAGGTTAGTTTTTTGCTTAGTGGTGTTTTTCTTAGCAACATGTCACAGTAATTAGCAAGAAGCTCAGGGCATTTGGATTCAGGCTGTGTTTTCAATCCAACACTAGATAAAAGAAGAAAACATATCTGCAAATCATACAGAATCTTGCTGTTCTGGAGAAGTCACACTTAACAAAACAGACCACTCTTTCCTGATCCCCTTGGCAAAGATGCTGGTTGTGAATTCATATCCTCACTACAGTAATGAAAAATTAGGGAAAACACCCTTTTCTTCTGGAAAGAATAAATACTACCCAACACTTTCAGAAAGCTTCTACAGCTCGATCATTTTAACTGTTTATAATTTCAGAACTCTAACAATGAAGGATAATGGCAAGACATAATCCAGTGAAGAATTAACAAATGCTGCAGGGATACATTTCACTCATCTTGTCAGTATGTTGTAATGAAGTCTCAAGAACAGCCTCCTGCACCACACTTCACAGATTGCAAAACTCAACACCCATAATAGGATAAAATTATTTCATGACAGGTATAAAAGGTGGACTAACAGTTTGGAGATTAAAAGCAGACTAAAGTTAAACAAGACAGACTGTGGTTCTTCAAAATTCTTGCAAGCACCAGGTAGTATTCTGAACCTGTGTCTAGACTGGTAAATAAAACCAAGTGCCAAGGAACAATCCCTGTTCCTAGAGTTGGCACCAACTTGGTCCAAAACAAGCTCAAGAATCCACCATTCTTGCTCAGTCTCTCCCCTTCTCATCAATTAGTATAGACAGAGCTAACGCTCTTCAGACAACTTGTCCCCTGTTTTAAATTCATAAAGCAGCTTGCAGGCCAGTGTCTTCTGTCCTCCTGAAGACCTTTTGAGCTACAAGCAGATCACTAGTTTTTTGGTTATTCCAAGAGATTTTTGAACAGGAGTCTTCAAGATCCTGACAACACTGAAAAGCAGTAATTGCAAAGGGAAGCTTTATAAGCTTTGTTTCCATAGTAAACCAGACTATTAACTACATAAAAGCGATCTCAACACCTAATATACACAAATTTCTACTCAAATGGCACATCACACGGTAACTGTTAACAATCAATTAACTGACTGCTACCTTCTCTTGGCTGAGTTAGCAGAGTGGCCACTGTAAGAATGGTTCTTCTTCTGGAGTCACGCAGGTCTGCCTAATCTACTGGAAGGTGCTTAAACTAACCTGGTTAGTCCTGCTGCACTGAAACAGAAACGTAACAGCCGGACAGGTCACACTCTCAGCTGGCACAAGAGGAGATGGAAAACTGCTTGTGGATGGGTTACACCTTAATCAGCCATAGTTATTCCCATAAAGATTACTGCCTCGTTTTTCCTCAGGACCTTTGCTGAAGTTGTGGCAGTTATACAGCTCAGGCTTTTGGAATTAGTAACCCAGGAAGGGATGATTAGCTTAGCTAACAAACTGACCCATTAGTATAAAACAATAGATCCCGTGTTATTATGAATAAATTTGAGTTTTCAACAGGCTGCTATTTACTGATCCACTTCCATGCGAAGAGTGTCTTATCAGAGCTCAATACCCAACCTGAAATTATGTAATGCAAATAACACAGAGCCTTTTTAAACGTGGTGTTACTTTTTGAAAAGGTATTTTAAAAACCTGGATTCACATGAAGTTTACATGGCTTACCCCTTTTGCTTCAATGGCAATTCAAGTTTAAATATTGTAGCATCATTCACAACTGCTTTGTATGCCTGAAAAACAATCACACATTACTGATGCTTCACTTAATTTCTGGTATGAATTGCAAAGCGTTTCTCTCTCTTTAGACTACTGTAACATGATATTAATCTGATTTATTTTTTTTTATTAGCCCGAACCTTGCAGATTTGATTTTCAATTTGAGAATTCAAATTCTATGACTCAATTTTCCACTAACTGATGCTTTATGTTTTCCGCTTTTCCAGTAACATATTACTTTCCTTTAAACAACAACTTATGAAGGGATTACATGGAGTGTGTTATATGTTTGAGGCCACGAGACAAATACGTAGTAAATTCAGACATTAAAGTTCTCATCAAAAAGATCATCTTCTAATGTGCTTTGCCACATTACAAAGCTGCACACATGCCACTTTATGCAGTGCTGCAACAGAAATTAAAAGGTCATCAGTTGGTAGTAAGTTTCATCAATATTTTACTTAGCATATTTACTAGATTAGGAGCAGCATCTAGATTTAACAGCAAATGGGTACAAGGATTTCGGAGATATTCCCATAATATCAATTACAATAATTCTTATACCAAAAAAAAAAAAAAAAGGTCAGCAGAAACACATACCTTATCTCTTGCAGTAAGAAATCTTGGATCATCTTGAAAAGCTTCTTTAACCAACTTACTAAACCGATTAAATAGCGTAAGCAATTGCTCTACGTATTTCTCAGAATCCTAGAGGCAAAAATCAAATGAGAAACCAAGGCTCCACAGAATCCAGTGTGAGTTTACATGTAAACCCCAAATCTGCAGAAGTGTTGTATTTTCAAGAACCTGCATAATGTGCATTTTATCATTACACTTTGACGAGTTCTACAGCAAGTAAGCCCACACACAGACTTAGAAGATAGTATTTGAAAATTATAAGATAGTTACTGTACAATAACTTTTAAAATAAAAAGAAGTTTTCTAGGACCAATAAAAGACACATCCTGATTGCTGCAGACACTCAGGCCTCCTAGACCCTCATGATAAGAAGCTGAAAAAGAAAGTGATGGAAAAACCCCTTATTTCCAATCTAAAACACTACTCTTAGATTGAAAGCAAATTTCAAATTCTGGAAAAATTGTTTAGGACTTTTTAATTTAGATGTTAACACAATCCTATCATATAGGTATCCCATGGACTTAATTTATAACCATTTCTTTACTGCAAATTAAATGCGCTTTTAAAGATAAAACTGAAAGTGTAAAGAGTAAAAAGATATCCTAAGGACATTTAAAATTTTAAATGGATCAAAATTTGATATAAAATCTTCAGACACTTTTATTCACGTTTGTGCCATGAATAACTTCTGTTAACTTCTGCAAAGCTGTTTTTTGTTATTCTATTAAAAAACAATACACTTACAGTAGTAATAGTTTCAGCAGCTGCTACCATGTCTGCAAGTCCAGCACTAACAATATGTTCCTCCAAATCCTTGAGCATAGGCTCTATGCCATTTGGAACTTTATCCATCAGTGAAAACATTAAATGCAACTCTGAAAGATACAAAGACTGATGAAGCCAACAATGAAAGACCTGTATAAAACCCAAATATACACATTTCTGCTGGGAAGATCTCAAATGCAACATTAAATATGTGAAGCATGGATAATCCAATTTATCCCTTAAACAGAAGGATGTTCAAATTGGGGTTCCACAAGGAGATTCTTCTGAAGGCAAAGAGACACATTTCTTGCAAAGTAATACAGTTATACCCCGTCCTTCGCGAGGAAAGGGACAGGCCAAGGCCGTTGCGAAACACTGAACTTGCAGAGACGCGCAGGTCGTTAATATGCATGCAGGCCATGCCCATTGCTCCACCCCCCAGAACTCCGAAGCGCTGCAGACAATTCTTTGCTCATTCCCGTAGTCTGTCTCGGCACAGGCGAGCAAAGGGAACCATTTCTGACTGGCTGCTGTGACCATGTGTGCTCGCAGCCCAAACTCCGCGCCGCTTCCCCTCTGAGTCCCCCAGCCCAGCCCGGCCCTGGTGCTCATGCCAGCCCCGGGGGCCTCGCACCTGCCCACACATGCTCAACCCGCAGCGGGGAAGGGGTGTCCCTGAGCTCTGGTCGGCATTCTTGGAGCCTGGCAAAACCTTAACTTCGCAACATTGCAACACCCCGTGCACTTATGGCAGGGGGGAGGCGTTGGTATGGGAGTTTCTTTCCCTTTAACATCCACCAGTCCCGGCAGAGGCAGCGCTGCCTGGGCTTTGAGTGGGCTTTGAATAACAAGGAATGGCATGTCTTGTGGNGGAATGGCATGTCTTGTGGTGGTCCTGCGCTGGGTCTCAGCAGAGCACACAGGACCTGGGCAAGCACCGGGTCAGAGGCCGGGGCAGGGTGCTGCAGGGCTCTTAACGCCACTGCGAGCTGCAGTAAATCGCTCGCTCCAGCCCCTGCCGTGCCATGTGCCTGCCGGTGTGGGCACAATCACTGGGGTCGGAGGCAGAGGGGGGAAGCGGTGCGGGGTTTGGGCTATGGGAGTGACCACAGCAGCCTGGAGAAGCCCACAGGGTGGTGGGGGTGGGGAAGTCGAGTCGGTATTGGAGTTTCTTTCCCTTTAACATCCACNAATATCCACCGGTCCTGTGAGAGAGGGGCAGCGCTGCCCATACGGTCCCAGACAGAAGCCTCCTCCTGGCCCTCCCAGCACACAGCTTGCCTCACTTTCGTGGGGCAGTTTCTCGAGTCAGGGACGGGGCACAGTGCCACCACTGCAGGCCCCTCCCCGCAGGGCGGGGTGAGTCCCGCCCCACAGGCACCGCCCCTCAGCAGAGCAGATTGACTGCACGTGTGTCAGGCAGCTGAGCTCGTGGAACACTGAATCATAATTGTGAAAAATTTGCTTTGCAAATGGGCAGAGTCATAATGGAGAGGTCGCGATGCAGCGGGGATTCACTGTACTTGCTTCTGCATATAGTATCACAAGCTTGAATAAACCCCCCTAAAATCAATGACAATTTGGATTAAATCCAGGTTCTGCTTGCCTTAAAATCCCTGGCAAAAACGGGTCTGTCAGAGTTGGAAGCCTACAGGAATTCATGAAGGAAATTGTATGGGTTAGGGTTCTTTTTTAATTTTAAGCCAAACTGAGTTGTCTCTGTGTATCTGCCAATACCCTCTATGACTTTTTTAATTAAAAGCATGCAAAACCCTGAAGTAATCAAAACTAAAGCAAACAGTGAACTCTTTTTCCCTAAGTTTAGTTTTTCTGAAAGTTACTAGTTCAAAAACTTTAAAAAATGATGTGCTTTATTTGTCTACTTGTTGTGAAGATAATTCAACACAGCTTTAAAAAAAAGAAAAGAAAAAAGGTACTGAAACATCAGTAATCATCTTGATAAAGCTGTCCACAAAGACCACTGGGATTAAGGTCACCAGATTGTTGTAGAGAGACCACAAGAGATTTGAACTCAACACAGCAAGGACTCTGCTGAATGAAGTAGAACAAATCAATCATGGACTCTGATTCTTTTTCTGATAGAAAAAAAAAAATTATAGATTTTCTTAGTTTCCCAATGTCACATCTACTGTGAAAAGGGAAAAGTCAGAGGCTTTGCTTTTGTTTTCTCCTCCGCAATACTTCAGTCAGCAACAAACATCAAGATCCTGTCACAACACAGGATGAAATATGTTACCAACTGGATGAACAACAGCATTTCAGGAACCAGAAAAAAAAATCGAGTCAGAGGTATTCTCAGTGCAATTTAGATGTACTGTAAGTGACGGCAGCTGTTTTACATTAAAAAAAATCCAAAAAGATCACTCAGCTTTTAATCTGTACTTTTAAAAAGGTTAAGAGGGAGGAAGAGATGGCAGAAAAAAGAAAAAAAGATACATTAAAGGGTTCTACATCTGTTTCTGTAAACTAGTGATGGCCTGAATAATTTAAGAAAAATATTCTCCTAAGAATCAGTGGCAAAGGAAGCACTCCCAAAACTGCAGGAAACAAAAAAATCACAGATTCTTCAAAGACAGACTTCAAAGTAACAAAATCAAAATGTTTCACTTGATTTTCTCTCAGAATACATTCTGACACTGAACAGTAAAGAAATCCATCTTGTAACTGTTGTTTTTATCTTTGTTCATAAAGCTGACAGTACTTTTTATTCCTGTTGTATTTAAAAAATAAAATTTAGGCCTCTCATCTCCACTACTATACGCAAACAAAAATACAGTAATTCCGAAGTCTTTGCAAACTATGACATATTCGAGAGCTTTTAGTTGGAAAGCATTATTCCTTCCTTCCATGGCACAGCACGTAAATATTAAGTACTTAACATGAGTGCTTTATAGTAGTGCCTGGCTCACACACAAAAAACCCCACCAAAAGAGCCCTTTTTTGTTAGTGCTGTTTAATGAAGAAAACATCACTAGATTCTTTGGTGCTAATAATATCAGAAAGTCCCATGCATAAGCGAAGTACAGCAGAAGGCACTATCAGATGTATACGGTCATACCACCGCATTCGCGGGTTTTGGGCCCCTCTGAGTCCTGCGAATCTCCCAACCCACGAGTAGGGGTTTGCAGCAAAAGCAACTGTGATTTACACGTCCGCAAACATCACAGGGGAACCGCGAATACGTGACCCACGAAACGCGAGTACAAATCACAAATAGGCAACCGCGACTAGTGAGGACGGAACCACAAATATGTGCTTACGTGATCACAAAATGCAGGAAAAAGCTGTGTATATGCTAGAATACTATTGTGGGTTGTGGAAAAAACCCACAAATATGCAGATCTGTGCCCCCGAAAGTGCGAATACACTAATACTGTGCGTGCGTGGACCGCGCAAAACTGTTAATCAGCGAATAATACTTGTGGGTTTCAAACCCACGAATATGCGAAGCGGCAAATTCAATATACCCATACTGTATAGTATGGATAGCTCCAGTCTTTAATTATGTTCTACTCATCTGCACCTGTGTCCTTCATTAAAATATTTTAAACAGTTCTCACATACTCAGCAGAATTACTTTGCAACCAAGCACTACCACAGAGCAGACACAGCCACAAGAGAGGACTCTGAATATTTCAACAGGTTTCTAAAGAAAGATGCCTGGGCTGCTATAGATGAACCCTCCAGAAGCTCTGCATTTACATAAGCCTCCTTTATTCTCCCGAAGGCTGTAACATACACTCGTAAGAAGTTTTGTGGCTTTCTACATTTAGCTCTGGGCTGCTGCCAGAAATCGTGGTGCTGGACAAACAGATCAGTATGACATAGTTTTGAGGTCAAATATTTTTGGAAATGCTACCTTTAAAAGTGAGTATTTTCTCTAATATCCCATGTCATAAAACAGTTTCCATATTTCCATATAAATGAAAACTTCATAAAACATTAGTAAATATTCCCTGGCTGCAGGATACCAAGACTTCAAAGAAAAATGAACCTGTGATTCCAGCTTTTTTTTTTTTTCCGATTTCCCTACCTGAATTATGACATTTTTAATGACATATCTAGTTTATCATACAGGACCAACACCTCAATTTCTCTCGATTTCTGGCAGCAGAGTTTAAAAAAAAAAAACATTAATAAGGCATGCAGAACTAACTTTCAATAGTCACACTGACATATTGGCTATAAAATCACATGAACAGCTTCCAGAAATTTTATTTATTTCACCTACTGGTCCACCACCAATAATCAGAATAAGGAAAATTTCTTCCTGCCTTTCAGAAAAAGAGCTTTTTAAGAGATGCTTCACTTTTATTCCTACGTATAAAGGGCTAGTAGGGTTGAAATGCAGGGGAAGTGTTTGTATCTGAAGTATTCAAATAGCAAGTAAAGGCATGTAGCATTTACCAGAGCTGGTCAACACAACGAAAGTAAGTGTAGGAGAAAGTAAAGAAAACACAACACAAAATATTCTGTTTTTTTTTCTCAAGTAAGATGAGAGCTATCCACTCATTCCAATTAGGTTACTGTACCTACAGATTTCTGAAGTGATAGAAAAATAGGAACCAATGATGGTATTTTTTGTGGGATAAAATGTTAATGTGTGTAATATTTTTCTATGAAACATTGTCACCATCTATGAAAAACTATAATCTGATGTATCTACAAACAAATGTATTTTTATGCAGTTGATGCTGAGTTCATCCTGCACCGTTCTTGAAGTTTCACTTACTTTCTGTTTCATTTCGTTTGATCATGCCTTGGCATTCAGCCAAAATAGTCTCTTTAAAAGATGTCACCAGGGCATTAACGCAGCACTCCATGAGCTGAAATACATTAAACACAGAATTAGCTCACATAGTCATCTGAACACCAAAGTCTGAAGTGCCTCAAGCTTGTCATGGCACGAAATCTAGCCTATTCTCAACAGCTAGCTCTATAAAGTAATTAATCATTCACCAATTCATAAAGTGTGTGCAGTTTGAATAGAATCCATATAGAAACCATATTTCTTCAAAATGTTTAGGTTAGTAAATCTGGTAAATTCTCCTCTGAATCATTAATGAGTTTAGTATTTCTGTCGTCTCTTTTCTCTCAAGGGAGCCACGACCACTTTTGGAACACTAACTACCCTACTTCATTTCCAAGTATACATCCAAGAGCTAAGAATAGTTCTCATTCCAGCATACCCTATTTGGATCAGGCTGGATGGCTTGAACAAGGCACTAGATCAAGAACAGAAACTGCTTGTACATGTCAGGACCATCTCTCTCTTTTGTCAGCCTCTTTATATGTGTTACAATTTATAGCTCTGCAAAATGAATGATTCACAACTTAACAAAAGATGTAAAGTACATTTTGATCCATTGCAAAAAAAAAAATCAGATTTAAATGGTATTTATTTAAAATAAACCTGTTTCCTGAATTAATTTCAATGGAGACAATTCTGAACTATTCATTGCAGTTAAATCTTCCTTCAGAATCTGAACTGTGTAAAGTATTGTTACAGAGGGAAGAAGGGAAAAGAAAAAAAAAGAAAAAACATCCTTTGTATTAAGTGGCCATATTTCAGGCTAAGAGGAAATGTATTACAGTTTTAATGAAATTTCTATTGCACCTTTTGTTTGCAATGAACAATGACTCTTTCAGGTATTCTAAATAAGTACTGAGAAACCCTTTGCCAAACAGACTGGCCAGCTTATTTTCAAACATAGGGAAAAAACCCACCATACCTGAATCAAAGTAAAAGAACAAAACACAACCTGAATAAAAGCCTGCCCTTCAGTTTGAACTTTTGATCTACATGCACTATTAAAACGCCTGCAGAAATTGTAGACTGCCAGACTGAAAAGCGATACATATTTTTGCAAGAAAGAATATAATGTATGATTTAAAAACATCAAATAAACAGTTTCAACTTACTGCTACCAAAAAATTCTGTAACAGAAAAATAAAAGCTGCAATACTATATAAATACGAAATACATTGTTTTTCTCCATGTTATACTCACTGCTTCTACAGAGTTACATTCACGTCTTGTTTCTAAATATCGTAGTGCTCTTTTCTCTTCTTCTTTTAGTTTAGCATCTGCCTGTGCAAAAGTAGAACAGCAATCATTTTAAGCACTAACACTTTCAGAACCAAGTTACAACAGAATTTTTACTTACATATTTCATATAATTCTGTACACCGTTTTGTTGTAAATAAGAAGGAGCCTGTGTTCTATAAAATCTCTCTGTTGAATCCAAATATGCTTTTTCAAAGTTATCCCGATATATCTGAAGTTTATCTTCAGGATTAGAACAAAGATTAACTGCAAAGAGAAAGTCCAAACTTACTCTCAAGTCTTGGAAACTTACATGGCTACTAATAAGCAAATCTCAGTAAGAGAGTGAGCCTTGTATCAAAAGGTTGCGTTGAACAATTTGAAATACATTTCACAAAACGTAACCCAAATTATCCAGTCTTTGCTCCAAAAAAACATTCAGATTAACTATAGGAGACTGGAAAAAACTGCATACTTAGCTCTAGCACTTCAGACATTCAAACATGGTAAACATAAATACAGGTATGAATGGACAGTAATAAGGAAGGGGAAAAAAAGCTCAGCATAACGTCTAATAAAGTGAAAAGTTTTCCACCCTTTATGAGCAAAAAGCCTCTCTTAGACACTGCTATTAGAATTACAATGTCTTCATTTTAGGCTTTTTTTCCCTGTTTCACAGCAATGGAGACAGTGAGCTTACTGCAGTGTTTTGTACTATTTGGAAAAGAGTTTCCACTTTTCTCTCACCTGTTGCAGAGAAATAAATAGTCATTAAACGAAATGTGCTTTAAAAGATTTAGAATTGGACATCTATAAAGCCAGCCAAGAGAGAGTATTAGCCACAAATTTAATTCAACAGGCTGCAAAGCTTTGAAGAGCAGCAGGCAATGGTGAAATGTCATAGAAGTTTCAGATACACAGATCTGTTCTGCAACGAAGAAAATGACTGTCTTAAATACAACCTGTCTAGCATTTCTTCTTCAAACTGTCTGAAGAATCAGAAACAGCACATAAAGGAGTACAGACAACATTGTAGCTGTAACCCTAGAAGGTCAAAAAGTTCTCTCTTCAAAAACATGGAATTTGCAGTAACTGATACCCAGGTAAATCACTTAGAAGCTAAAGATTATACACAGATTTAATTGATATCATGTATCAACAAGAACAACAAAAAAATCAATACAAAATGCTGAGATAATAATTTCAACCCTACCACCACAACTCCCAACTTTGTATGAAGAAAATTAATTTACTAAAATGAGGAGGAAACAGAACAGCCTGTGCAAGACATACCATATGATTCTCGAACTCCAATAACGAGCTGAGAGTCGAAAGCTTCTCCTAGTCTTTCTGCATGAACCAGCTTCATTGCACTGTCCTGAAGTCTGTTCTTTATATTTGAAAATATGGACTCATTCCACGTGTCCAGCATGAGCTGCGTATTGGAAAGAAAAATAAAAAATCCTGTCAGAAAGGTACACAGAATCACAGAATCAGTAAGGTTGGAAAAGACCACAGAGGTCATCAAGTCCAACCTATCACCTGTTACCTAACCTAGCCAAACCTGTTAGTTAACCTGTTGCCATCCTGGCAGACCTAAGTTTGTGCAAAGGATATACAAGAGATCAGAAACAGAAATCAAGTTTTATAATGTAATTTTCAGGTCATACAGCAGTTCAGATACACTAGAATTTCATCTTGCTCTGAATTTGGTACAGAAATAATATTCAGC
>WEKX01000893.1:208618-236653 GCA_013390025.1 Pitta sordida
TTACATTCTGTGCTTACTTTATGTAACTGGGCAGCTAGGAAAAATCAGTCTCTAATGCATGTATTAATTCCATAATTCTGTATTCTTTTTACAGTTCTTGGTAATCAGTCTAACTTTTCCAGCAATGCAATGTGTCAGGAGTTCCACTATCGGGGTACTTTTGAGCTAGACATCCAAATATAGTTCACTGTTTGGCAGGTGCAGCCTTAGACAAAAGTCAGCTAACACCACAGTTATGTAAAGAAAAGGACTGATGGTTTTGGATTGCATTTATCTAACCAGAAAGTTCAGTATACAAGCAATGCATATGTAATTTATAAAAAACTCCAAATCTCATCTAAGCATTGCAAAGTTTTAAAATTAATTATGCAGGCTCCTATCAAAATCCTCATCACTCAGTTGATCCCTTTATACAGTTATCCCTTGGGTATTGCAGGGGTCAGTTCCAGAAAGATGCCACAATAAGCAAAATCTGCAAAGTAGTGGTAAATGGGGTAAAGCTGGTAAAGATGCAGAAAAAACCCTGCAATGTGTCGAAGTCGCGAGTGGTGAGCCGCAAAGTAGCAAGGGATTACTGTGCTCCATTGTGCGACTGATTTATTTGTTGTGATTGCTATTGATGCTGCTCCAAATGCATTCTGTTACACCTGAACTCCTAAGCCCTGTTAGCTGTTCACTAGTAAATACTTGAACCATGCCACATGTTTGCTAATTTGCTTTAAAGTTCAAGTTATTTGGTTTGAGGTTTTTTTGCCCTCACACATTGGATCTGGCTTTTCCTATATGCCACTGTGGCATATAGTTCATTTGGCCAATGAACTTATGCCAAAGTTGCAAATATAATGTTGTTTTTCTATCCAACTCAAGCCATTTCACTGGTTTAGAAGAAGGCTCAAACTTAACACCATCTACAAACTTGACAGCAATTGCTATGAATGTGGTTTACACACGGTAACTGTCAATCTACGCTGGTACTGGAAAGCAGGTTGGAATCATAAAATTTATCAGTTCCAACTTTACCTTATAACTGTGAATAAGCTCATTAAAATGAACTTCAGTTGACTTGACACCATTGTATGGCGAAGTTAATAGTAATGATTAGATGATCGTATTCCATTCCTGCTTTGTAAATTTTAGATTTTAACATAGCAAGCACTTAATAAAAGTCAGATATCCTTTCAAGAGAGTTAAGTTTACCATACTTTATTAACTTCTCCATAACTGTCACTCAATTTCCACTAAATTTCCATTTCTGACATGGAAGTCAGATGTGTTGGAAGAGAATATTTAAAACATTGCAATGTTCTTAGAAACAAAGCATTATTTAATTACGTTTCCTCCATTACTTTATTGATATAAACATTATGTTGCACTATGCAAGAACTAGGTTACAAGAGCTGAAATGTGGAAAAAATGGAGAAGAAACAGTAAAATAATGCCAAGCAACCTGGCAGGCACATTAACAGGTTTGTTATGGTCAAGATGGCTGTAGGCATTATGGATATGGAAGTTTTATACAGATATTTGAAGGAAAACACACATATCATTTTGAGTGACTATATGAAGAACTTCTCAAGCACGGGAGAAGTTTCCACAAGGCACTTTTTAGAAAACTACAGAAAATGATACCAGAAACAGGAAGTGACCTTCAGCAGTGACTCTGAAATAATGAGACATGTTGGAGACTCTGGGCTGCCATGTCCCATTGATGAGCTGGTCCTAACTGGATTGCATGAGAGACAAGACACCTCCATCAGCTCAGTCTTGACCAAAATCTGAATTGTTATGAACCAGTTCTTTTGCCCAGATTCTTCTTACTACTTTGTCCACTTGACCTTGTTTTTTCTTTAATTTCTTAGCTCTCCTGCCTTCTACATAAAGCAGAGTTAAGAGTTCAAGTTTTCCAGATCTTGGTAATAAGATCACATGCTTTCTCCAACAAACAGTGGAAATTAAAAAGGTAACTTGAGGCGGTGACTCCTCTCTTTGCTGCTGTTCTCTCTTCCTTTTCTTCAAGAGGCATAGAGGACAAGATGTCAAAATAGAAGGGCAAATCAAAAATCCTTGCCCGTTCAAACTATTTTGCTCTTCCCATCCTGAAGACAGGGAACAGTTAAAATGATCTTCAGTACCAAATAAAGGACTACTAAAGAAATTTCATTTAGCCACAGATACTTTCTGAAAGGGGATAATGAACGATGTTAAACTAAAGTACTTAACACTTTACAACTGATATGCTTCATTTTTCTTATAAGTCTAAAGCAATTTCAAGGACTGCTATTCATGGGACTCAGAACAATGAGCACTCCATAATCAAATCCCCTAGATTTTCTTCACGTTTGATGCGAAACAGAAAAAAGATCATATCCACAAGATTCTACACATCTGATCTTTTCATTGAAATAACGGACAGTTTGGAGGAAAAAAGGGAAATTGAGAGATCAATAGCTATATTGAACTTGAGGTGACAGTATTTAATTGGTCATTTATAAAATGCAGAGATATGTCCCAGCTAAGATTTTCGCCCAGGGATATAAATCAGGAACAGAAAAACTACTCACATAAATAAAGGTACATTTGCTACTCATAAATATAGAAAAATATAGAAAAAGTAGGTGAACTCACAACTGTTTGCCATGCCAGGAACCAATTCACAATTAAAAAAAAAAAAAAATCAAAAAGCAAACAAAAAAAGCAGCCCACCAAAAAATCAGACCAAACCGAACCCCCAAAAAGAAATGCTTTAATCACATGAAAACTGTTGATAGTCAAAGTAAAACTGGAGAAACAAAGTGATACTACCATGCAGAGGAAAAAAGGTTGCAGGGTTGTTCTGGCCCTCACCCCAAAGCAGAGTTCCGTCACGTTACCTGAGTGGTGCGGTTTCTTTTTCAGCTCCAGAATCCCCTCAGCATTGTTACTGTGGGCAAACCGTGTGTGACAAAGGTCTTACTGCCAGTCACTTACCTTGCGAACAATACTGTCCTCTACGTTAGACTTCTTGTTGCTGCCCTGCTTGCCCATTAACGTGATCTCTAATTGACAAAATGGCTTGGGCAAAATATCACACTGTGTGAAGAACTTGCGCCACTCCACTATATATGCTTTTAGTAAAGCTGTATCATCTTGGTGACTCAGCACTCTCTGGAGGGAGGAGGGAGAAGTGGAGGTAATTTATAAACAAACCATGCACAAAATACGGGCTGACTTTGCTGATACTGAAAATAACACCCCATAGAACATTTGAATATACAGATATATCAGAATAAGAAAGTCGACATCTTTAAGTGCAATTTAGTTTATGGAGGTATTAACCCATGGCCCATGGGTCATTTCCAAAGATGAAGAAAGATAGCAGCAAACGAATAGTTAGTACGTTAAAATTTTCCAAATTAACCATCTTTGGTTTTTCTTCTTTTAAGCCATCTGCAAGTCAAAATTCTTAAAGCCTTTAGCCTAAAGGCATGTACTGATACAACCATATTAAAAAAAAATAAAAGAAATCAACATAAATCTGTAAGGACTGTTATATTCTATGCAGTTAAAAGTTTTGATTCAATGGCATCTGCTAACCTTTCACTAGACCCAGACAGCTAGTTAACATGTATGCTTTAATACAGCCTGGAAACTACAGCTACACTGTACAATGGCGACCAAAATGACTACAAACCTGCCTCTCAAACAACAATCAACACAGATCATACAAAGGCCTCAGTTCAGCACAGCATTTATGCATGTAAGCAACTAAGCTGTGGAACTCAAAAATCAACATTGACTTGCCTGTTTATACAAATGCCTCTATAAGAAATTATTTTCATTTAAGCAAAGCCTTGGTAGTGTAAATCACTTCATTATAGAAAGATTTTATAGACTACCATTTTTCCTTTACAAACCTTTGTGATGTGATTTTTTAATATTTTTTTTTAATTTCACAACCATCCCCTCTTAAATCCCTTGTTACAGACAACATCTTTTGCCATGTTTTACAAACATGAGAATTTCCTTTGAATCTATTGACAAGATCACTCGTCTGGAGGGAAGCCCATAAAACTGGGCAGCTAAGCTTGGGTCGATAGCACAGATATTCGTGGTACGCTGTACATATGGCTTATTTTAAAGCCATCCATGAACATGTCAGCACAGCACTGAAGCTATAGAAACCATTTTTTCCCCAGTAATTTCTTATGGAAAATTCTGCATTAACAAGTTTTCAAGTGGAAGAAGATTGCATAAGTACTGCTGGATAAACAAAAATAATGCTGTGTTTTGGGTTTTTTTAATATATGTAACAGAAGTCACTGCCCACCCCAGCTTCAAGCACTGTGAGAAAACAATAAGCCAAGGCTCAAATCTAAGTCTTCTTTTTGTCAGCAGAAGTTTGCAGGGTAATTAAGATCTTCAGAACATCACAGAACTTCAAACAACAAAGCAATGCATTTAGATCCAATGAAAGTCAGAACTCTTCATACTGTTAGGAAAACAGTAGAAGTTATGAAATGTTAAAAAACTTACTGCTTGTGCCTGTTTAATAAAATCAAGGATGTCTTCCTTCAGAGCCTGATGGATTTTTGCTGGACCTTTATCATCCCACAAGCAAACTGCATGTACATCTCTAGAAAACAATTTGTCCACTGTTTAGTAACAGCTACTCAAATTTTAATGCTGTAATGTATGAGGCTTAAACAGTCATAATTCCAGTATGTCCAAGAAATTAATACACCTTTTATCTATCACTGTCAAACGACACAAGGTTAAACCCCAGTGACACGTGTCTGGGGAAGGGAACTGAGGCTTTAAGAAAAGTCCTGGAGGCAAGTAACTGCAACCTATCTAGGAGAAGACTATGGTCAAGGAGGAGATATAGAAGACAATTTTCCTTCAGTACCTATTCAATCATCCTTATTGAATGAAGGAGAATTTTGAAAGCTTTTCTTTGACAAACATAGAAATCACTTGCCAGTAGCAGCATTACTACTCAACCCATGCCATTCTAAAATACTCTCATTAACATGCAGCCTTCACTGACAGTTTCACAATCCAAGCACTAAAACATCCTTGTGCTACAAAGACAACAGACCTTCCTCCTGAGAAATTTGAACTCTGAGAGACCAAGCAATTCAAAATGCAATTTTATTAACTTAATAAGATCATCTAAACATTTAATGGCAGTAGTAGCACTTTTAAGTGGAACCTTACTGCACAAAAGCTACCAAACAGCATCACAAAGCAAAATTCTGAGTTTCAGTCAACATTTATGTAAAATTTTTTTCTACCCGACAGCCCAGGTGTAACTTAATTCCTACTCTTTCCATAATGAAGACTAAATAAAGCAAGTTACACTCCTAATCAGGTATCATACATAACGTGGTCTAGCAATGCTTTTTTTAACTCATTACCATCCTCTGGTTCTTCTGCTTTTCAGTAATAAGGCCACATATAATCTAAAGTTATTACTTTGTCCCTATTCAATGAATACACTTATTTCAATACAAAAGCAGCTTTTTTAGTTTCACTGAAAAGATAAAACTTGAAAGGTAAAAAGTTCCTTTGATACAGATCAAAGGCGCAGGCCCAGGATTTACAGAGTACTACTACCTAACTGGCAAGAGTTATGCAAAGTTCACATGCAGAAAAGGGGTTACTGTATTTAGAATGCCGCTGTTTCCTAACACCAGTGAAAAAAGTAGTACTGGATAATTATGCTCAAAGGGCAAGTAGAAGACACCTACATATTTTGAATTTTTATTAAGAAGCTTAACAAAGAGCATTGTCCAAAAATATGAACCTAGGAGAGTGGGTTCCTTTCCCTCAATAGCCTTACTTACTATGAAATTACTTAAGTTCTATTCAATAACTCAGCTACAAGAAAAATAATAAAGTTCCAATCCTGATGGAAAATTATTTACCTAGTTATTAATAATTAAAGCAATGACTCAGAACAGAATTTGTACCTTAACTACACCACGTTTCTGGCAACTACTATAACAGGGACACCATAAGATATTAACATCCATTACATAATAAATTTCCATTCCTTTAGGTTGGCAGAAAAGTGTGACAGGTGCAGTAAGATGGGTGCAAAAAGAGCCACTGTGTCATCCTCATCAAAAGAGCAATAAAGACACAGACTGCAACAAGACTGCATTTGAATAAAAACTACCTTTGTGACAGATTTGAAAAGGCAGGGGAGTTTGCAGGCTGAAGCTACAATTGTATTTGAGGGAAAATAACTCAATTGAGACAAAGATTATTTTAGGTATACTTCTGATATATATTTTGCAACTCACTTTCACACTTTGTCAGCAAAACTCAAACAATGTATTTTATGAGAAAAATCATCACCTAACAGGAAGCCACTTCTGGCTTTTTGGAGACAAGAAAATGGCAGTGTTTTCAGAAAGTACATTAATGCAAATATTGGCTGAAAAGTATTATATATGTATATTATTCTTAGGCTAGAACACTATTCAAGTTATACCAGTTAAACTGCACCAGCCTGGTACTTCAGTGGCATTCTTGAGTTATTTTAGAAAAAAAGCCATTCAACTCAGAATAACGTAATATTCAGCAAACTGCCTTTAAATGAACTCACTGACAAAGGGGTTAACATTTGCTCTCTAATTCTAAGAAAATGTTTCTGGGCAGGTACAAAACTTGTTTACTATGGTCAGCTGACATCAAAAGCTCTGCTGTTCTTGCACTGTTCTATTTGTAAAGATCTGAATCTCAGCAAAACTACTTTTGCACACTTACAGTGATGTAGGCACACTCATCACTTAATAAAACTCAAATTAGTACTTCTGCTCTGTGTTTCCACAGAGTCTGTGTCATACGTGACTTCTGTATCAGGAGCAGTTCAATAACTATTCCCATTATGTAGAAAGGTGTAAGATACTAAAAAAATCACTTACGAAAACAGGTCAAACCATTGCTGTTTTGTGACGGACTCCTGACGAAGAAGTTTCAGAACGATAGGGCGCATGAAATCCCATTTGTCTTCAAACTGAAGTGAACCTTTATTCTAAAAGGAGCAAAAAAAAATACTGTTAACAAACCAGTTTGTTATTCAAAGTCATCTCTAAGGTTAACAAAGGAATATTTTTTTCTCGGACATGCCCCTCATATGCTCGATTTTGAGCTACACCACCACAGCTGAACCACACTTTTCACAGCATTATTTTTAAAAGTGAGAGAGTTATTATTTGTTTCAAAGAGGACGGCCAACTTCTTAGCATTAGCTACAATGAAACAAATTCTAGCAAGCGTTCTTCAGCTGTAAATGGAGTTATACACAGACAATGATACTTGGGTCACAGCAAACACACACACAACGAAAGTCATGAGGAAGAGTCGCAAACCTGTCTTGAATGAATTACCCTGATCAAAATGGCAGCCAGGAATGAGGAATAGCACCTGTGGACACTGCCATGTCCCCTTCTGCTCTGACTCTTAATCTGGCATCAGCAGTGAAGAGGGAGGAAGGAAACAGAGTAATTTAGGAGCTGCTGTATGACAGACTCCCTTCCTGTGGGTTAATTGGCCCAGGCAGTCTGAGGGCCAAGACTACAGTTGGTGCACATAAAAATTATTTACACCGTGCTAAAAAAATCTAATCCAGGGTGGATTTTTCAAATTTATAAACAACAACTATAAGGAAAGCTAAAGAAATAAAGTGCTCCCATATAATTCTGATTATTTGGGAAAATTTCACCATAGTATACAGGCTAACTTCCATTACTAAAAAAAACCCCCCAAACCCCACAACTTTGTGAGAAAAATAGCAGTTCCATCCACATTGTCCTATCCATCCCGTTCATCCATATGATCCTACTATTTGCTTCCAGCTTCACATTTTAAAAAGAAAAACCTGCAGTTTAAAAGCTACATTGATTGAGAGTTCTGTGGCAGGAGGACTACTGGCATCTCCAGTGTTACGCTCCAATGCACTGTTTACTTTTGACCAGATGATTGCCTTGGCTAGTGATACCACATTTGACACAATTCACTTCAAATACAGCAAGTAATACACTACAACTACTTGAAAGTCTGACAAGTGCACTGTTCTGCCACTAACATCTCCTCAGATAAACAAGCACAAACAGACACAACCATCTCCTTTTGATTAATTTCTACATGGAAACTTACAATCAAAACTGTTATTTAGCATTCAGAATAAGCGAAGTTTGGCAACTGTATCCTCTGGTGCTCTTAGATGCAAAGACACATCTCCAAGCTATAAATTTGTAACAGGAACCAGAGTAACTATTTTTACAGTAACAGCACCTGGAAGGCTCACAGCATTATTGAACCATTGTGGTAGGTACTGAACACGACTTTCATGGAAGCAGCCCCTGTTGATAAGGTCCATAAATCTTTCAACATAAAAATATAGAAAAAGAAATTGTTTTCAAATTCAGAGAGACACATTTGCCTATTCTGTCCAATTGCAAGAAAAAGTCATTCGAATGTACCATCTTTGAAAATCATTAGCTACATGCTTCCCTCACACAGAGGTAGCTTTACAATTACTCCCTAAACTTTGATGCATGACTCTAATCTTTCCTACCCCTGTGAAAATTGTTAGTTTCTACTTGCAGATACTTCTGTTCCAAGTCCCTCTTTGCATGATAATGAACTTGAAAGACCAGCCACCAAAGAGTTAGAAGTTACAGAAAAGACATTACGTATAAAGTGAGTCAAAACAACTTCCTCATAAATTTTCCTTTGGAGTGAACCTTGTCCGGAAGAGGTAAAAAACCCTGTTCTGCAATTTTTGAGAAGTGCAATTCAGTCCTTCACTAAAACCAGCTGAAGATAAAACCTGAATGTTCTACCTCTGTGAATAAGATTAGTATCACTGTAAAACATGGGGGGATTAAACACAACTGTTTATGACTCAGACTGTGATTACCTAAGAAGCACAGATAAAACTCAACTCCAGCTGTAAACACCGTGTGTCCACTTGCAAAGAACATCTCCCTACTTAAAGAATTCCTCAAATAAAGCTTGCCCTGAAATATCATTCGAGATGTTTAGAATTTGTTTGCTATATACAGGAATAAATTTTTTTCCACATTTCCTCTTTATTCCTTAATTGAGCAGAAGAGGAAGTAAAACTAATGGATGAAAACTCCCACTCAACTGAAGTATTCTTTAAGCTCAATAAACAATTCAATATAGTCCAGGTAGATTCAGGCTTCCGTGACCTTACACTTTTGTACTGAAATTACAAGAAAAGGTGCAACAACCCTATGCACCGCTATCGGCTGGGGGAGGAGTGGCTCGAGACTAGTGAAGTGGAGAGAGACTTAGGTGTACTGATTGATAGGAAACTCAATATGAGCCAGCAGTGTGCCCAGGTGGCTAAGAAGGCCAATGGCATCCTGGCCTGCATTAGGAACAGTGTGGTCAGTAGGTCCAGGGAGGTTGTCCTTCCCCTGTACACAGCGCTGGTCAGACCTCATCTTGAGTACTGTGTGCAGTTCTGGGCTCCCCAGTTTAAGAGGGATGTTGAGCTGCTTGAGAGGGTCCAGAGAAGGGCAACGAGGATGGTGAATGGACTGGAGGGTAGGCCCTATGAGGAGCGACTACAGGAACTGGGACTGTTCAGTCTGGAAAAGAGGAGGCTCAGAGGGGACCTCATTGCTGTTTACAGCTACCTGCGGGGAGGTTGCAGCCAGATGGGTGTGGACCTCTTCTTCCAGGCTGACGACACCAGAACGAGAGGGCACGGCCTCAAGCTACGCCAGGGGAGGTTCAATCTTAACGTTAGGAAGCGGTTTTTCACAGAGAGAGTAATTGCATATTGGAATGGGCTGCCCAGGGAGGTGGTGGAGTCGCCATCCCTGGAGGTGTTTAAGAGAAGACTGGACGAGGAGCTTAGTGACATGGTCTAGCTGGGAGGTGTAGGGCTGGATGACGTTGGGCCCCCTCCGGCTCGGAGTGGCCTGCTAGACTGTGAGGGATCTAGGTTGGTGTTATGCTCTGGGATGTGCTCTCGGTCTCTTTACGGGTGTTAGATGGTGAGTTGGACTAGATGATCCTTGTGGGTCCCTTCCAACTCATAATATTCTGTGATTCTGTGATTAAATACCACCTCCTGTGTGTCATTCATATTCACTAATTCTACCCCATTAGTGCATGAGGAAACAAAAATTAATAGTAGAAGAGAGTGTCAAACAGTGGTACTTCTTAGTTGACACCAAAGTCACACATGCAATTTCTGTGCAGCATTTCCTGGGCAACTTTTCTTTCTCAGCTTGCCTCAAACCACAGTTCTCCTGGAAAGGTAAGCAGGACCATAAGGCATATCCTGGACAAAATAAAATGACTCCACTTATCAAATCTCCTCTGGAAACATGGACTACAATTGAGAGCCATACCCTGGCTAAATAGCCATTCTAGGGTTTAAAATTTAATGCTTTGCAAAATAACTCCACTTATGAAGTAATTTGTTTCAAAAGTCGCTTTATTAAATTTGTTCATAGAGATATAAACTTCTAAGACTAAACTTTACTTGAAATACATACTCCTTTACACCCTATATCGAAATATGTACAACTTTTTTCTTCACATGTACTCTTCCCTGTCCTTCACTTTTATGCATAAACACTTAGACATAACAGATGTATCAAGGCAAGGCAATACACCGAGACCTCCGTGTTACTGTCCCTCTTAACCTCGAAATGTTCGTCTGGACATTCAGCTCTCTTTGCTGGGTACTCTCTGGATTTCAGGCCACATAGAAATTCAGCCCTCATCTCCAACAGATGCTCCGAACAACATCCTCTAGGTCTTACTGCACATCTTCTCTACATACGAGTAACATTTTCACCTTTACTACTTCATTGTACAGTATGTATGATAAAGCTAGTTCACAGGGAGATGAATTAGGAAGTGTGGCATCATAGACTGAAATAAAAACACCACCTGATTAATCTCTGCTACTTGAAGCCCTACAAATCAGCGTAATGATTGCAGCAAGTTCCTATTCAAAGGAGGAAAGTTGCCACAGGGAAAGCTATCCTATGGAACTAACTAGTGTGCAACATTCCCCAGCCTCTTAAGGATATCCTAAATGGAAATAGCCAGGAAGAAACAGATAAACTAAAAATACAGATCTGGAAACATGTACTTCCAGCGGAAGAAATCAGAAATTTCAGATGTGTTTCTAGTTGTCAGTGACAGATGGTTGATACTGATGCAAAGGTAAATAACGGTTCTCATTTAAGTCAATGGAAAATCTGTGCCTCCTCTGCTGTTTCTCTCCTAACATCAGGCTCATGCTGCAACTCATCTTGCAAGAACAGACTCCTGTGTTTGATGGCATATCTGCCAGCATGGAAACGTGGATACAGCCACAGGTCTCCTTTGTGCTGCAATAAGCGGAGGTGCTTTCTGTTCCAGAATCTGCAGAAAAAGTCAAGTGGCTTCACATCACATGGGTGAGTTGGCTTAGACTGTGTCATCATCGCTGAAAGGGAACAAATCACAAGTCCCGAAATGAAGCATCCCACTTAAAAAGTGTCACAATCACATGTATGTTGACACGAAAAAACTCAAGGGGCCTCCCCTAGAAATGGCTGATTCCCCTCCCTCAAGGAGGGACAGCAGCTCTGCTGCAGGCAGGGCAGGCACCCCATACCCAATGGTTCTTACTAAGAACTTCAGTGTTTCCATCACACTACAGTTTGGTGTGTCTCACCAGCTTTCCATATATGGTGAGTCATCCTAATTTTCCAGTTAAAGAAGGCTCTCCAAGAATATGCATCTCACTAAACAATCTACAGTTAGGAATATTATGCACCAGAGGAGCTTAAATGCTGCCCTTTAAAATTATGACAGCCAGTCAGATTTGGATGAGGCTAACATTCTTCAATTGAATAAGAATAAAATATTTCACTTTATCTTCTCAACTACGCAGAAAGCTGAACAACATTGGGGAAAAATAAAATAAAACTCTTAGTTCCTATTCACGCTGGTAAAACCAAGACTTGTCTATACCCAACTTATATTTAATTATGCAAGCGTATTTGGAAAAATATGGAAAAACCACAGATTTTAACACCTCTCCTTTCTCATCCTGGGATTTTCACTGTGCCCAGACATTGTTTTTTTCCCGTTAAACAAGACAGCAGAAGGATATTGCACAGCCCCAGACAGCACGAGGCACTGCCAAGCAACACCAACCTGAATCAACAGTTTGCTTCTCAGAGAGCACTCCTGAGTGGAGTCGGGGGAAAAATGACCTTACCTAGTTCTAATTAATTCTTGCACTGGTTTATTCTGTAATGTAGGAACCATACTTAATATTGTCATTAGGAAACTCACCAGTTAGTAAGTTATAGTGCTTAGTAACACTTGGAGTGCCCAGAAAGGCCTGCTTTAGAATAGGGATTTCTGCAGCATTTTTCCTAAAACACACTGTGCATATATATCTTGTTGGCAATATAAAAGATCGATGATGCAAAGGCCGGTTGCAAAAACATGACCAGCCAACACAAAGACTTCGTTTTGGTGAGAGCCATCCCACAGAATCAAGGCCTTGGACCCTATTTTCACTTACTGTACACTTACTACTCTTTCAAAATAGCTGAAGTGGAATGCTGACAAATCTCATAGGCCTATATGTATTTCTTCTTTCTGCTATGGGCTACACGACCACATCTCACCAAAGCACACACCAGCCTTTCCAGAAACTCTCAAACGTACAGCAAAGACATGAACTAAAACATAAAGAAGATAAAACTGCATGAGCCCTGCTCTAAACACATGCCTTTTCATAGAAAGGATATTTCTTCTTGTGGCACATAATTTTTTTCCACCCATGTTCCTGGAGGCCTCAATTTTGGATTTTAAAGTATATTTTTAAGTATTATCTGCTTAGATAACAAACTAACCCCTTGCAGATACAAAAATATGAAGACATTAATAAAAATTAATTTCAATTACATATCAACTTCAATTTTTAAAGATGTATCTTTTTAATATGGAAACATTTTTTTAAGATGCCAGGAAGAAACAAGGCAACCAATTATTTCTCATTTCTTCACAGTGAATGTCTCAGAGTAACAAATATAATCAGCAGATTTAGGCCAAATCTATATATCCAAACTAGGTCAGACTGCTAAAATCCAAGCAGCACTTCTTTGGGACCACCTTTAACAATAATACATAGTGCTGAACACATAATGATGCCTGTATGTACCTGTATTTTCAACTGCTAACTGCTCAAGCTAAGCAGACAGGCCGGGAAGGCCTTTCACACCAATGCAGTGACCTGGTGGTGTAGAAACACTCACTGGAGATATCAGTAGCAGTTGTTTCAAGTAGGTTCTGCCCTGCCTGTGCTGGCCCGGCCTCAAAGGCAACGCAGAGTCTCCTCACACATACCGCAAATATCAGCACAGGCAGCCCCAAGCTCCAACCCTGGCCTGTCCTGAGAGCCGCTGTTCCAACCTGCGGCAGCCCGGGGTGACGGACATCTGCCACCAATCCCCGGGAAAGTGCTTGAAAACATCTGACTACGAAAGCAAAGCTGCTTAACGTGAGCGAAAGGCCTCCGGGAGTTTTCCTTTGCGGGAAAACTGCAGTCAACAAAACAGCTGGAACACGGCGGCCACCCCAACAACGGCACCTGCCCACAGCGAAGTGTTTAACTTAAAACTCTTTGTTTAACTTAAAACTCGTTTTCCATACACCGGGTCCTCCTAAATAAACAAAGGGAAGAGCCGGTGCCCCGTGTGAGCGCCCGGCGCGGCGCTGCTTCCCCCCGAGCCGTGTTTGGGAAGGGGCAGCGAGCGCAGGGAGGCGGCGCTGGCAGGAGCCGAGGCCGCTCACCCGCGGCANACTAACTAACTAACTAACTAACTAACTAACTGACTGACTGACTGACTGACTGACTGACTGACTGACTGACTGACTGACTGACTGACCGACCGACCAACCAACCAACCAACCATCCCGTCCCTGCAGGTGCTGCGGCACCGTCCCTCCGCATCCCCGGCCTGAGCGAGCGGCATGGCTTGGCCGCCGGCTTTGCCCGGCCGTCTCTGCCCGACAGCCGCAGTGCAGACAAGCCGCCAGCCCTCCTGCCGGCCGTCAAGGGCTTTCTGCTTACAGAACCCCTAAGAGTGTAAGTAAGAAGGTATCTAAAAGGTGGGGTGTCGTGAGGATGGAGCCAGACTGTTCCCGGTGGTGCCAAGAAACAGGAGCGGCGATGGGCAGAAACTGACACACCAGAAGTTCTGCCTGAGCGTGAGGAAGCGCTTCATTAGGATGTGTGACCGCGCACTGGCACAGGTTGCCCAGAAAGGCTGTGGAGTCTCCATCACTGAAGATATTCAAGAACCATCTGGATGCAACCCTGTGCAATGTGCCCTAGGATGACCCTGCCTAGCAGGGTGGTTGTACCAGACCCTTCCAACCTGACCCGTCCTGTGGTTCTGCGATCACAGAATATTCCGAGTTGGAAAGGACACACAAGATTCATCAAAGTCCAATTCCTGGCAGTGAGAAAAAAACCCTGCTTAGTAGGAAAAGTTTGCACTCAGGCACCTTTGGATGGGGATTTGGAAACTTAAGGGTGTTATTTATATAAAACAGATTCTCACCTTTCTATTAAAACGTGTCTTGAAGAAAATTTCACCCTCCTTTTCTTGCAGGCTCCGAGCCTTGAGAGCTGATGCTGACTGTTCAATGTGGCCTCTCATGGGCAGCTGCACTACCTGCCACCAAGGACACGCCTCGGGCACACGGTTTGAAGATAAATTCATATTATAGAGGACAGGGACCCTGAAGAGTTAGAAAAGCTGAAATGAAATGTATAACAGATCTGTACACTGCTGTGGAAGTTTTGATAATGCTGGCGAAACGTGGCCTGGAGCCTTGTTAACTTAATAAATTACAGTAGCCATACGAAGGCCTTCTCCTATTGCGAAGTGAAAAGGCAATACAGTATTGAATAATCCCCCTTTTGGACAACTTTTCCAGCTTCTGAATACTCTAATTAGGGTATATTTTTTTCTTTGCTGCCATTATGTTACATATTTTATACTATAAATATTTAAATACGTATACTGTATTCATTGCACATATAAGTAACACACACAATTCTACAGTAGAACAGATGGTATATAATTATGTAATAAAAATCTAATTGTATTATGCACTGTGCATTGCACATATATTCCACAACAGTGACGAAATTAGGAGGCCTCCAGCAGGGTCAGTAAAATACGTGCATTGTGCATTTGTGCATCAGCCAGTCTGCTCAACAGTCTGCATATTTTATTACAGATATGTAAGTACCAGAGAAGCTGAGAGACAGGAAAATACTACAAACTGTGACACGGAGGCAGCCATTTCTGAGAGCCACTACCCCATGGAATGATTTATCCTGTTTTCCCCAAACCCTTTAAAAATGTGAACGTTTCCAAGTATTTGATATTTTTTGTTCTTTTTAGATTCCTATTAATTTTGTTAATGGTGTGGTTTTGCTATAAACACAACAATTCGACAATATTTCTAAACTGCTTTTGATATATAGAGCCAGAAAATAAGCCACTATAGAGAATTTCATCTCAGGTCCCTTTGACCCAAAGCTTAGTGTACGAAACCACGACAGAAATCATTAGAATGTTACGATTGCGAATTTTTTTTTAACCATCATTGAAGTTAACGGAAGTTTGGCTGTGTTTTATGATGTTATGTTTTAAGAGGATGGATTTCTCTATATTTGCACTTTTCATGTTGTCACAAAAATGTAAGAGTTACACAAGGGTACTGAAGCACTTCAGTACCTTTCATGATCTGATCTTTTCTAAGTACCCTTAGGCACTTGGTAGTCATTGTTGTAACATTTATCCAGTTGGCCTGGAAGGGCCAATGACTATACTGAGCCCAAATATGCTCTTGTGCACTAGTTATCAATAGTAGTAGCCAAGGAATAAAAAGAACTCGAACACCTGAGAAGCAGAGACAAGTGGTACCACAACAGTGGTACTTTTAACTGATATTAAGAACAATGTGCATCTCATTTTGCATGGCTTACACAATGACTGTAATTGGGTATGGGTTTGTTTCTTTTTCCTGAAGATCTGTGTATTAATTCTCCAGGAAGTGAAGACATCCATGAACCTCAAAGTTTTACGGTATTTTACTACCACTTCAGGCTGCTTTGACAGTATGCAGGGTTATACATATAATCTTGGTTTATTTGCTTTAATTCTATTATGAATTGATTACTATTAAATTCTGAAGGTAATGACGATATTAATTATTGATTAGTATATGGCACTACATTGGCCTACAGTTTTATATCCTTCACATGGATTGTAAAAGACAGAGTGAATGACAATCCCAGAGCCATCCATGGCCTCAAAGTGATTTGCAAGAAACAGCTCTTTAAGATTTGGATGATCAGTGAAATTAATACCACCATAATATCCTAGATGTTGCAGAGTGAATTGATTCCAGGCATAAATCTGTTGGCTTTAAGTCAGTTGCATCAGAGAAAAATGTGCATTTCTATGTTCCTTTCTAATGCCATGAGCACATGTGCCAATAAATGTACATAGATTCTTCTAATGTTCACTTAGTCCACGACAGAAAAAAACATTTGATGCTTGATTAGTGTGTTTTAAACTCCTCTCCCATTAAACTAGTTGTTCAGTAGGGATAATAAAACTTATAGTGGACAGTCATAACGACCTCATGAACAAACCATTCCATGAGTCTCTGAAGACAATTCTTTTAAAAGGGCAAGGACACTCAGACATCTACATGTATTGTAGCTGAAAAAAGAAGTACCATCAGTGACCAAACTTACTCTATGTTTGTTTCTATTTCCACAAGAAAGCAACATTTTTGGTGTTTGCTATCTGGGTTTCACATCACCCTTTCAGTTAATAACAATGACATTTTGAAGCAATTGCCTGCATGTGGGAATAAAGATTGCCATTGATTTCACTTAAAGCTGCCTAAGATTTTGGTATCTTAGCATCACCAGAACCACCTATCCTGTGCGTCTCAATGTGACCCCTTTGTTCTTATGCCAGCATTGTACTTTAGTTTGAATAACTTCTCTCTCCCTGATGTTTGTTCTTCTCTGATGTATTTTTAGAGAACAGTGCTATTCCCTCACAGTTTCCTTGCTGGAAAACCTTGCACTTTTTGCACAGAGTGACACTGAGGATGATGTGAGGTGGTGCAAAGAGACTGTTTGCAGGCAGAACCTGCAGGAAGGTTTTTGCTGAGACCAAATTCCTCCTAGGACACAGAGAAGCACATGGCGTGCATTAGGCAGAATGTGTTCATTGTTCCTCGCCCAAGCACAGAGTTTCAGAGAACTGCTGCAGGGAACTATATCTGATCTCCTAGTGTTTTCTGGACAGCTAGAAATTTACTGTTCCATTCAGTGTGTACTCGGGGAGTTATAACTGGTCTGTGAGGCATGGTAGAGTGAAAGAAGATACAACGTGAAAAAACGCGTTCTGCTTTTCTGACACTTGTTTACATATGCATCTTTTCTTCAGTGCTCAGTAAGCCTTGTCTCTCTTTTGTTTTAAAAGCTTCTCTGAGAATCAGACTCTTTTTTTTCCACAGAGAATTGGGCAAAGAAAATCCAAATAAAAATGAATTGTGAATTTCAGTGGTCTGATTGGCTGGATTTGAGACTTCCATCTTCTAAACTTACATCTTGGCACAGCTTGCTCTTGTAATACATACAACACAAACTGTATGTCAGGGAAATGAGGAAAATGATCTGCATACAAGAGTCTTTTCTCCCTGAATAATAATAAGAAATTATTTTAAATGGCAAACTAATACTATAAATTATTACTGAATAGCTAAACTATTTTCTTGGCATTGAAAACTTAACCAAAATGGACAATTCTCGAAAGTGCTACAGAGCAGTGCCAGCCCCAAAAGGTTTTTATTACTAAGACTCTGACTGGAATATTTTCCACAATTCCTCCTGTCAGTTTAAGTACCTTAATACTTAGCAACTGCCACTAACATTTTCAACTATTGCCCTGCTCATGTCAGACCTTGGTGCCAGATATGGCTTTTTACAGTCCCTTCCTGCAAGGAAGCCATGCAGGGAGAAGAAAGGGGAAGAAGCCTGCATTGGAACATAGTGCCAGCACAGAATCATACCCAAATGTTCTGCATCTGTCCCACAAAACTCACCGATTTTTAGAGAGCTGCTGGAGTTGGTGGGGAGAGTCTGAGTCTCTGTGCCGACTCCAGGTCCTTGGCACTTTCCTTCATCCCACAAGTCCCACGACAGTGATGGATACTGTATTTCTGTAGGGTCTTCAGGACTCCAAGGATGTTTAGTCTCACTGCTCCTTCAGGGCTGTGTAGTGATGAAAGAAATTATCTGCGTCTTCCGTCCATTATTATATTGTGCAGTCTTCTCTCTAGTAACTGAGATTTTGCTGCAGGAGGTTCAGGTTGCCCCTCCACAATTTTCATGGAACAGGAAAAATCAGTTTGCTCAGATTATGCAGATTTGAAGCCATAATGAGGAATGGCAGTAATTGAACTACAGCTGAAATGTCAGCTTGTTTACCTAGGCATTGATTTGATTTATGATGTATAGAATTTCTTTTTGTTATTTCTACTTTTACCTTTCTGTAGAAGCTCTTCAGCTGCAAGGGGAGCCTTTAGCAGCCTGTGGTCAGGATTTTTCTTAGTTTGAGCTGCCCGTAGCCTGTGAGGCTGCTGGACAGCACTGCTCTCAAGGAGTAGTAGTCTCTCAGCAGGTTACACAATGAGTGTCCAAGAATGTACTGGTTTTGAAAAAAAACCCTATTTAAATACGTAGTACTACTCCTTTCAAAGACAGTGATCCACACTAGAAGCTTGGGATTTGCTTTCTTGCCAATTGAATTTCTCAGTTTGAATTTAAATGAAGATTTACCTACTGCTATATAAAAAACCTGGTGCTCCCCATTCCTGATTGGCCCCTGCAGCTGTGGGCAGTCAGAGGAGAGGATGCTGTGCAAGCATTGTGGTGGTGTTTGCAGACAACTGTTCCCTGGCTCCCCAGTGTGTATATTACACTTTTTGGGACTTGTGCTATCAAGTTCCTTTCCTGGACACGTTTTATCCCTGTGTTTGCTGTTCCCCTGGTTGCCTGTGGGAACAGCAACTCCATGAAGAAAAACGATTGCTCTGTAGAGTCCTGTGCCTATAGAGCTGGCTCTTCCACATTAAAAGTCCTGCCTAGCAAAATACTTTCAGATTTACACAACCAACTTTGTTTTCTTTACACTCCCACTGATTAAGTATTATGCAAGGTAAACTGTCTTCAGGAACCTGTACAACTTCATAGTCTTCATATTATGCTCAGCTGACACATCTTCACTCGCGTTACTTTCATTAGGTTAGCACATGCACTGAAACGCGATAAACAACTCTATCATGCTCAATAGTAAATTTCAGCTTTTGTACAGCTGTATTTGCTTCACAGAGGTGAGAAATGTTGGTGAGTAAAACCACAGCATGTGTCTGTAGTCAGTTTTTAGAGGAGAGTCTCACAGATCATGGCAGTAGACCCAGACATTGAATTACTACCAGAAATGAACTGGAAAGTTAAGTATGTGTGCGTTCATGAGAGTAGTATTTTTTTCTCTGAGGATCAAGAAGATTAATTTTTTGGTTGAATTCTTCTAGCTTTAAATACATTCAATGATATCAATATTATCCTTAAGAAACCTAAGCAACGGAGATGCCTCTGCACACAGTTAAGTACCAGAGTAAAGGATTATCACACAAATGCTTGATCTAAATGTTTTTTAATCTGTTTGTTTTGCTGTGCAGTCCTATGCATTAGGTTTTTTTAGGGAGATTTATATTTTACAGATCCCTGTTTTAGAATTTTAATTTCATTCACTTATATGAAAGGTTGTCTATAGACTGAGAAATGAGCAATGCAAATGTTTGCTATTGACAACTGTACTTCCATATGTAATGAGTTTTAAAAGAGTCCAGCATGTTGGCAGTATGATTCCATGTGCATGCAGAGAATAAACCCTCAACCTTTCTTCTTTCTCTTCAAGGCTAAATAAAGGCTGTTGAGATTGCTGTGCCACTTCTGGGTGAAAAGCAAAGGTGGAGACCTGGAGGAGCTGATGTCATGTGCTGAGGTCTACAACGAGGGGAAAACCACTCTCCCTGGATGTGAATTATGTACAAAGAGGGCAATGAAGCATGCATTCTATCAGGGAGCTGAAATGCTGAGACTGAAATATCTGTGATCATGGTGCACCCACCAACCTTTGCTTTAAGTTAGGCAGCTTGGGTACCATTAAGACTTTGGCTGAGGCAGAAGGGCAACACAGTGTGCTTGAGTGCTCAGTCAAGCTTGTATGTATTATATTCTGTAAGCACAGGATAGTCACCAGCTTGAAAATGGATTGGTGAGTTTATTCCATACTGAAGACATAAATGAGCACTATGAACATTTGCTACCTCAAAATCTTTTCTTTAGTTGATTTCTAAAGTATGAGGCTAGTTTCTGCTTTCTACATGGGACACATACAAGCAAGCTAAAATATCAGAAGAATTCATGTGTAAAATATTTTAATAAGTAGAAGAAGATATTTATTCTCCTTCATGACATTTAAAATAGATGAACAAATGAAAGTTTTAACATTTTAGGAGTCAAGCCCAATACTTTTTATCTATTCATTTTCCAGGCCTATGAATCCAAATAAAACCTTTTTTAAGGTACTTCAACAGTTTTTTTCTTTTCCTGACTGGGATTAACCAAACCTTAGTTTGCAAATCTGTGGTGTTTTCTTATTAAATATTTTCTACTTTTTAATTTGGCTACCAAATAAGATTTATCTAATTTCTGTTACTTCTGGGAATTTCATTCTGTTATCAACCTTCTTCTTATTCTGTTTTCTCACCCTTCCTTTGGGGGAAAAAAGATACATAAGCACTGAACTATAACCCATCATACACCTTATTCAAGCTGTTACTTACATACTGTACGGCAAAGCATCTAAAACTAAAACTATGTATTTCAACAAATCATCTATTTATCAGAGTATTAATTGCAAGTGTGTAGTGAGAAGGTACAGTAGTGATTTAATATATCATAAAGACAGACAATGTATGAAAGTACATCTACATTTTTTAGGAATTACAAATAAGACAACAATGTGCACAGTACTTAAAATGCGGTGAACTTGTCTTCTACTTGCATTGACAATACCAGTTCCTTATACAGTTGAGTCTGGTTAAAAAACTCTATTCCCAGTGTAACAAATGTAACAGCACAGGTACAACTTTGACAACAGAGATTAAGGCTCTGCTCTGATGATTGTTTATTTCTCTGTGCATACCTCCCCTCCACTCCCCTCTTATCCCAGTCCTCTCCCCCCCTGCCCCAACATACCCAGTTTTTTTAAAATACAGAATTAAAAGCTCATTGCCTCCAGAATAATCAGGAAGAAAAAATTAAGATAAACAATTTTAATCTGAAAGTAGTAAAATGTGTAATGAAACGTAGATTCATAGTAATAGCAATACTTGGCACTTATAAGACTATTCTAGTATATTTTTTTCTTAATTTGGGTATGTCAGAGGAAAGCAGTATCCACATCCCATGATGCTGAACACTCCACAACAGGTAGCACACAGAGGATAGAGTCCAGACTGAAGATCACACAGTCTGACTGGGTCTCAGAAGTCTTTGTGAACTTGAGGAAGAACAATCATCTCTACATGTCAGATACACAGATGAGGCACAGAACAGGATAATGCCTTGCTCAGAAATACACAGTGAACCAGTGACAGGCTTTGGGTCTGTTGACTCCCCAGCCACTGACTTATTTCTCGGCCCATTTTGTCCGCTTAAGCAACAAAGAGAAGATCTGAGATACACAACTTGGGCCTGGTGTCATACAGGAATCAGTGTCAAATGCACATAGCCTGATTCTGCATGACCTTTTGGCATCTGTTGTCATGTTTACTTTGTAAAGAGGGCCTAAAATTCCCTCAAATCAAAGTTGATTTGTTGTCAATTACTAATACATGTAGTTTAATCAGTCTCAAACCAATTACTCTGTGACATGCTGAGACTAGAATTAACTAACAGTTTTAATTGCTAATGAATTAAGGCTGATTCCTTATATTAAGGCCTCTGTATCCTCCCATAATAATGTAACTGTGGCCCAGTGCAGATAAGACTTAGACTATAGAAAAACTTAACCTTTCAGATCCCTTTGAAGTCACTAATTTTAGTGCCCCTAAATGTACAAAGTAACTGGAATGAAACAACCTGTCTCTATCCTAAGGAATATCGAAAATGATTGTAAAAGGACCTAAAAGTAACTCGAGAGGAAAACAAATCAAATGTTATTTGAAGAAGAAAATTCAGTTAGATAGACTTGTTGCCTGGTCTTGAAGATGGAGAATTGTACACAATGAAACACCTTTATATGAAGATATCTGGTTTGACGTTGGGTAGTTATGAGTATACCAAGATAAACTGTAGATGCTTATGAACTCTGAAGATTGAGACAGCTTTTACACTACTACAATAAAATAGAAACAGATTTATTTGGTATTTAAGTGCTAGACTTAGTTTGCATAAAGCTAGTGTGTATTGTATTCAGAGGAGCAGGAAGATGACCTCAAACTCAGTAAAATGCTACATGTTCACAGATTTCTCCTATTACTGTTGTTATTAAAAGCTATTACGGGTTGCTTTCTTAGAATAGGGGTTCTCTAACTTTGCTTTCCGTAGCTGAGCGTTATTTTAGAAATTCCTTCCTCTCCAAATGCTATACTCATAATAGTTTTAGTTTAAAACCTTCCTGTTTTAGACAACAGGTTAACATTTGCTGGCTAAGAATAAAACAGTCATTGCTCTACTTAAATTTAAGGCCTGGGTCCCCACGGGTTGCAGTACTTTTTAACATTTTTTCTAGTTTCTAATTTCTAGTTAGAAGTAGATTTATTTTTTTAAAGCTACTACAGGATTTGTTTGTGTAAATTAACAAAATTCCCTCAGCATCAATGTGACTGTGCTAGTTACCCAGCTGAGGATATGACCACTGAAATGTAACTCTAGTGGTTGGGAAATCCATTTTGTATACAAGTCAAATAACAGCTGGATCATATGTGATGTTATGTTCAGTTTCATTGGCAATTCAGAAAATATCTACTAATAAATCCTATTGTTTCTATTCTCCATTTTTGTATACAAATAAATCATCTTTTCTAAAACATTCTTTTTCTTTAGTAAGGCTTGTATTCATAGTCATATCAAAAGTGTTTGCTACTGGAGCAATCTTTCAGTTTGCTTTCTTTAGAGTTATCTTTACTATCAAATTCTACAGCATTCTAAACTTCAATAGCCATTAGCAACCCCGCACTCAAGTAAAGAATCACATTAAAAAAGTATAAGGTATAATATTTTCTTGTCCAAAGCTAAGGCAGGATGAACAAAAGTAATGAGGTCATCTGATCCTCACCTATCAAGCTTTGAATTTTAAACAGTATCCAAAATACAAAGCCCAGACGAGGATGTTGTCATGATGATTATTGCACTTTCTCAGTGTCTTGCCAGAACGTTAATTTTCCCTTAATCAGTACAGTAATCCCTCGCTACTTCATGGTGCTGGCAGGTGCCCCTTGCTCAGGGGCCACCCAGAGTTCGCTTGCTTATACAACAGAGTTGCAAGGATTAATAAAATGGTGGAGAAGCTTTATAACACCCAGGTGCTGTGTGGAGCCTTCCTCCTCTGCTAGCTGCTCCTAGCTGTTGCAAGCAGGAGCATACAGCAGCAAGCACCAGGCAGCTGTTTTCTCCAGCTAGCTGCTGCTTGCTGTTTTCTCCCGCTTGCTGCTGCTTGCTCCTGCTTGCTGCTGCTGCTTGGAGCTGAGGGGGTGGGGGGCTGGCCATAGTGACACATATATGAATTGCTACTTCGCGGATTTAATTTTCCAGGGCATGCTTCGAGATCCCAACCCCATGAAATTCGAGGGATTACATATATAGTTTCTTTTCCTTGAGACCACAAAAAGTTATTGTACTCTGTAAAGAAAAAAAGCACTTAAATTTTTATGACTCCTAGACAGAAGGATACAAAACCAAATTACCATTCTGTGATTCAGTTATGTCATGGTCTAATATTGTTTCAAAATTATTATCCTGTTATTTATGTTGGCATCATCTTCTGAATACCCCATGGGCTCTTTGGCATGCTACAGATTCAGCAGATGCACTGTCTTCTGGGCTTTACAGCTTCTTCTGATGAATGTACAACATTTGGAACAAAGCCGCTCTTGACACCTTCCCATCCGTCTTGTATTGAGATTTCACCATTTTTTACAAGTTCATAGATGTCTCGTGTAAGAATTGTAAAGGACTCTTCAACATTTGTGGCATCTTTCGCTGAAGTCTCTATGTATTTCATACCACAGTCAGATGACAGTTTTTCAGCTTCTTCTCTTGTAACCTCACGCTGTGACACTAAGTCACATTTGTGTCCCACTAGGAGGAACACAATCTGAAAGGGCTGCACATGCATTTTTGCTTCTTCTAGCCAGTCTTTCACATGTTCAAAAGATCGTCGATTTGTGATGTCAAACACTAGTAAGCCACCCACAGAATTACGATAATAAGAGCGTGTTATTGATCTATGAAGGGGGGAAAAAAGAAAAAATTAAAATTAAAATAATTTTCCCTTTATTCATAGATTACTTTTCTGAATGGCAATTTGTCTTTATCCTTTATATGTTTTATTAAATAACTTTGCATTTTTAAACGTAATTGGAATTTATTAATTTACCTATTAGACACAATATTTTTTTTTTCTCAGATTCAAAAGTCACTTTCTAATCATTCCTGAACCCAACACCTCTACAGCGAATTTTGAATGCTGAATTATTTTGCAAAGTGCTCGTTATTAGCAAACTGTGGAATATACTCACAGAGTAGAAGATGAATACTTTTGGTATTAGAGTCTGAGTCCTTCAGTTTCATACAAACATGTACTTTGTTTTGTTCTAATCAATTATTTCAAAGTGAACATTGTGCACATATGTCAAGAAACCTGGAGCCCAAACTTGCCAATGTAGAGGCATATCCTTCTGTATTCCTTGCAGAAACATTCTTTAAAGGAAGGTTTGTACAGATAATCATAACTATCTGTGCTTGCAGAAGTCAACAGGTAGAGAAAGGAAATGCCCTGAACAAAACTGTCCAAAAGTAACTGATCTGGACGAACATACACTTATTCAGCATTGGCAAAGGACACGTCTGCCTCCAGCATCTCTCACACAGAGGTTCAAAAGCTCTTTAAAATTTATAAATTTATAACTTTATAAGTTTTTGGCATGAGGACTGGCAATAGATATTTTCTACTTTTGAGCCCTCTAAGTTCCAGAGCATTCACTGGAAGGAATTATGGAAGTAGGAGCCCCTTCCTCTGGTTGACAATATTGTTAATGTGCTTTAGAATAAGAATAAATGTCAGAATGGAGAGAGAGAGAGAGAGAGAGAGAGAGAAGGTTACAGGAACTAATTATTTTAAGTCTCTAATCATGAGCAATAGGGTGGGATGGAGAAGGTGAGAGGTGACATGTTAAAGGAAGTGACAGCCTACCAAGGAGCGGATGTGAGCATTTGTTATCAGCATAAATGTATAGTGTATTCTCCAACTGAATATATAAGTATTCTCCAACTGAGATGCACAATCTCCATTAAAAGTCATTATTTGAAACCATAACTTAGCCAAGAATGAATTTATGAATTATGACTATGAAGAGGATGCAGCCTCAAAACTTTTGGAAGCAGGATGAACTTTACAGAGTACCACATCTTTCCATAACAGCAGCTCCCTCCAATTTTCAGTTCATCACATTTCATACGGTTTTTTATAACAATTTGATCATGGAGGTATAATTAGCAGCAGTAATTGTATTACAGATAGGTAAGTGCACACTAGATAAGACTTAGGATTCATGGCATACATGTACATTCATTTAGTCACAGCAAACAGCATTTGAAATGGTTTTACTTAGGTAACAGGGAGGGAATGTTTGTCCTATTGTTTAGAAAGGTCTTTTCCACCTTCCCTTCAATAGAGTCCATGCAGTGTCTCTCTGAATGTGTAGACAACAGGATCTTACCCTTAGATTAATTCAAATAGCCTAAATATGAAAAATGACACACTGTTTTGCGAAATTGTTTAAGACCATAAATGAGGGGTGTCATATTTTGTGAAGTATTGAATAAGGTTGCCATAAGAATGTGTTTCCACTTTCACTATTTTATTTTCTTACCCGTAGAGTGTCTGCAAACACAAAGGAGTGCATTAAAATAACTCCGCCCTAGAAAGAGCAAATGAGGATGACAAAAATGGGATTTGATTTGGAGAAATGGAAGCTAATACAACCTACTTTCATAAAAAAACCCCAGACAACACCTGAAAACAGTTATGCCAAAAAAAGCATTAGCCAGGGAACAAAATACGTAAGTACTGAAAACGCAATGCATCATCTGCCAAGCATTTCCATACAGAATGATGTTATATCTTGTACCTATGAAGTGGAGTACTGAAAAACAGCCTTCTATATGGTCCTGGGTGCTTTCATGCAGTAGCTCCCTTCTGCAGAGATGTGCTAATTTACAGTGGCTGATAATCTAAGACATAATATTGAATTATGTGAATGTATTGCTCGAAATTCAGATGATTTAAAGTATTCTTAACTTTGAGCTGTGCATCACAAAAAGTGGGTGAATATATGGGAGAGACAGTGGTATTTTTTTCTATAGTTTTGGTATGTATAATTTGAAATTAATTTCTCATTAACAAAAATATTGATATACTAGACAGGCTTTAGAAAACAGTAACAAACCAACAAAAGTAACATGAAAAGTTTTAAAGACACATAGATAAATTATGTTATGTGCTTGTTTAACATCTGAGAAAAGGATCATAGAATCACAGAATCATTTAGGTTGGCAAAAATCTTTAAGAACATTGAATCCAACTGTTGTGTTAACCCAGGACTGCCAAGTCCAGCACTAAACCATGGCCCCCAGTGCCACAGCTACATGTCTTTTAAATACCTCCCAAGATGGTGACTCCACTTCCCTTGTCAACCTGTTCCAATGCTTGGCAACTGTTTCCATGAATAAATTTTTCTTAATATCTAATCTAAACCTTCACTGGCATAACATAAGGTTATTTCTTATCCTATCACTTGTTGCTTGGGAAAAGAGATCAATCGAACCTGGACACAACCTCCTTTCAAGTAGTTGTAGAGCGCAAGAAGGGCCCCCCCTGAGGCTCCTTTTTCCCAGGCTAAACAACTCCAGGTCGCTCACCTGCTCCTCATCAGATTTGTGCTCCAGACCCTTCCCCAGCATCACTGCCCTTCTCTGGACACACTCCAGCACCTCAGTATCTTTCTTGTAGTTACGGACCCAAAACTGAACACAGGATTCAAGGTGTGGCCTCACCAGTGCTGAGTGCAGAGGAACAGTCACTGCCCTGGTGCTGCTGGCCACACTATTGCTGATACAGGCCAGGATGCCAGTGGCCTTCTTGGGCACCTGGGCACACTGCTGGCTCATGTTCAACTGCCATCCCAAAATCCTTTTCTGCTGAGTCAATTTCCAACCACTCTGCCCTGAGCCTGTAGTGCTGCCTGGCGTTGTTGTGACCAAGGGAAGGACCTGGCACTTGGCCTTGTTGAACTTCACACAGTTGGTCTTAGCCCATTGATCCAGCCTGTACAGCTCCCTCCAGATGATGTTTGTTAAAAATATGGTCTACAAATATTTAAACAGTTTTGCCATTAAGGTGACTTATCACTTGCAGTTATATTTTAAAAGAAAGTATTCCTGAAAAATAAGACAAAATTTTGAAGCAGAAAGTTTAGGCCATCAACTGGAAAAATATCTGGGCATGTGTCGTGGTTTGACCCTGGCTGGATGCCAGAGACCCACCCCAACTTCTTCTGAAGGAGAAAACTAAAAAAAACAAACTTAGATTAAAA
>WEKX01000893.1:242867-253146 GCA_013390025.1 Pitta sordida
GGGCCGCCCTCCCGCCGCGCCGTCATGTGCTCGGGAGGGCGGGGAGGGCAGCGCCGCTGCCCCGCGTCCAGCAACCCCCGAGGGCAACGAGTGTAGGGGTGGGCCGGGAGAAGGGGGATGCCGGGGAGGGGAAAAATAGGGGGAGGGAGACTGTTAAAGAGTGACTTCTGCAAAGAAAAGTGGGAGAAAAAAGGAAATGCGTGGGAGGAACCAGAGCGGCAGGTGAACAAGGGGCGAGGAGCTGGAAGGAAGCTCTCTGGTGAGGTGGGAGCTGGGCAGGCCAGCCCGAAGGAAAGCAAGTGCCAGGTAGTAATAATGGGCCAGGCAAGCGGCAAAAGGGAAAAGGAGAGTTAGCGCTCTGGCTATCCCTGGAGAGAACCATGCAAACTGCCTAGAGAAAAGGCATAATACTGGAAATGACAGAGACATACACTCTTCACTTCCCGGTGGAACAAATTGCGTATACGTTTTGGGCCTTGGTGAAAGTGCCTTTGTCCACATGTCTGGCAGAGGTGCCCAATATGGAGAAATTTTTTACCCCCCCTGGGATCTTCAGCTGAGTATCACATTATGATCAATCTGCTGAGCAATAAATTCCTCAGATTTCTTTTAAATAACAAACACCAACAATCCTCAAGTGGCTGGTAAGTGCATTAGAGGCAACTAAAAGGAAATCTTGGGAATTCTGGTAAACCAAATTGCAGCAGTTTCTTCTGTAGATTGGGCTGGGGTGAGGCAGCCGTGGGCCAAGAGCCTGTGAACCCAGCAGAGCAGGCTGGGAGAGCTGGGAGGTAGGTTGTTGCTGGCAGGTCAACAGCAAGTGGAGACGGATATAAATGAGCACTTTGACAGTGAAAAGGACAGGCAGAGGAGATGGGTGACTTTCCCCCTCCCCCCTTCCCCAGCACTATTTTACTCTGTTCATGTCAGGTGCAAATGCAGCTACAACCCTAACTGCCCATGCCTGGTTAGGGACATATTTGAAACCACATTTCTTTTGTAACTCTCGGGGCAATTTGTTGTGACAGGTATTCTCATGGCCTGGGCCTGGTTTTGTTATGTGTTACTTGGTCACCACTGTGAGGCTAGTGCATTTCATTAAGTAGGCTTTTGTAGATCTGGCAGCTTCGCAGTGTGGATGAGTGAGATCGAGGGCAGTTTGACCCCTCACATGACCAAGGGAAGGGTGATGTCAAAAGAGAGGTTGCATGCACAGGTCGGCAGATCATGTCTCCCAGCCCCGAAATGAGTTTGTCTGGGATATGCATGCATGGTTGACTCCAGGGAACAGAAACAGATAACCCCAGATCCTTCCAGCAGAGACTTGGCCTGGCAGTCCAGAAGGTGAAAAAGGCACATCCAGCAGCTGCCAGAGGGATTTATCTTGATATACGTACTTGCTGAACTGAAGCTGCGAGATGCCACCTGCTCCAAGAATCTGGACTCTCCAGGAACCTTTTGTGCTGGCCAGTCAGTTGTCAGGATTTAGTGCTTCTGTACCTGCTTGTGTCTCCGAGTGTGTTCACTCCTGAATTCTGAACATTTCTCCTTTGTACTTTCACCTGCTTTTCTTAAAATAAATTGAACATAGTTTGTACTTGACAAGTTGGTTCTTTGAGTAACAAGTAAAATAACACAATGTTAAATCAGATAAATGAACCTTCATTACAGTTCCGCACAGGACGTGCTTATGGGTGATACCTGGGGATCTTTTCAAAGTGTTCTGAAAACAGGGGCACTTAAATACAAGAAGTACAGTGAATCCTCTCTGTATCGCGACTTCTCCTTCATGACCTCGCCCATTTGTGAAGCAATTTTCCCGCAATTATGATTGAGCCATCTGCGAACTGAGCTGGGGAATGCATGCACAATTGACTCTGCTCAGTGGAGGGGCGGTGCCGCAGTGCCTGTGGGGCGGGACTCACCCCGCCCTGCGGGGAGGGGTTCACAATGGCGGCACCGTGTCCCCGATCCCTGAACCGGGGGGAGACTTGCCCCACGAAAGTGAGGAAAGCTGTGTGCTGGGAGGGTGGCAGTCCCACGGCGGCAAGGGGAAGGAGCAGAGAATTGTCCGCAGCCCTGTGGAGTTCCAGGGGGTGGAGCAATGGGCGTGGCCTGCATGCATATTAACGACCTGCAGTTCTTTGCAAGGTTAGGCTTTTGCGACGGCATTGGCCTGTCCCTTTCCTCATGATGGAGCAGATATTACTGTATTTGTATGCAAAACTGAGGTTTGAGGTGGATAGGGAATGAATGTGATAGGGCAAAATTTTAAGCAGACTTTGCTCAGTATGTAATACCTAGATTCTTCATGGATCACCACACTGGCTAACACCCATAGGTCTTCAAAGACTCCAGTATGTGCTGTCTAGCTTAGATGCACAGCAAATTGGTGTCCTTTGCACATCTGGGCTGGAAGAATCTCAGACTAATGAGTTACACAGCTCATTTCATTCCTAACAGGTGAGCAAAGTCAGTTTGCCTGTGGCGTTTACAGTGGAGCTAAACATGTTTGCAAATATTTGCAGTCTTCCACAATCTGGTCTGTCTGGCTAAGCTTGTCAATGTAGAAGGACAGCGTATATGAATTTGTGTATCTCAAGCACAACCTTGTACCTTCATTTGTGATCTTTTGAGTGTCATATGTTAAATGCTACCTAGGGAACCTGCATTTGAATTGTCTGTTATGAAGTGAACAAGGTGGGTGAATTTTACACCCAAGTTATCCGGTTTTTGTTAATTTGCCTGTGAGTACAGGGGCCTTGACAGCATGCAGCCCATCACAAAGATATAAGACCAGCAGTCAGAAGAAGAGAGAAAAAACGAGTATGTTTTGAGGAGATGAGATGGCTATAGCTGAGTGGTTGAAGTAGGAGCATGAACCTTACTTTCCTTCAGAGGGTTTCTGCCACTTGTGCGTTGGCAGCTTCAATCTGCTCTTCCCGGATAGAGTGAAGCAAACCTAAATTCTGGGAAATAATAAAAGAGCCAAACAAGCCCAAACTTCCAAATCTACTCCATTCTTAGCCAGATCACTGCACTAAGTTGTAAATCCAAGATGTTTCAAGCTAAGAATTCCCATTTCTTGTGACCTTTTCAACCTGCCATGGGTTTTTGTTTGTCATTGGTAAGTGAATAGGTCAACAGTGACTACATAGGTCACAGCACTTCTGAACAATGTGCACACATGCTTATGTAGAAATTTAAAATAACACAGGTGAAAGTAATTAATTCTCAACACCAGACAGTCTGAGACTGAGAAAGTGTGCTTTCTGCTGCTACCCAAGAACCTAAAAGAACTGAGGGACCAGTCTGGAAGCAAGATGCCATCCATTCCTGTTTTAGTTACCTAGGGTATTTTTCTGGACGCTGACATAGCTACTCATTTTACCGCAGAACAAGTTTCAATAGGTACAAACAACTGATTTTTTTCCTGCAAGCTATCTTATTTTTTATAGACTAGTACTGGAGGTGGTAGACTCCCTACTAATGAGCAATGACTTTCCTTCCTCTAAGCCAGGCAGGTTTCACATGATGATGGCAAGAACATTTCTTAGATGACAGCCTCCTAGAAGATGTCCTTGTTTGATGAGAGTGTTCCTTATGTTATTGAGATGTGCATGGGAAAACATCAGTATAAACATTAGGAAAAAAGCAACCTGCACAGCTGAGTCATCAGAATCCATGAACAGACGTATATAAATAGATATCTACATACAGAACTACTTTGTTTGTCAGGTATTAATATGGCCTGTGGAATGGAGATGATCCAAGTGGAGATGATGAAAGAATGAACTCACAGAGGCAGTTAGACAAGAGAAGAAACGCCCAACTGGGACAAGAAAAACTCCTAACTCCTCAGACCTGATTTTCCAGAAATAGCTACAACACAATTTCAAAGACAAGCCCCGGAAATACAAGTCCTAACTTTTCAGAATATAAAAAATCAAGGACCAAGTATTTAATCAATATGTGTTTTATAACCATGAGATATTTTTATACTTTTCTCTGTATCTTATCAACTCTCAACTGTTGACTCCCTGTTCCACACCACTAAACAGCCTTCTTAAACCTCTGTAGGCCCATCATTGTCTTACCCCTCTTTGCCAACCATCTCCTCCCTCAAAATGTTAGTAATATTATGTCATACTCAGAGCAATGACTTCCAGCGTGATCTTTGCTGTGCCTAGATCGGATGTACTACAGTAAATGTGTTTTCCTCTCAAACGTCCATGTATGTATTCCAGAAGTAATTGGTGGTATCTAGCTCTGCAAATCTTGCCGTATTAGACGGCTAAGATGGCATTTTCCACAGCTACATTTACAGAAGCACATCTATCAGGAAAATACAGGAACATGCATTCTGCACCACTGAAATGCTGTACTGAATTTGTGCACATTGACACAAGAATCTGTCTTTAGGCATGATTAGATTGCCTTCATGTGAACCTAACCTAAAATGACAATTTATTCTGCTATCTAAACCAAATATTTTTTCTCATGCCTTTTTTTTTTTTGTCATTTTTTGATCTTACACCTCACTCTTCCATTTGTCACTTGGAATGATTCCTTCTAGGATTCTATGCATTCTTTGCTTTAATGAAGTCTGTCTCCTATATCTCTTTTTTTGTTTGGGAAATTCTGGTGTGTGAAACAGTACAGATTTCCACTAGAAAAGAATGATCTTGGAGCTTTGTGACATGGACCCTTTGGGCATGTTGATCAAAGAGGTACTTTTTCCTGCAAGCATTAATCTCTTAAAGAACTCTATAATTCATTGCTCATTATTATGATCATCTGTTTTTTACAGATTCCTACTTCTGCTCAGATGCAATCTCTGATAATTTCTTAAGAAGTGTGTTATTTTTAATTGCCTTCATAAATGCAATTGCTCAGTTAATTCAGGACAGGCAGACAAGTCTCCCTACATTATTTGCAAACATTAAACAAAGAACTTCCCTCAAAGATGGAGGATATCAAAGACATTGGGCCTAAGGTCATGTGACTAGAAAAGTTATTGCTGGTTTATGTTAGATAAATAAAAAATCTGGAAGGTATTAAATTGTTAAGACAATAGCTCTTTGGAACTGACCACCATACATAGTCATCTGATATGATGTAGAAGCAGAAGCCCAAGAATTGCAATGCACGGAAGCTAAACTGTCGTCCACAGACCCAGCATGTCAACCAGCCAGAGTGAGTGACCTGTTCCTCTGGGATTACCGGTAGAGGACTGGTCTAAACTAGACTGGTGGGGCTGAAGCTCTGATCTGTGTGTGTGATGTGTTTGCAGAGCAGGAATTATTATCCACGTAATTGTCCTTCCAGGCAAACTGTGTATCATCCAGTACAGTATCACACCACCCCATCTCCTCATGACCACACAGTGCACGGTGTAGGTCAGAGACAACTTTAATTCAGAAAACAGTGACAGCTGCCCTTCACCCCTACTTCTTGAGGAAAGACTGGATTTAGGCTTTGCAACTGGAAGTAGGTCTTGTGGTCTTTCTCCCCAAATGCCATTCCCTAATCAGGTGGACTGAGGGCCTTTAGGCCAGGAAATCTTCCCTCTGTCCGTGGGAATTTAAAACCATTTAAAAGTCAATATAATTTCTTACAAATTAAGGAGACTATGCCTTTGCACAAAAAGCACACATCACATGAGGATGTTTAGAACAAAGAAGGCATTTGTAGAAAGGCATTAGCAAACATTTATGTATTAATTTTTCACAGTAAATGAAATCATCAGAAGTGGTTAGATACTTAAAAGACTACTGTCACAGAGCTATTCAGGGACCTTTTACCCCAAAGAACTTCAAGAAATGAACTTAAATGAGAACAGAGTTTATATACTTTTAGGTTATGTGACTGAAGGCTAATACCCATGAGCACAAAGGGGCAGAGATACAGTGACAGACAGGAGAACCCTAGTAAACAAAAATGGTGCTGACTGAGCCCCTGGCAGGGTTGTTTCAGTGGCAGGAACAGGGGACCCAGCAGTCCTGTGGGTTAGAGGGACATCCCTAGTTGAGCCAATTACAGACACTCCTCATCAATTCCATTACAGACTGAGAGAATTACCACCTACAGGTAAATGGGACTTTCCATGGGAAGTTGGAAAGAAGATTGTGGTTGTACAAGACTTACTATTAAGCGTCAAAGAGGGGTGAGGGAAAGATCAAACGGGACTGGGGGGGAACAAGTGGGGAAACATAGAGGAGAAAGAAGATAAAATGAGCTGGACACATGTAAACAGTTTACTGGTCAGTATGCTTGCGTTGAAGGACAACAAGGGTCTGGGCCTTTGCCAGCCAGGGCTCCACCTCTGGTAGGGAATGGTTTTGCTGTGTTCAAGGACACAGATAGCCAAGCTGTGCCAATGATCATCAAGAAATAGAAAAGCATCCAGAGGCAACTGAAGCAAGAACTGGAAAACAACAACGAAACAGAAAATAAGTGGTGTAATTATCAATGACGTATTCTCTAATCCTGTAACTGAGGACATGGGGTTACCCCATGGGGTAGCCGGAGGGAGCTGAAAAAAGACCTTAGAGAGGGAGGACCTATGACCATGCTCCAAGGACCATCTCTACAACCTCTAAATTCAGAGAGCAGAAAAGAACAAGGGAAACCAAAGATCCACTCATGACCCTGTCTAGGAAAACACAATATGGCAGGAACAACCAGACTGACATTTCAGGATTGCACCATCTCCCCTGCAGAGTGCGTAGCTTATGAAAGAACCCACAATGCCAGCCTGCCCAACTGCTCTCCTTCACTGCACCATCTCTCCCATGGCACAGGGAAGTCAATGCAATTTGTAAAATTTAATTTAAGTATCTGTCTCTTAAACACAATCAACAGGTTGGGGAGGAGGTGGTAGGGATGTGGAAAGGTCACACAGCAGTGGGCACAGCCAGTCTCCACTTGACACACCACAGATCACAGCTGAGCACATCAGGCTGGTGGGTGTCTCTGAGCCACCAGACGGGTTTGTAGCACCTTTGAAACAGATGTGTTTAAAGAAATGTAGAAAGCACCAGCACAAAAAGCCAAGAAAAATCAGGTTGAAGGAAGAGAGAGAAAACCATGCCTGAGCTAGGCCCGTGAGGCATGACTCTAAAAGGACTGCTGCTGCTGGAGGAACCACCACACACTAACCTCAATTTCTGTGCTGCCCGTTGCCTCACCGAAGGGACTGACTGCAATTGCAGTGTGAGAGGACGGGAGAGCAGAAGACGAAAGAGGTGGGAAGAGTGAAGGGGGTTTTTAATGAGAATTTGTTTGTACTGCATTAAGAAACTGGCTCCCTGGACATCCTCCCAAGAGGGTTTCACTTCTACTACCCTTTCTGAATAATTTCGTGTTTTTGTCAGGAATATGACTGTCCGCCAGACTAAATTGTTCTTGTTTGGAAAGAAATATGGGCAAGCCTTAAACCAATGAGGTCCTGGTCTTCATCCCAGGTAAAACACACTCGGAATTCAAACAGAGCTCGGCAGATCTTCTGATCCCAGCCATGAAAATGAAGACATCAACACATCAAAGTCTCACCCTAACACCTCTCTGAGATTTCTCTACCATTTGTATATCTTTGCTCTCAGTTCTTATGTGTTCTTATTATTTTTATTATATTATAAGAATATTATCTTCTTATTATATGTTCTTATGCTCCAGAATGTGTCTAGTTTGAAAAGCAAAGCTTCCTGATTTTTTAGGAATCTGTTAAAGATGTTCATAGATTCTCAATGTTCTAATCACAGGTTCACAAGTTATTCTGAGTTGGAAGGGATCATCTAGTCCAACTCCCAAGCGAACACCCACACAGGGATCAAACCCACAAGCGTGGAACCATGGGCACCACGCTCCATCCATCCAAGCCTCCCACCATCTAGACCATGTCACTGAGCTCCTCATCCAGTCTTAAACATCTCCAGGGATGGCGACTCCAACACCTCCCTGGGCAGACCATTCCACTGAGAGATCACTCTCTTTGTGAAAAACCTCTTCCTAAAGTCTAGTCTAAACCTCCCCTGTCATAGCTTAAGGCCATGTCCTCTTGTTCTGGTGCTGACAGCCTGAGAGAAGAGATTTACACCCACCTGACTGCAACCTCCCCTCAGGCAGTTGTAAACAGCAATCAGGTCACCTCTGAGCCTCCTCTTCTCCAGGCTGAACAACCCCAGCTCCCGCAGTTGCTCCTCATAGGGCTTGTTCTCCAGCCCTTTCACCATCCTTGTTGCCCTTCTCTGGACCCTCTCAAGCAGTTCAACATCCTTCTTAAACTGGGGAGACCAGAACTGCACACAGTACTCAAGATGTGGTCTGACCAGTGCCGAGTACAGGGGAAGGATAACTTCTCTGGTCCTGCTGACCACACTGTTCCTGATACAGGCCAGGATGCCATTGGCCCTCTTAGCCACCTGGGCACCCTGCTGGAATGCTAATCCTAGAACGCTGCCACTCAAATGCGTGTTGTTCTCTTTGTATCTGCTGAAGGATATTGCATTGAAGGAAAAATCCACTTTAGTACAGTGGTAATTGTCCCCGCCTGTCCTGTGGGAGAACCGGGTTTGATTAGCACCAGGGAGGCAGTGATGCCATTTAAGAGTTGGACTTGATGATCCTTGTGGGTCCCTTCCAACTCAGAATATTCTGATTCTATTATTCTGTGAATGGAAGCTCCTTAAAGCTGCTTTGTATATTATGTACCACAAACAAAGCAGACAAGCAGCACTATCCACTGGAGGGCACTGAAAGGCTGGGGAAACCTGAGGTGAGACAGAATGTTTCTGCCTAAATACAGCGTCTAACTAAAGAGCACACGTCCTGAGGAGACTGCAGTCCGTGAAGGAATCTGAGCAGGAGCAGGCAAGGCACTACACTGAAGGGGATTACTGTCTGGGGAAGAATCCACACCAGGGCAGCTGAAACGCATAAGAAACATGGAATGCCAAGAGGAGAAACCACCATGCACTGTCCTGTGCTGCCTGGTGCCTCGCTGAAAGGACTAAGTGTAACATTTGGCAAAAGCAAGCAGGGGAGAACTAGAAAGGAGGCAGGAGACATGTCTGGAATGAAGTTGAGATGTTTTCCCTAGGCATTTAGTTTTTAAATTGTTTCTCAGTAACTAAAAATGATGTAGTTGGCAAATAAATTCAAAATCTGTGAAATTTCCCAACGAGAGATTGCTTTAAAGCAACAAGTGTACAGACTAGAAAAGACAAGTGCTCATCTTAGGAGTGTTGTCTATTTAGGAGCTAGACCAGCTGCAAAGGAGTAATTTGGTGCAGAATGTGGATCCTTGATCTAAGATCTGTTTTGGAATGGCTCCTAGCAAATTCAGACAAAACAGAAGAATAAAGAACAAATGTTAAAGGCAGCAATAGTGAGAAGTTCTTGTCCTTTGTTTTTGCAGATAAGAAGGTCTAAGAGACCTGTTCTGGTGTGGGGTCCTTCTAGGCCATTATGTTTTCTGAGATTGTAGGTGAAAGTATGTTCACACTGACAAATGTGGTGGGGAAAACCAGATCCACCTTCAGAGACATCACACTCTACACTGAGATCTTACTTGATGCTACAAACAAAAGGTATCTCCTATTGTAGTGATTTTTGTAAAGCCCACCTGAGAGGAGGGATTTGAGCAAGTGCAGGTGAAATAAATTTAGGTTGAGGGAGGATGCCTTTTTGGAGAAGACTGTGTAATGTGAAGGGGTGTATGCCAGTGTGTGCATACCTGCAAATATCAAGTTGGATATGTTGGTGATAGAATAAGAGTCTTGGAAGCCATATATTGGAGCTGCCATAGGTCTAGGCTGGATACTTGGCAAACCAGAGTGGTCTGGAGGGACCAAGGAGTCCAAACCAATCACTGGAAAGGCTGTGAGGTCAGGTGTCTCATGAGACCCATCTTCTTGTATATGTCTCTGAGTATGAGTCAAGGGCAGACGAGTATCCAGGGAAAGTTACTGGAGAGATCTGTAGTACATATGTGTAGATGTTGGTCTGTGAGTGGTCATACAAAGAAAACTGGAAGGCCAAAGGTCCAGGGCCAATTACTGGACAGATTGAGTACCTGAACCGTACTCATTCTATGACCTATTGTACATTAATATACGTACACATTTCACAATAATAAAAAACCCAAAACCCTTTAACTGCCAAAGAGGAGGGAAGATTAAGATGTTTGTGCCTCTGTTTGTGTGATCAGCTCTCTCTATATACATATACACACACACACACACACACACACACACACATATATATATATATATATATA
>WEKX01000893.1:253289-283922 GCA_013390025.1 Pitta sordida
TTGGGCTACTAGCTTCAGCAATCCTTAAGCCAATGAGTTTCTAACACAATACAGAAAGAAGCTCCAACATTTGCAGAGGAGCGACTCTGCACAAAGTACACCATGCTAACGCTAGAAGTGGATGCACATGAGCCTCTATTCAGATGAATATTTGCCTGTATTGCATGTGCAACAGCTATTTAATCCACCCATAAAAGGTCACTATGAATGCAGTGCAGCAGAAAAGCGCTGAAGCTTCAACTCACAGAATTTATTTGAGTGTGGAAGTGCAGGGACAGAATTTGTAATTTTAGCTAACTTGAGAAATTAAAGAAACATCTTTGGAGTATGTCCAACATCCTCACAGCTCTTAAAATATACCTATGCCATAAAACAAAGGTGTAACATCTATTAAGTGTAATGTTTCTGTATGTGCCCTCTGGGTGTACTATTGATTTGGCAGAACTCACATTTTAACATTTAGAGTATGACAATGAATGTGAAAGATTTTGCTGAATAAGCAATCAATGAAACTACTTTTTCTTCCTCAAAACATTTGCTATGGACTGGCATGCTGAATAGGTGTGATATATACATATATACAGAGAAAATTGCTCTTTAGTCTTTAAAAATCAAATATTACCAAAGAAATAGTTAATATTTACCCAGAATATCAGAGAGAGTTTTTAACAGAAAAGTGCCTTTTCCCTCCAACTGCCCCTTTCTACACCTCCCCCCCCCGCCATGTGAACTCATGTTTACTGTGCCTGATGCATTTTCTTTTAATGACTTTCAATAATACCCAATATAATCTTCTCTGTAATTTTTTCCAGGAACTGAAGTTAGACTAACAAATCGGTAGTTCTTTGGATCCTTCCTCACATACCTGTTTGTAGATGGGAGTAACATTCAGTCATAAGGGACCGCCCCAGACTCCCAAGACCTTTAACAGATGAATGAGAGGGATCCTGACATAACATCCACTAGCTCCTTCAGAACTCTGGGATGAACCTCTTCAGACCCCATGGACTTGTAAGCATTCACTTGATAGATCTGATCCCTTACAATTTCAGTGTTCACAAACAGAAAGTCACTATTCTCACACATGCGGTCCTCCAGCTCAGAGGTCCAGGCAGCCCAAGGTATATCAGTATTATTAAAGACTGGGACCAAAATACTTTGAATGCCCCTGAGTTTCCTTTATCCTTATTAGTCAGCTGACCATCTTCAGCAAGTATCAGTCCAAGGTTGTCTTTAAACCTCCTCTTGCTAATAATGTACTATAAAAATCCTTTTTATTTGAAACTACACTGTCCTTTTTCAACTCTAACTGAGCTTTGGACTGTCATGTCTTCTCCCTGCATAAATGAACAACAGCTCTAGGTTTTTCTCTTCTTAATTACCCTTGAGTTTTAGCTCATTTATAAAGCAATGTAATGAAGAGGAGTTCATTCCTTATCATGCTGAGACAGTTTAACAACTACTGATTCGTATGTACTGATAATAGAATCAGAAGGTTTCTTGTAAGTGGTCACTGTAACCTGGCATGTCATGATGTGACTGCTGAAGTTATGGCTGATGTCACTGGTTTGCAGGGCTGGGCAATGGTCACAGGGGTTTAGTGATATGAGTGGATATCAGTGGATCAAGTATTTGCTGGTGAGGGGAGCACCTGAAAAATTTGTATGTCACAGAGACATCACACAGAAAAGAAATGTAAAGAAAACAAACAGGGCACACAACAAAACCAACAATTTTCATAAAATAGTGACTTTGTAACAAAATCATGCAGGTGATTCCTGTAAATCAGCATAGCCATTCTCTTTCTTCTTTCACAGATGTAATACAAATTTTCTGGCATGGGATAGTATTATGTTTATTATGCCCAAACAGGATGACAAAGGAACAATCATAGTACTCTGTGATGTGGTTCTTCAGTGTTGGATACCAACATTTTGCCTGTGCATTTCCTGTGGGAAGACCTAACTTCTAGCTTCTGGGACTGAAGACCAGCAAAGAAAAAGTCATAAGAAAAAGACCAAATAAAATTCTGGTCAGTGTTATAATTTGCAAACTTGTCACTACCTTATAACATTAGAAAGGATATAAAAATCTGAAAGGCAGAGAACACTTTACCATAAAACACCTAAGCTTTCAGATAAGAACATACTTCTGTGGACTCTCTCCCAACTAAAGTCTAAGAATAATTCCACTATCACTAACTTATGTTTCAACATAACACAGATGAAGAAAATTCTTTGGTCCATCTTAGTTCTAATGGAATCATAACAGGAATAAGAATGACTACAACAATCTGGTTACATTTCTTAGTGAAAAATGTTTAGGAAAGCACTTCAATGCATGAAGTTAAGTGGGTACTTAACATTTTCCTAAACTGGCAGCTAAGCTCTGTAAGTGTCTAGAAGACTAATATTCTCTTAACAGTCATATATCAAATCAATTACTCAATCACTCAAACAAGAAAGAATTAACATTGCTTACTTTATGCTAATTTGTGAGAACAACTTAGCAACTTTCATTTGAACGTATATTAAACTGTAAGTTCAAAATGTCTTTCAATATCTTCCCACATGGTGAAAGTTCAACTAAAGTAATGCTATAATCAAGGCACAGCTTCCATCATTTACTCATTAGTGCCTTGCCAAGATTAAAACAGAGGTGGAATGCAGTTCTACAGGTCTGGTTGACACATAACCTCTTTAACTTTTATTCTACTTTTACAAAACCTTCTCCTCTCTCTCTTCAGTTAACGAAAACGCTTAGGAACTATTCAGAATTCAAATACAAAGATCTAGAGTACAACATGGGTGAAAGAACAGACATTTAAACCCCCCGCTCCCTGCCCAAACTTTAAATACTTAATACTGAAATGGAATGTTCTTGAGAAAAGGAAGTTATTTTTCTGAGAAGGAATTGATATGAGACATGAGAATATTATTCAATAAAAATTTCTTCAAGGAGGAATTTTCTATGAAATGGCTTTTATATGTAGGAATTTAAGAAAAAAAAAAGAAAGATGTTAATCTCTGCATTATTTATACAACCCTATAGCACCTCTTCTCTACAGTAACTTTTTATATGTAGAATAATTGTATTTATTCAAATGTTTGGTTTTGTTGGATTACCAAAGACTAAAAGAAAGAAAAAATAATTTGATCTTAATTCCACATTGAAGTTGATACTCAATTTCTACTTTTTCTCGTGTAACATCTGTTTTTCCTCCAAGTATGATTTAAAATGTCATTAGGCACATTTTTGTTTTAAGAATAAGTAACAATTCTTTCAATGTAGTTATGAACACAAAAATAATAGACTAAAAGATTCAATAGATCAGTAAGAGAATGTCAGATTTCAGAAAAGATCTGGCAGAAACCATGTTACTGAGATAATTAATGTTAAAACTCCTGAAATCACTGTGCATGATCACCTTGATAACTGTTGCTGTGTTCAGGTTTGGGCGCTCCAGTAAAAGAAAGAAAATGGCTTATAGGAGGTTGTCCAGTGGAGTTCACAAAGATGGTCAGGGGGCTGCAGAAAATGACGTCCAAGGAGAAGTTGAGGGAACCTGGAGAAAAGAAGAGTAAGGGGAATCTTTTTGCATTTTTCACCTTCCTGACTGCATGCAGCATAAGGACAAAGGCCAACAATCGTAATTTGCAGCAAGGGAATTTCTGACTAGACAAATTTATTTATTTATTTATTTACTTACTTACTGTACCATGGGGATACATACACACTGGAGCAAGGACCCAGAAAATTGTGAAATCTTCAGCCTTGGAGATATTCAAGCTTAACAGGACATGACCCTGAACAAGCTGCTCAAGCTGACCCTTCTTTAAGCCAGGGGCTGGGCTAGATGTCCTCCAGAGATCCCTTCCAATGTAAGCTATTCTGCGATTCTATGGATATTTTTTGATAAACCCTAAGTTCCCTATCTTACTAACATTGCATTGCTGCAGCAAACCTCCCAAATCCCAAGATATTTTCTGGTGGTTCTACCAGCTGTGTGGGTAATCTCTGCAAGATTAGAAAGATACAAGAGCAGGGGCAGGACCACGCAGCCAGAGGTGGAAGGCTCAGCATTGTGGTCCATCCTAAAAGGAAATCCAGTTCACAGGTTCACAGGTTATTCTGAGTTGGAAGGGACGCATAGGATCATGTAGTCTAACAAGCCCTATGGAGAGTGGCTATAGGAACTGGGGTTGTTCAGCCTGGAGCTGATTCAGAGGTGACCTGATTGCTGTTTATAACTGCCTGAGGGGAGGTTGCAGTCAGGTGGGTGTAAATTTTTCCTCTCAGGCCGATGACACCAGAACAAGAGGACATGGCCTTAAGCTACACCAGGGGAGGTCTAGGCTGGATGTTAGGAAGAGGCCTCCCATGGAGAGAGTGATCCCCCATTGGAATGGTCTGCCCAGGGAGGCAGCTGGAGTCACCATCCCTGGAGGCGTACAAGAGAAGACTGGATGAGGAGCTCAGTGACATGGTCTAGACGGTGGGAGGCTTGGATGGATGGAGCATGGTGCCTGTGGTTCCATGCTTGTGGGCCTGATCCCTGGTTCCACCCAAAAGGTATGACCCCCAACACCCCATAGGAGTGTGGGGCAGGGATCCCATGTAGAAGGCTTGAACTAAATGGTGGACACAACACGTACCAGATTATCAAGTCCCAAGCCCATAGTGCCGGCCAGAATAACCATGTTGTGTACTTTGTCTAGTCTGACAGAAATGCAGTCAAGTACACTTACACGATCCCTACAAATTTGTATTGCCAGGACTTTCTCCCTGCAAAACAAAACACAGAGTCTTCACAGACGGTCAGAGTATTTATTGTATTCCTAAATAATGTGGAAACCTTTGAGACAGGATTGTACTCCGGTCTGTATAGAGGAACTCTAGGCAGTTTGCTGAGTCTTTTTAAATATTATTTTCATAGTCTTCTGTTTAGTGCAAACAGCACAAGATGCCTGTTAAAGAGGACTCACTGTAGTCTGCAGCTGCACAACCAGAGGTGTTAAATGCTATTCCATGAAAACACTGGGAAAATACAATTCTCTTAAGAGAAAGAAGTCTGTCAGAGGGCTGAGAACAGTTTCCTTCACTTCAGGGGACAGAGAGTTTTGAAAAAAAGTCATGTGCTAAGCAGATATAAATTTTGATGGTCCTTGGGCTTTATTATGTCTGCCTTTCTGTGACTAAGCTCATGGTTTGAAGCTGTAATCTCCAGTCATCCCACTAGCTCTTTCAATATCATTTATGTTGGCGTTGTTTTCAGCTGGAACATCGAAAATTTGAGTGAGCTGTGTTTGGACGGGGAGCAAAGTCAGTGTCCTTTGAGATTCTGCTAGTTGCTTAGGCCTTAGAAACACTACATTTGAACCAAACTCACAGTTTTTTGTCTGGGTACAGTTCCAAGCAGGGGATCACATCTAAGATGAATGGGAAGTTAGGATGGTGTGTGAGACCAGAATTACAGACGCATAGACTCGTGTAACCTCATATTGATTGCCCCACAAATCCCTCTGTCTTACCATTTCTGTTGGCTCTGGTAATTTTCAATGACAATCAAGTATGTACCTAAAAACCATTCTTCATATTTTTGCATAGATAAAACTCTCCACATGTTGAAATTTTCACCCCTCCTCATTCAGTTGATTCTACTTAGTTAATACCTCTTTTGACATTACAATGTGAAAACACATTCTCCTTCATATTACCTTGGTAGAGACATCAGAACCACCACTGCACCACAGGATATGACCATGCAGTCATAAGGTGCATTTTTGCACTGAGTAGCTTACTGTGATGTTTCTCAGATTAAATTTTTGTAATGGCTCATCTTAGAGAATATTAAAATATTTTGATTTTTAAATGGGGATTTCCTTCACCTGTAAATCTTTTTTTTTTCTATAGATACAGAATGGGAAGGAATCTTTTGGCTATCAGTGCTAATACCTTGCTGCTGGGTAGTCAGGTTCTTGTTCCTACTACTCCTATGGAAAATCTGTTCCTGGTTGTGATGGTCCTAATAAATACAGCTGTATTGTAAGTGTTAGCAAGGAACTGTCTTCTAATTTTTGGCTTAAACCTAATAATATTTCATATATGCATCTCATCTCAGTGTCCTTTGCTAGACTAATGAGTCAAGGTCCTGTGGGCTCCGTCTGATCCCTTTGCATCTTTCTGCATATTTGTCTTGAATAAACATCACAAACCCTATCTATCTTTCATTAAAAGTCTCCCCAGGACTTTGTATAGTCTAACACTTTTCTGTTTCGATTCCAGCTGATACAATGTGATTCCATTTGCCCTTTGTGCAACTATTAGGTTTTTCAGCTCATGACAATCCTTGGAGCAGCAAATATTTCTTTGCCTTAGTGCTAATAAATCCAGATAATGAACTTTGAATCTTTGCTACTAGTTTCCCGATAAATAACATTGTGTTCTGTAGTGATACATTTAATCTCAGTCCCAAGGCCTCACAGTTCTCCGAAGTAGAGTTCAGACGTTTATAACTAATGACTAAGAAAAAAAAAAAAGAAAATAATGAAGCAGCAGAGAAAACCTACCCTACATACTGTTTTTTTCCCCAGATGTTTATTCTAATTTCACTCATTAGTTTGATATTTGTTTTCTTCCTTTATTTTTTTAAGAGAAATGCAGTTATGTTGAAGAAGTCGTCTAACACAATGAGAAATTTGAAATATGAAAATATGTAGTTATTGCATTAAAAAATAAATAACATTTTATTTAATAATAGGATCTTTTATTAAATAAATATTATTTGGAACATCCTTGTGTTGATATTTTCCCAGAAAAAGTTTAATAAAGGAAAAAATCACTTTATTATTCTAAGAATGCACTTCATTAAACAAAATATATTTCTTTAGAGATGGTAACTCTTACATGGAGCATGGATAAAGAAATAGAAAAAAACCCCAAATGCTGTGGATGAAAACATAATCTGACCATGAAGGACCTCTAGTGGCACAAATACTTCCCGTTAAAAAAAACCCCAACATTATGCTTGCTCAGCAATTTATAGGGAATCACTTTTGCAGTTTCAGATTTTAAGTTCAGTTAATGTGATTTTTTTGTCTTCCCTTTTGTCGACATAGCAAATGAAGACAATATAATTTTGTTACAGTAATAAAAGGTCTAAGTGTACAATGGCATTGCCCTTTAAGTTCCCTGAAACTTAACGCAGATGCTGGCAACCTGAAAATTATATTCTTTTACCTGTTATCATCGTTACCTACTTCTTTTATCTGTTCTCAGCTCAAAAGTAATTTATTTTAAAAAGGAAAAAAAAGGCAAAAAAGAGCTATGCTGGTACTTTTGAATTATCCTTCTAGAAGCTATTCAGCTGTAAGAAATATTTTGATTTGATTCCTAGTTCCTTTCCGTCGCACTTCAAAATACGTAGTTTGATATTTTAGATACAACTTTTGAATAGAAATATGTAATTCATTTTAGCTAATTCCACAACAGTATTGCTAATACGTAGTTCTTTGTCTACAATTTTTCTAAGTCAAAAATGAGGCGTATGTCTCCTAGTCTCGGGGCCCAGACACAGCACATGTTGCTTGCAGACTCAGCCGCAGAGATTTCACACACCCTGGGGAAGGAAGGCACAGTGAAGCACACAGCAGCCGCTCTACCCAGGGGCGGAGCGGCCCTGCAGGGACCCGCGCTGCCGCCGGAGATCCCCGCGGGAACACCAGCTTGGCACTGCTCGGAGCCACGCTTCGCTCTTCCCACCTGGAGCAAACTGCGGAGCCGGGGCTCGCTGCGGAGCACGAAGATGAGCAGCAATCCTGCCCGGGCAGGCAGCGGCGGCAGCAGCAGGGCTCCGACTCCCCTCCACCAGGACGAGCCCTGCCCCTCCTGGGGGCGGCCCCTGCGCGGGCACAAAGTCGGACTCCGCGGCTGCCAGGAGCGCCGTATGCCGCCGTCCCGGTGCCGCTGCTCATCTCTCCCCACCTCCTTCCCTTCCTTCCGCCGGACGCCGCCCGCCCGCCCTGCCCGCTCCGGCGGGCNGGGCTGAGCGGAGCCGGGACCCTTTGGCCGCCCTGGCAGAGGCGGCTCGGGGATGCGCTGGTGCCGGCGCTGCTGCGGGAGCACCGCCGGGCTGCTGCCTGCCGCTGCTGCTGGGCGAGAGCGCAAAGGGTCTCCTCGGCTGAGATGCGTGTAGAATTATCAAGGGATGTATTTGGCTTTCGTCAGGTCAGCGTGTACTCGCACGTGGGTACACATACACTTGACTTTGGTTTTTTCCCTCACTTGTTCTGGCTCAATGTTTTTCTGTTTTTCTAATTTTTTTCTGTACTTCCATGTGTTCTGTAGTCTCCGGTCAAGACAGTTGTGAAGAGCTGGTTGTGGGTGTCAGGGAAGGTAACAGAACAGAGCAGCTGAGATAAACACCGATAGCACCTTTTCCTTCTTCCTTGAATCGGTTTAGGACAAAGACCTATTCAGGTATTTCCTCTTGAAATATGACCAGTGGTTAAACATAAAGAACTTGTGGAAAAAAAATCTGCCAAGCTGTGCAGGAATAGCATGTGTTCCAAAGCCGGTGTCTGTGAAGCACTACCTTTCACAACAGTAGGATTATCTCCTTAGATTTCTAGAGCTACCATCTACTTACGGCTTTAGTTTCCATTTAGGTGGGGGGGAAAAAATTATCCCTGTTTACGAGGCCGTTTTTGGGCTCTGGCTTTGGTCTCTAATAATTATTGCGTCAGATCTCCTATTTGTTAGCCAAGCATGTGCTCGCTTTCCTACCAGCCTCATGCCTCCGCCATAACCTGGAGTCTGGCACCTGCGCTGCCTGGAGGTGTGTGCTGGCCAAGCAGGGCCTTATTCCAAGAGGCAAAGCTTGCCTTTCTCTTTTGGTTGTAAGTAATTTTTTTTCTCTTTTTATTTCTCTGGCTTATCAGGAAGGACCCAAAAGGCAAGACTGAAACTTGTTGAGCTATTTGGTAACCTCACCTGTGCTAGTAGTTTTACCAGAGGGCTAGACTCAATGAGTCCATGGATGGTACTTGACAAAAAATAAAATCCCTTTTTTTTCTTAATGAATTTTTGTAGGTTGGGTTTTTTTGTTTGTTGGTGTGTTTTTGTTTTGAGTAAAATCAGTAGAAAGTATATTTCTGATGCCCTAAATTAAACAAGTCTATCTTTTCTGGTTTTTACCTTTTACAAATGAAATTGATCACAGTTTCAAAGCAGAACACTGGAAAACACTAACTTGCGATAACATTAGCACGTAGCTCAGGACAAAAAAATACATTTCTAAGAACTAATCATATTGCAATATGGGTTCGGTCTGAAGCTGCATTTTTCCTCTAACACGCTTTTCCTCACATGAAAAGGTGAGATTCTTGAAATTAAAAGGTCACTTCCACTCAGTTTAGGAAGGGTCTAGTACGTAGTTAAAACGAAGTGTATGCTACAGTATGTTACAGTGTTGCTTGTTGGTGTTTAATTGGTGGCATAAATAAAATTAATTTTTTTAAAGCTGGGTTTAATTTCTTGAAAAAAATCACATTAAAATGATAGTATTTAGTAAACTAGTAGCCAATAAAATTGTTACTGCAGGGTTATTAGGTTTTCTTTAACTTTCACAGATAAAGATTTTGATTGTGTTTTAGTATCGTGGTATATTTTTAATCTGGATTTCACGTGGAGCCACAGAAAGCCAACCTGACTTTTTCATGATGTTGAGAGCTGCACATTGTTTAGTGTTCCCTTCAGACCAAATTGTGGCAAATTTTCATGCTCTAAAAACTCCCCAAATGACTCCTAGTTTTGCTCAAAGCCATAGATACAGCTAGCTATGGAGGCTAAAGGGAGGGGAGGAGTAATTACTAAGTGGCCAGCTACCAAGCATTAAAAAACAATAGCAACCCCCTCCCCCCAACTATAAAACTAAAAGGCCTTTTCAGACCACTTACCTTGTGTTGTATGAGAGTCCAAAGTGAATTAGTCCTTTCCAATTCATTGAAAGAAAAACAGCAGAGAGGATCAAGTTCTGACAGGAAAAATTAATAATTAATATATTTCAAAAAATTATCAATTATTTATATGAAAATCACTGTCATCGATACTCATGTCAATACTGGAATGAATGGAAACTCATGTCTTCCACTCGCAGTGAACAATTTCTTATGTGTCTTTTGATATTAACATTTTTAATCTGTTCAGGGAAGAAAAAAATATCCCTGAACTAAAACAGAGAAGGGCATGATGAAGCCTGCTTGCTTTGTCAGATGCCTTTGGTACTGCAGAAGTAAATGCTGTAGGACTACTGAGACATACATTAACTAGATAGCAATGATTGCTGGGGCAGTAACCACAAAGCAGACAGTTCTGGAGATTCTGGACCTGCATCTCTTTCCATATGCAGAAATATAAGGAAATAATTCCTGAGGTACATTAAGCTGGAGAAACCTGATAATTGGAAAAGCTGAGGGACAGTTTAGTGGAATTATGTATTCCATTGCAAGAGGGCAGCTGGGTCTTTTTTCTTTTCAGTAAATGATGGTTAAAGCAGATCAATCATTAGTTTATTTGAATGGCAGTGGATTTTCCTGTTTTCTCCTCTTGTTCGAACATGGCCACTCTCCAGTTTGCCAGAACACTGTGCACGTAGAGTCCAAGCCTTTGCTGTAGAGAAGGTACTGTAGCTCAGGAGAAGCAAAGCTGCTGCTTGCATGACATATTTTAGCGGAAAACGTTTCAAGTCTTGCCTCACAGAAGCCCATGTTTAGCAAGTTTGTGAGGTGGTATTGTGTGTGGTTCATTTTGTGCACCACACAGGCTTCACAGCTTTGCTCCAGTAAAATTGCGGCAGTTTGCCCAGTCATGCCTCCGCTGGTGTCTGATCCCCACCTCCACACCCTCCTCCCAGCTAGTCCAAGCACAGTGTGAGTCAAGTCCAATAAATTCATAAAGGCTTACTGTATGCCTTCTGTCCTGATGGTCAAAAGGAAATATTTTCTGCTAGTTTGGGGCTAGGAGGTTTATTTGAATAATAAAGAGTGCATATGTTTTTGTTTAAGTGCCTGAAACCACTTTTTTGTATGTTGTTCACCACCTTGTTTATTTCTTGGAATTTTAATGGGTCTTCTGTCATGTTATCTGCTGCAAAGGAGCCAGAGTACAGAGGGTGAGCTGAAATCATCATCCATGCCAGCTTGAAGAGGTGCTCTCATCCCTGAAATTTTGGTTAACCAACATTACATTTGTCCTAATGGCAACTGATTAAATAATTTCTTTAGATGAACGATCTAATTTGTTCACCAAATAGCACAATCAGACCATTGACTAGAATAAAGAGTTAAATATAATACAAGTGAGAGATCTTCAAAGTGTTTGGTTTTTTGTGAAAAAACCCTGCATATATTTTATAGCGTTGTTCACAGCTAATGCTGTGCTACAAAATAGCCATGATAAATTTCTAGTCAAAATATGATCTGTTACCTATTTGAACATTCAAGATTCTAGAAATGAGAATGTTGTTCTTTCACACACCACAAAAGTTAGTTACCCAAGACTGGGTAGGACCTTACATGACTGTCACACGGTATGTGAGTACTCAAGTAGATGTGCACCATTGCTGACTTGGCAATGCAAAATGTGAGGCTCAAATCTCTTAGAAGTGCAGCATGGCTGGACTCTGCAGAGATTTACTTTCTCATCAAAACAGAGTTGAAGAGAAAAACGTGCCCAGCAGCATTTTTGAAGTCTGAGGAGCTTGGTGTCAGGCTGAATTGAAAAGAGGATTTGTGCAAGTGCATTACAGTCTATGCAAGGAAGATGTCTCCCTTCCAAAAGGAAGGATTGATGTATGTTTGTAGTTGTAGAACTGTTGAACAAACCCTTCTCACTGCCTGCCAACTAGATTGAGCAGCATAGCAGGGTGAGCTGGTGTTTTACTGTATTGAAGTCACCCATCTTGGGAAAACAGCCAGTGTTACTCTTGGGTGTAGTGCCTGACATGTGGGTGTCCTGCTAGAAGTCATCGTGTGGAGAGGTGTGGGCAGGGTATGTGCAGAATCCTTAAGGAATCTTTTCTTGCCTTGCTCAATTACTTTGAGTGGGAACAAAATCAATTGTGTGGACAGTTAAATTCTCATCAGTAGTCTTGAGAATAAACAAATTAAAGGTGCAGGCAACACAGGGCTGTGCTCTTGTCACTGTAGACCGGGGTGGTACAAATCTGCATAGCAAGGCAAAAGACACACAATAGTACTTGCTCCTGTTTGTCCAGGAGCATCCTGAATAGTTCATTTTGTATTTGATGAAAAATTGCTATTACAAGAGCATGGCTTCTCCCCTGCCTTAACTGTGGGTTGAACTAAAAAAAGATGTAAATCCAAACATGGTCTTGCCCATAATGCATTCTTAACTCCATCCTCAGTTACAGCAGAACATGATGGGGTACTATATCTGAAAAAATCTGCAATAAGTACTAATGATAATAGGTAATTCTTATTATAAGAAAGATTTGTTTTTTTTAAGGTGAGAACAATTAGTCACTGGAACAACCTCCCTAGGGTTGTAGTGGAGTCCCCATCACAGTTGCAAGGTGTCACTGGGCAGGGTGCTAAATAGTCTCATCAAGACTCCCTTTCCCATGAAAGATTGGACCAGATGATTTTTCAAGGTCCTTCCAACCTGGCTGTTCTATGGTTCTACAATTAGTGCTTTTGTATTTCCATAGCACTGCTCAGCTTAGGGCCTTGGCTCGCTCAGACTCAGATCTCGGAAGAGCTTGAAGGTAGTCGTGCTTTATCTACATGTTGTAGATCTTTGTAGACCAGAGCAGAATGGAATTCAGTGGAGGACAAAGGATTTAACTCAAAACTTGTCTTAATAAGAATAGAATCTCTGGTTGGGTAGAGCCTGCCCAAGTGAGTAGCTTGAAGATCCTTGGAAATTACTGCAATCTTCATCACTGGTGGTTTAACCTGGCCTCACTTCTTACATGGCTGTCCTGAGGTTAGACTAGATCTTCTGTGTACACAAAATCCTGCTTATCAGTAAATCAGAACAACATTGGTAGGGAACTGAAGAAGAACAAAGTGTCAATCTAAAGAAATGGTGTTTTCCCTATACAGCTAGCAAGTATTTTTTTAGAAACTTGAATGTTTAATTCTAAACTTACTGTTTTTGTCTTTTATATTCACAGGCATATTTTGAAGACCATAGTTCTGGGGCAGATGCTCTCCTTGTTTATCTGTGGGACTGCTGTTACAAGCCAGTACCTAGCAGAAAATTACCAAGTGAATACTCCAATGTTTCAAAGTTTCATCAACTATTCTTTGCTACTTCTAGTTTATACAACAATGCTGGCATTTAGAACTGGTATGTGAAATATGGGATGGGAGATTCTAGTTTATCGGTTTTTTCCCCCTACGTTTTCTTTTCAGAATTTGAAACTAAATCCTAGATTTTAAAGTTTCTGTTTGTAGTAACACATGTAAATGAATTTTGCAGGTTAAATGTCAATTTAATTTGATATAATTTCATATCTGTTTAAAGTTTTGTGCTCTCTGAAGTCCCATGTTCTATTAGGGGAAATAGACTTTGCTGTTACAAACTTTGCTACCGAAGGCTATTTAGCATTCCTCCTATTCTTATTAATTTAAACAACTCCACTCTTGTTGGATTTTAGCTCATGTGGAAGAATTTCTGTGCTTTTCACCAGTTGCATGGTCTCCTCCTAGGCTGTGTTTTGCTGTCATTGCATCTTTCTTAAGGAGGGTCAGGTGACATCAAACATTTTGGTGTTATTTATGCTTCTAAAAAGCAAAATTCCTGTGCAACATTTGTTTGGAAAGAAACACATATTGATTGCTACTTTCTTCTAAACAGGCAGTGCCAGTCTTTGGCAAATTTTGAAACAGAGGTGGTGGAAGTACATTTTTTTGGGACTGGCTGATGTTGAAGCCAATTACATGATTGTAAAAGCCTACCAATATACAACCCTCACTAGTGTGCAGGTAAGGACTGATCTCTTTTTTTGAACAATTGCTTTTATTACAGCTTTGGACTGGTTTTTGAAATTAGATTCATAGGACAGATGTGGAAGCTATTTAAACCTGAAAAGAACATTCCAGTGTCTATTTTTGCTCTGCAGTACAGGGACAAGCATCCTGTGTCATGAATAACCTTTCCAGGAAGCAGGGAAAATGGTCTGGTATTCCCCTGTGCCAGCTCTTAAGTTGAACTCTAATTATTTTGATAAAAGCACTTCTAAGGGTTTGCTGACAGCCACTCTTTTTTTTCTCCTGACACAAAATAAAGATTTATGACCAGATAAGTCACTCAGTGCAGGTTCTTGCTGATGAGAGCAAGGTAGGTCTCTTGCTTACTCCTAGAAGCTGCAGGAGGCATTGTGAGATGTAACCCCACATCTGAGGACACATTGATAGTTGGCTGGTTTTGCTGACCATGCAATGAGGGACCAGCCTGGTGGCTTTTGGATGTGGCACTTCAGGGCCCTCTCTGGAATAGGCAGAATAGAGTTCAGCATGTCAGGCCCCTGAAGTAATAGTAGATACCCTCTGCAATGACAGTGCTTGAAGAGTCAGCCGCTGGAAAACTCAGTGCTTTCCTCCTGCCTCCAACTGCACACTCTTGAGCCTGCATGACCAGACACTGTGAGCAAAGTAGCTCAGGGCACAGAGCAAATTGGGAGTAAACCCTGCCCTTGGCTGGACTTAGCTCACTGTGCGGCTTCACAGCTGCTATGGGAACAAGGGAGGGATGGTACACAAGCACGGGGGGAGTGTGTCCGGGTTGTGCCAGTTCATGCCTGCGCACATGTGGTGGGGATCTGTGGCTGGGGTCATGGCCCCACTTACCTGCATAAAATAAACAACGTAAAATGCATGCTTGGCCTTTGGTTGTAAATGGGTGTTTAGGTGTCAGTGTTTTATAGAGTCAAAGTAACAGGGGTTAATATTTAAAAGAATTACCTATAAAGCGATAAACTGCTGTGGTTTGGTCTTCCTTTAGAGAACTGCAGTAACTTTTCTTTGCACTGCTAAAGACAAGTTGTGTCTGTTGGGTTGTTATTGTCACATTTCCACTTCTTACTTATGTGTTATGGCTTATTAGGCCTTCAATTTCATTACAAATAATGCCAAAGAAATCAAAGCTTTAAGAGCAACATGTTTCATCTCAATATCAAATTAAGCTGATAATTGGGACGCTGTTTGATCATATACTTTACAGCTGAAAAAGCTAGGACTTTGATCCAAGTTCCCAGAAGTAGTAAAGCTATTCCTATGATTTCTTTCACAGAAATTAAGAAATAGGAATAATAGGTCATCCTGTCTGATTGCCAAACTCGAGCATTTTCTGAGCGTTTTTCTCTTTTGATAACTTTCAAACTGATGCTGCTTTGTGTCAGTTCAGTAATTGTGATTGTTGTAATTGAGGTTTTTTGCATGTTCTTTAAAGTCACCAGTTTCTCACCACTGCCAGAAATGAGATATAGGAGGAAAAATAAAAGTGCCTGTGATTTATTCTGGTGCAAGGCATTTGCTTTCTATCATCAGCAAGCAGTTCTGCAGCAACATTGGAACCTGAGGTTCAGAGCACCCAGTCTGATGACCTGTCTGCAGTACCGGCTGGGAGTGGATGCCCAGGGAGCATAAAAGCAACACAGGGGTATATGGCACCTTCCCAAATACAGAGGAATCACTGTGAAAATGCTGGCTGGCTGGAGCTTCTGCTCAGCACTATGAAACATAGCTTCAAAGATACATTTTCTCAGCTCAGCAAGGAACTTCCATGTATTTTCTCACACATGTATACAAAAGCAGAACTTTTCCCTTAGTTATCAAATACTAGCATTTCAAAGAAGGGGTTGGGAGTTTATCTCCTTAACAATAGGATATTGTTATTGTAAATGAAGAAAAATACTTTGGCTCACAGCCGAGCTCTTTCTGTTTGGCTGTGGCTGAGGCAGTGCCAGGAGACTTCTGTGTTGTGGCAGAGGGTGACTTTGCTACCGTTTGACCACATCCTAGGCATGAAGCTGAGTCAGAGGAGGTTTAGTTTCGGTATTAGAAAAAGGTTCTTCACCCCAGAGGGTGACTGGGCACTGGAACAGGCTCCCCAGGGAAGTGGTCACAGCACCGAGCCTGACAGAGTTCCAGAAGCATTTGGACAATGGTCTCAGGCACGTGGTGTGACTCTTGGGGCTTCCTGTGCAGAGCCACGAGTTGGACTTGATGATCTTGATGGGTGCTTTCCAACTCAACATGTTCTATGATTATATGATTTCATAGCAAAAAACAAGCAGCATAACCATGGTTTCATGTTTTTAACCTGTTATTTGATGCACTCAGCATTTGCTACATAGATAATTTGAATGGAAGCATTTTTCAGGCAACTATTGACAGAATATCAGCTGATGGAAGACTGTTAACCTCAACAGGAGAAAGTGCAGGATGAGTCCCCGGGGGCTTAGCTGGAGGCTGCCCTGAGGGAGCCTTGTGGGAAAGTGAATAGGATGAGCAGTTAAGCTTTCTTGCTTACAAAGCTGTCTGGAGCTGGCAATTACAAATAAGCAAACCAATGACCTCCAACAGTCTATGATAATTTATTAACCATGTATTAAAACATCTTTTAATAATTTACTCACCCTACCTTTAAAACCTCCTATAAACAGTATGGCCAAAGCCTGGCTTGAGTCAAAACATTTGTAAATCAAATCCCAGGTTATCTGTTTTCTCCCCTTGTAAAAATACAGGCTAGAATTGAACAAGGTGAGAATTTGATGAAGCTCTACTGGCAGTAGTAGTCAGTACCACAGTACTGCTATAAATGTAATAAAACTTGAATAAATAAACTTTATTCTTTTAATTGGTTCCATTGACACAGTTCATTGTGATATTTCACTTGCTTTACACCTCTTTGATCTTGATCTTGCGGAAGAGCTCTGTAATGTTTCAGATGAAGGGAAGGCAAGATCCAGTAGTTGGAAATCTGATTTCATCTATCTATAATTGATAGATTGTCTCCTAGAATAGATTACCAGGGTGTGTATTCATCATTTGGTGCCTGTGTGTCCTGGCTGCAAGTCCTCTAACCAGGATGCAGTAGTTCCACAGTATGTTCGTGGGTTTGGATGCAGCAATTCCCCATCTGGTGTTACTGAAAGAGCTTCTGGCTCATTATGTGCTACTCCCTTACATCCTCATTAAGGATTTTTTTAAACGGTTTTTTTTCCCCCGCTCTTTCTGTTTGGTTTGAAAAGCTGCTTAGAGGTTGTAAGGCTGTGTGCTAACATTTTAATTAATGGGGAAATGAAAGCTTACTTGTTAGTAGATGTCTTCTACCAGAGGGGTAAAAATTTTCCTTTCTAATGTTTGTAATATTCCTTGTTGCTTGGCACTAGTCAAAGCAGCCAAATTTGAAGGAAGTGTTAGAAGGTTTTTCTTGAGTCTAGAGTAAAGATAAGATAGAGAATGAGACCTGTGACAACATAATCACAGCATGATACTTTTCCATAGTATAAAGTTGTATCAAAATACTTGTTATCACATATTGGGACTTGAGTAGTTGCAATTTCTCATAATACAGCCTAGGCAAGTATTTTTGCACTTCACAAATAAACTTTACAAACTGGATGATCTGGAGGCAATCTGAGGAGCGAAGATAAATGGAAAGACTGGCAGCACTGTTAGTATTTAATCTGCAATAGCTTCCCTGAACGCTGTGCTGATGAGACTACTTTGTGTAGTTATGAACAAGTAAAACCAGACAGATCATCAAAATGTTAACAAATTTGGATAAAGCCCTTGGGGATAGTTGCTGAACTACTGGAAGCCAGCACAGAAGTCAGTACAGAAGTTGGTTGCAGTGGTACACTTAGGCAAGCAGAGGCTGGCAATGAACATTAGGGACTAAGGGCTCTTGTCTTGATTTCAGTAATTACGTCCCATTTCTGTTGACCTGGACCTAATACTTTATTGGGACTTCAGGTGGCCAAGTTTAAGGGTTGACATTTGACAGTAATCTGTGAGCAGTCTTTGGGAGGTTGACTATATGTAGGCTGTTCCCTTGTGTAGCTTCGTGACACTATTGAGACAGGTCAGAAAATACACCTTTTCTTTCCTTCAGACAAATTCAGAAAAAAAATCTATTTAATTGAATTAAATATTAAACTAATTATTTTTAGCTCAGTGATCTTGGTATTATTTAATTATTCTAGAACATTATACCCATCTTATGCTGCAGTGTGGTTTCCTGTATTAACTACACATCTAACTCTTGATGCTTTTTGTACTAAAAGTGAAAGGTTAGAAGATCCTTGAAGTGTTTAAGGCCAGGTTAAGGACAGGGTTTTGAGCCACCTGGTCTGGTGGAAAGTGTCCCTGCTCATGACAGGGGAGCTGGAACTAGATGAACTTTAAGGTCCCTTCCAACCCAAACTGTTCTGTGATTCTACGGGTGGGTCTAACAGCAAGGCAAAGATACATAGGAGCATGTAGAGAGGAGATAATGAAGGGAAGAAGAGGTCCGTGTCACTGCTTGTTGTGGAGTGCAGACATCCTTGAGCTGTTCGGACTGCCTGGGGTAGTGTTTGCAAAGAAATCTGAAATCCTCCAAAACTCCAGCTGCCTTGTGCATCTGTGCTGCTGGGGCATGAGTGAATTAGAGTGGGTTACCTGCCTCTGAATAATTAAGAGTCAGCTCTGACAGAGTGATGAAAATGCATTGTTGGTATGTATGTATTTTAGGGGAAGCTGGAAGATTGGGAAGATGATTTAAGGAAAGCTGTTCTTCCCTTCCTAGCTTATTTCCACCAATTTTGCGTGTTGCTTTCAGCGTATGTACCAGTTTTGATTTTTAGTATGATCCAGTTGAGGGATGGGGGGAAAATGAAACCCAAAGCTTCAGGGTCAGATGCTTGTCCTAGTCACTTAACGGTAAAATGAGATTATATGTATCCATCAATAGTTCCAGGTTTTTACTTTGTGTACATGGAGCCCTGGGGAGCAATGGGGTTTCAGAGCAACAACCTACCATTGATTTGTGAAGCTGCAAAGATTGATTAATTCCATCATTAGAAGAGTTTCTAAATCAGTGCTTTCCTACCAAGAGAGAGTGGACCCCTACTCATTTACTTGCAAAATGCTTTTTAGGTCTCATACCTTCTCTTAAACATAACCACCAGGGTTGCTCTGCAGGTTTTCTTAACATCTGGTAGTGATGGAAAGTAAGACCCTGTACATTTGCTTTCAGGATGTTGCAGTCCAGATTTGGGGTGTGTTTCTAACTCAAACCATTTTTCTGTACACACAGCTGCTGGATTGTTTTGGGATTCCTGTGCTGATGGCTTTGTCATGGTTCATTCTCCGAGCAAGATACAGGCTGATACATTTTCTTGCTGTTGCCATCTGTTTGCTGGGTGTAGGAACAATGGTGGGTGCAGACATTCTGGCTGGGAGGCAAGACAGTGAAGGTAAGGAGCCCTTTGTTGTTGTGGGGATGGGGGAAGAGCAGAGGTGGTTGTTGCAGTTGGGTAACTTGTAAAATAGAGAGGAGCAAATGCTGGGGGAGCAGATATAGTTCCGTTTTAAAAGAGGAGAACATGATGCTATTCTGTTTCTTGTCCAAGAAAAAGAGATGTTGATTTTATGGAGAGCTGTGGAATTGCTTTGGTTGTGTGTTTGGATTGTTTCTTCCACCTTAGAAGAGAAACAATTGTGTTAAGCTTAAATTTTGCCGCTGTTCCTTAGACGCGATGGAAAGTCTCAGTTTTGAAAGCTTATTAACTATTATGTGAGATGGTTTAATAGAAAAAGCTGCCTCTCCCTGCAAACCTTGTCTTGCTTACACAGTATCAGCGTGCGGGCAGCCAGACATCTCTAATTTGCGTTTTGCTTTTAATTACAAATACCAAATAAAAAGTCGCTCACAGCGGTTGACTTCTCTCAATTATCTTTGACAGACCCAACAGAAATGGTTGACATATCCCCAAGGCTCCTATCCTGGAAAGCAGGGGCTTACTACAGGAGAGCAAGATGAGATGAGGCAGGATGGCAGGATTCCTGGGATCTCTAGGAGGGAGGTGGGCTCTGGGCACCAGGATTTAGCTGGGTGCAGATAAGGGCAGGTCTTGTCTTCTCTATGACAGATGCCTAAATCAACCCATATCGTAGCAATCTTATTTTGAATAAGAATCTTGAGTTTTCAGAGCCAGACAGTATGAAGCAAGGTAAATTTCAGGGCATGGTTTTCATCAGGCAGTATAGAGATACTCTTTTGGGGCATTGCTGTAGGAAAGAAATAGGACAAACTGAAGTTCAGCTTTACTGCTGTGTGGTACAAGTATCTTGGTACTGAGGGAGAAAAATCTTTTCCCTGAGGTTTTAAGACAGTTGTGTACTGCTTACTCTCATATTTTAGATATATTTTCTTAGTGATTGCCAACTGGCTTAGGGAAGGAAATTTTAAATCAGTTCAAGGATTTAAACAACCGTGATCCTTTTGCTATTTAGCTGATGCATAGCAGCATTTACTTGATGAGTGATTGCAGCACAGGGAGTCCCATTTGCACAGTATAAATACATCACAGCAGGACACATGACACTACCCATCTACAGTGCCCACTTAAGCCCTGTCATAAACCTGAAGCTGAGTCCAGATGCCACCAAAATCAATAGACTGATTTTAGCAAGACTTGAATCCGGCCTTGCTGCAAAAGTGGGGACGATATTCATGAAAGGCAGAGGGCATTTCTAACCGGGAATTTTCACAGAAAAAGTAGAATTGGAGCAGATGATACAGCAATGTCTTGGTCAGAATGAGATGTAAATTCTGGGTTTAGCTCATTCCAGACTGTACAGTTTGAGGTAGGCAGGCAGCAGAGTGTGCTCAGACACTCCACTCTGTGTACAGGAGGTGTTTCCTTTCCCCTTACCCTGGAATGTACTAGGAGGGTAGAGATGTTAAATTTGTTTGTCTTTTTAAGGAAAGTTAAAAAGTGTTTGCAGCCTTACCCTTAATTTTGGATTAATATTTCTGTACAGGTAGTGACGTGGTGATTGGAGATGTCTTAGTGCTTCTTGGTGCTTCTTTGTATGCCATTTCTAATGTGAGTGAGGAATACATTGTGAAAAATCTGAGCAGAGTGGAGTTTCTAGGAATGGTGGGCTTGTTTGGGACTATTTTCAGCGGTCTACAGCTGTAAGGATCTAATATTTATTTTAAAACTAATTAAGAATATTCTACAGATGATTGCTTGTCTACCATGAAATGGTGTTATTAAATTAATTTTTTGTTAGCCTACATTTGGTCTATATGACAGTCCTTGCATTTCAATTGATTTGTGTTGCTGATCAGCATCTGCTTTATCTCCTTTTTATTTGCACTACTCTTATTGCAGCAATTCTAAAACTGAACTCCTGCAATTGAACATATATTGTTGATGTTCATGAGGACACTCAGTATGCTGAGGCCTGTTCACAGGAATGCATTTCTTAATGGATTTTCTCTGTGGGAAAGTTTAGGAGATAATTGTTGGCAGGAGATCTTCTATATTAAACTGAAGTTCGAAGTGAAGCCTTATATACTGTTACAAATAACCACATTAGAGTAACAGACTACATGCATTTAAGTATATCTAATGAATTTTATGTTCATTTCTCATAATTATAGTTAATAATTTACCCAAATGGTCTGTCAAATAAAACCAAATCTATGAAGGATTAAAAAGCCTGGGAAGAAGGCATAAGAATTAAGTAACAGTGCTCTTGACTCCAGTTGTCAAGTCTTTTTTCATGTTAGTGTTATTCAATAAAATTTCAAACAAACTTAAGGGATTATAAATCTATATATATATATATTTGGTAATTAAATTCACTACTTGAAAGTGATTTTTTTTCTTTGTTTTACTGTATATCTTTTCTTTAACCCTAGAGCCATTGTGGAACATAGGGAGATAATGAGAATTCAATGGAACTGGAAAGTTGGTATGTGCATGAAAAAATTATGTGAATGTTAAAGAACAGTGGAAAATTAGATTTAGACTTGAATGTTGGCATTTTCCTTTTCTTTCTCTGAATATTAAGCAGCATTAATATTATTTTGTCACAAATGTATTTTTTGCAAACTTTGCAACTAAGGAAAGAGATAAGGTTTGCAGGACTGAAAAATTAAAGCAGGTTTTACAATTTACATGTAACATGAAATAATTTTTCAAAATTAATTGAAATAATTTAAAATTTAAACCTGTTTAATTGCTGATGTGGTTGGTGTTAGAACATCTCAAGAACATTTTTGTGTTGTCCTTAATACATTTTGACCTTAACAGAACTAAACGTTTGCAAGAGATATGGCTCTAAATTTCTTCAGTCAGCTCTTGTGTTACCTAGGAAGGAATGAGAATTTTATTGTATAGATACAGTAATTCTTGCAACACAAGGCAGATTTGGAAAAGAAGTACATATTTCTTCCACATTTTTCTTACATGTATGTTCCCCTGTCTTTTAGGAGACCTTATCCTAAAAGATAAAAATGCATAGTTTTAAAGCATCTGAAGACTATCAGTGTTCTTTAAAATCATTTTTCTCTGCCTGAGGGGTAACTTGTCATCCTCTTTTACAGCATTACTGTTCACAGTCTTTGCCCTGTGCATGTTTGGGCTGTATAGCTTCATGCCAGTCGTCATTAAAGTCACCAGTGCAACCTCAGTCAACCTGGGTATTCTGACTGCAGATCTCTACAGTCTGTTCTTTGGGCTTTTCCTTTTCTTCTATAAGGTAGGTACATTCTTTCCTTCACTTTTGTGTTCTTTCAGTTGTGTTACTATTCCAAAATTATTAATAAAGCATAATACAGTGATCCCTGCATATTCGCGGCCTGCATGTCCCTGTATTCTATTAATCACGGTTGGATTTTCAGTGAGTTGTGAGACTGCGCACGTGTGCAGAATGTCCCGGACCTAGGATTTCACAGCCGGGAAGCGCCAAAGGATGCTTCCTTCACTTTAATGAGGTGCTACAGTGCGAGCCCAGGACCACCCCTCCAGACCTTATTAGTGGAGGGTCCATGGCTACAGGCAGGGAGTAGTTGGATATTCACACAGTATCACAGTATAGATAAGGCTGGAAAAGACCTTGAAGATCATCTATTCCAACCTATAATCCAACTAACCTATCATCTACATCTAGATCATATCACTCAACACCTCATCCAGNTGCCCATCTCTCCAGTCTGTCCAGGTCTCTCTGCAGGGCCTTCCTACCCTCTAATAGATCGACGTGGGCTCCAAGCTTGGTGTCATCTGTGTTTTTACTCATGATGGCCTCAATCCCGTCATCTATATCATCAATAAAAATGTTGAACAGGACTGGACCTAACACCGACCCTTGGGAGACAACACTAGTAACTGGTCACCAACTAGATGAGACACCATTAACCACCACTCTCTGGGCTCGGCCATCTAACCAGTTCCTGACCCAGCAGAGAATATTCCTATCGAAACCCCTTGCTGCCAACTTCCCCAGGAGTATATAATGGGAGACTGTGTCAAATGCTTTACTAAAATCCAGATGCGCTACATCTAAAGGCTTCCTCTCATCCACCAGGCGAGTTACTTGATCATGGGTTCGGTATCTTCACAGATATCATAACTTGTGGGGCCTGCTAAGACCTGACCCCCAGCGAATTCTGGGAGATGACTGTATTCTTAAAAGCCCCTGATCAATTGTTTGCACCTGTACATTTCTACAGTTTGTATTGTTCATTGTTGGCAGATGTTAATCAGGAGTCATGCTTAGTTAATGACATGCCATTGCACCATTAGGCAGAGAGTGATTTTTAAGCCATTTCACACTTGAAGGAATAAGTTAATTTTAAAAGATAGTAAATAATTTCCTGAGGTGTTCAAATGGTAGAGTTCTTGCTGAAACTCCAGTGTGGAGCTGTATGTTAGATCTGGTTCATCACTCCAAGTGTCCAAAGAGAGGGTTTGAATCTCCTCCTCCTGAAAGAAGGCTAGTTTGAAAGAAAATTTTCTTTTAGAAATTTAATCTGTTCATTACCAACATTTTGGGATATGAATCAAGCTCTCTTAGTGCTACTGCTAAGGAAAGACTAAAGGAACTGCAAAAAACCCAGATAAGTATTATGTTGTATGTTCTCCAAAAGGCAGTTACTTTTATTGTGTCGTTAAATATTTTTGGCAGTGTCTACTCAATTTAAATGACAGTGCTAAAAGGATTTCATTCCACCTCACACTTCTCATCCAGAACCATTTGTGGGAACCTAGCTCGTTAAAGTAATTGGAGTAACTGCATCAGTCACCCAGTAACTGGAAGGGCTTAGTGAGAAGCTTGTGAACTTTGCTTAAGAATTTAATTTGTATTATTCCATGTGGTTGCTTTCTCTTCAGCCAGAAGCTTTTAGGTGAGATTTGTTTCTGAAAATGAAGGCAGAGATAATGGTAGGGTCTGACAACAGCTAGATTTTAATTTTCACGAGTCTCTTAGGTCAGCTTTCCTCCCTGTTTTAGGTTCCAGAATTTGCTCCAAGCTAAAATGCTTGGAGCATTAAAAATGAATGCAGGAAGCAAACCATACTTATATTCTAACAATTAAATCCTTCCTTTGTCATTTCCAAGCGTGTATTTTGGCACCCAGATAGCTTAGCTGAAGAAGTTATTATAAATTTATATTCATAGTACTGAAAATCTTTGGAAGGGATGTATTAAATTTTTATTCTTCTGGATTTTTAGCTTATTTTGGGGAGTGGTTGTTCTGGGAGCAAGTCATTTCATAATTGCTAACAGCAGGGTATTCTGGTAGCAAAAATGAAAAATGAATTAAAGAAGACTTACATTGAGAGAATTTCAGGTATTTTTTGAAATAAGGACTTGCATCTGTGGTTAGAAACAAAGAAGTAGCAAAAAGGGGAGCAATAATAATACCACATGCTTAGTAATCAGAGGATCTGAAATAACTTAGGCACTGTAAACTGAGAGCCTGATTTTGACATGGCTCTTAACATAACACTCAGCAGCAGAAAATTGCCAAGTTAAGAATATAGTTTCTTTACCTATGGGTCAAACAAACTGGGCAAGATGTTTGCTGGATTAAAAAGCATCTGGGCGGCAGAGTGGAGCGAGCCATGTTGAGCTCTGAATTGCTGTGGTCTGAGCCTGCTCTCAAACAAGCAACACAAACAGCAACTACACCAGAGAGCAGACCCAGGAGTTGGCGAGGTTTTGACTTGTGCACAGTGCTTTGCTAATGTACTTAACTTTTCAGCCCCAGTTTAAAGTGAAATGTGAATTTTGCATGCCTGTTTTGAACAAATCTTTGCTGTGCTTCCTAATGAGCTCATTATATAAATACCTTTCAAGAGATACTTTAAAAAAGTCTCCAAATGCTTTTCCACCCCTGTGGAAGGGAGTATGCTACACAAACAGGCACTAGATGGAGCCACAGTCCTCCAGTAACATTTAAGGTATTTTTTGAGCTTGATGGTGAGAATGGCGATCTAGGCTGCACAAAGTATGAAATCAGTGCCAGAAGAAATGAAGTGAAGAAGTGCTTCAGTATTCATGTATGTAAACAACTATCCTTCAATATCACCATCTTTACAGCCATTTTTTCTCTGTTAAGATGTATGTAGACCTGAGGGAACTCCTGTCCAACTGTGTTGAGGATGAGATGCGGAGAAAACCAGCCAGCAGCTTATGTCTTTAAGTGGATGGAGCTGTTGAATTTTTATTTTGAGACCTGAATCCAGGTCGTGGAGATAATCCTCATTAAAACAATTTTTAAAAGGAAGTGTAGGATTCACTTTCTTAAAACAAGGTAGCATTGTCATGTTTTACAATCAGGCAAGACTTAATGTATCTCTTTCTTTCCTCTGCCAGTTTTCAGGTCTTTATATCCTATCCTTCGTTATCATCATGGTGGGCTTCGTCTTGTATTGTTCTACTCCAATTCGGACAGCAGAACCCACTGCCTTGCCACAGCCTAACAGCACTGGCTTGGACAACGCTGCACTAAAGCTTGAGGAGAATGACAGTGAAACTCCGGCCATAACTGTGCAGTTCACAAGAGAGGAAACTGTGGTGGTCAGCACTGATTGAAGGAATGGCAGCATTTCCAAACAGACCTTTTTTTTTTTTTAATTGCAAAATTTCCCTCAAATATTAATCTGGAGAATTGTCCTACTGCCAAGGCATATCTCATGCTGCACTGGTCTTACTACACTGGATAGACTTTTAAGGCCAGATCCTCAATCACTGAAACTATTGATTTGCCCTTGCAGAAAATCTGTCCCTCAGAAGAAGTCAGATTAGTATTTATGTAGAGTCTCTGGAAAGTGAGAAACTGTTATTTTTAAATGTGTAATTAACTTAACAACAAATGCTTGGGGAAAAAAAACTAAGCCAAAGCAAGTTCTGAGGTCACTAAGTGGAGCAAATATGTTGTGTATTGCATTAGGGACCTAAATCTGCACAATGCTATCAAGAGGGCTCCATGATTTCCACCCCTTGGTGCTGGGTACCCTCAAATAGCATCTTGCAAAAGCCACTCGGCTTCTCACAGGACCTAGTTCTGCAAGCCATGTTACATACATATACTTTCCACATGCCAATGGACTTCATTCCTCTGTGGGAGGATTTGCTTTCTACATTCCACCCAAATGTTCATCTCTTCATATTGCTGCACTTCCTGTTGCAGCTGGGGCTACTATGTGTATTTTATTTTGAATTTTGCTAGCTAGAGAAGTTTGAATATGCATTTTAATAATGCCTTCTATTTCTTTCAAGAAAAGTGGCCTTTTTTTGGGTGCATTCCCACTAGGTGGGGGAAGCAAAGGCAGGCCTTCTCTTCAGTAAGAACCTAATGTGGATTTCTTTTCAGGATGAGAGAGCAAAAGTTTTGAACTGAAGATCGCTTCTCAGTGAATGTCTCTGTGAAATGGGACACATTTCTGCTGGAAGAGTTGAGTAAAATTGACATTTCTCAAAAAGATTGAATCATCTTAGCCCAAATTGTGACAATAATGACATAATCACTAGGTAGACTGTCAGTTTTCCTCCACCTCTTCATATTTACAATAAATGATTAAAAATTACAAGACCAGAGTTTTAACATCAGTCAAACCATACTGGGGTTTTATTTTATTTTGTATTTTGTATAAGCCTTCAGAGGTCAGATGTATGAAGTAACAAAAGAATAAAGTATTCATCAGCTGAAGAGCTGGTCTTGGTTTGCTTATTTTTAAGCTAGAATTTCTTTATTGCTCAAAATTATATTAATTTTGCCAATTAAATTATTCTTCTAATGAGCTTTTTTTCTAGAAGGAAAAGTGGCATTTTCTGAAGATACTGGTGATTTAACAACACCGACTGAGTTTCTGTGCTTCTGGTGTAGTTTATCCAAGAAAAATAGGGTTTTGTAGGTTTTATCTGATAGTACATAGCAGCATGTCTTGACTCAGACTTTGGCCTGTGTTCAAAACACAGGACCTTCCTGTGGCATGGTGTGAGTGTGCAGGCAGTAGCTTGTCTTCTCAATACATAGACCACTGAAATCAAAATTTTGTAAAGCATGGGTGAGATTCCAGGCACAGCCTATTAATTATGGATTTGTTCTTCCAAGACTTTTAAACTCTGACCATAATAAGAAATTGAAATCTGATTCGATCAAATTGAGATGAACAGGACTTGTGGTGAGCCACAAAGTGAGGAGAGCATTGTGGGCAGCATGTCAGCTCAGATACTCAGCATGTACACTGGGACAGCTTACTGATTTGATAGTTATATTCTGTACTGAAAACTTTAAACTTTAGCTCTGTTTCATGGAGTGAAATCATTGTGATTTAACTCTATATGCTGTGATTTAACCCCATACAAAAGATTTTCATGGTCCATTGTCAGAAGCTAAAGTTGCGTGCTAATGCCACCAAGAAGGTCTTTCAAGCTTTCAGCAAGGACAAGGTAGGTATTTTTTGTCAATCCTTCTGTCAATGACTCTATGCCTTTGCCATCCTCATGGTGACTTCCATTTCTCTCTTTGTGACCCTGCTGGATGCAGTGGGCTCCTCTGGCAGCCTGGGACAGTGGCCATCTACATGCTGATGGTTGTGCACACCTAGTATCCTACTCTTTCTGACCTTAAACTCCTACTCTCATACCTGCAGAGTGGCTACCTAGGTGAGGAGGAGGCAGCGTTGGCTTGCATGTCTGCCCTGCATCACAAACAGGCACTGCAGTGCTCTGCAAGTGTTGGACACAGGAGGTACTGAGGTACCTGACCTTACAAAGTCCTCAGCATGGGGTGCTGGCCCCCCGAAGTTGCTCTGCATGGAATGGGGTCAGATACATCACTCCTACTGCTGTCTGTCCCATGAATCAGAAGGAAGTAGGTGCAGACTTGTTTAAGACAGATGCATTGCTTCAGAGCACAAGTGACACATGTATTGCTCTTGGGGAAACAAATGTTCACTTAATGAATCACATATGCCAGATCCTCTGGTACTTCAGTGACAAGGTGCGTGGATGAGTCTTTACACAAATCTTTATGGAATATTGGAATAAGCCGGGGAAGAAAATCCAGCAGTCACTTGTATTAAACCCAAGAATCCAAATAAAAATGCGTCACATCCAGTCTCCCTCCAAGGTTTGGTTACAAGGTATCAAAAATTATCTGGCATCAAAATGTCATCATGTTTCAGAAAAAGAAATTAGTGCAGCAATTGAGTGTTGACATTATCTGTACTAGTTTAGGGGAGAGGATGGGCTTTTGGACATTTTTTTAGATGTATTTGGACGGCTATTTTAAGATTTTTGACCTTTGCTAAGTTACACATTCTCAGCTGTATATTATGTGATGTCTGGGACAAGTGTATCCGTTCTTGTCAGCACCAATAATTTACACTATGTATTGTGGGATATTTCATTGTGTTATAAGTGTCTGTCTTGAAACTGTCAATGAGTTTAGGAAGTTTGACAGAGAGGCACTGCACAAGCTACATGATCAATCATGAACAATCTTGAGCAAGCAGATTCCTAAAAATGCAAAGTGAAGGATTTCACCAAAATGCAGCCTATTGGCAATTTCTATGTTATACTTGATTAGCTACCTGATGTTACAACACTTAATATTTGACTTGAGGCTACACTCTACCTACATTCATTAGACAAACAGCATCTGAGGTATTAGAGTCTCACCCTCTTGAGCTCTCTCATTGCATTCCTTGAAGGGAGCAATTGGGCTCACTCTTAGAGATGCAAATACAGTAATCCTTCAGTTCTTCGCAGCTCGTATTTCATGGATTCAATTCTTCGCTTTTTTTTTCCTCACAAAGACATCTTTGTCTTCCCTCGGTCAATTGTGGGGTTTTCCTATGTCGTGTGAGCACAGGATGGCCATGCCATGCACAGGCAGTGAGTGCCTTTGCTGCACTGGGGTGTGGGACCAGCCTGTGCCAGGCAGCCCGCTTGGCGATCACCAAGAGTTCCCTCTTCTATGAGTGTTGGAAAGGTTAAATGGTAGGGAAGTTTTATAACACAGTGTCAATGGTTTATTACAGCAGCTGTGGAGGAATGAGGTCTCAGCAGAGTGCTGCGCCAGAGTCCTGGGGTGGCACTGCACTGCTGCCACCTGGCGCAGCCCTGAGCCAGCCTCGGGAAGGCATGCCTGCTGTGCTGGGGGAGGGCATGGGGGGATGGGAGCCACCCCATGGTGTGGTGCAGCAGGGATGCTTCCCTTCATTCCCCTGCTTGCCGTGCCAGGGAGGAGCAGAGTAGACCCTCTTTGCTCCCCTGTCCTGTCACAGGGCACGTGGAGGTGTTGGGACACACCTCCCCAGCTCAGGGCTGAGGGGCGGGGCAATGGGCATGACTCATTTGCATGTGTATGAACCGCTTCTTCACGGATTTCGGCTATTGCAGGACTCTTCCAATCCCAGACCCCTGCAAAATTTGAGGGATTACTGTATTTATTTAATGAATTTTCTTGTTTGGGGTGCCTAGCTTTAGGTGGAGCCAACCCAACTCTGGACACCCCAATCAAATGCAATGTTCCTTTCTTAGGGGCATTAGTGTGTGTAGAGAAGGTCTATACAAGCTGCAAGTTTTGCAATTTATGTAAGAGATGAAAGAGACATGGAGAAATTTCCTTAGCAGCTATGGGAAGCCCATGGCTGATTCAGCAAGGTTTGTGTGCAGTGGTATGCATCCTTCACTCCTCTCTAGATACAATTTAATTTTTCTTTTGTATAAGAACATTCAAGATTGAAAGTTATAGATTTTACAGAAACAAGTCAAAAGGAAAAATCTTATTACTTCTACAACGCAGGTCAACAACGTTGCATCTGATCGCTCAGAAGAAAAAACATAACACTGCATAACCAACTAGGAAGAAAATTATTTCTATCCCAGCCAAAACCAGGAAAAAAGTGTAGGTTTGAGTTAAATTGCATCTTCTCTTTAAAATTTTGATATTAAATTCTCAAAACAATATCCAATTAGTTATACCCCCTCGTTCGTGAGGAAGGGGACAGATCAGGGGTCTCACAGAAAGCCAAACTCGCAAAGAAGTGCAGGTCATTAATATGCATGCACGCCATGCCCCTTGC
>WEKX01000893.1:283970-304792 GCA_013390025.1 Pitta sordida
TGCCGTGGAGCCGGGCTCTGCCACGGAGCCGAGGGCTGCCGTAGGGCCCGGCTGCCGGCCTGCTGCGGCTGCCGCGGGCCACTAAACACCAGACATAGCCAGAGAAACTGCGCGCCCTCCCCGCGTGCCCTCCCCAGGGGGCAGGCCTGTCCCGCCTCACAGGGAGAACCAGCACCGCCCCTCGGCAAAGCGGAAGCACTGAGCATGCATGCTCTGAGTAAAGTTGCAGATCCCAGAAGCCGGACTGCAAAAAAATTGCTTTGCAAATGGGTGGGGTTGTAAAGGAGAAGTCAAGATGCAGCGGAGATTCACTGTAATCCCTTCTGGAAGTAGGGGCATAGATTTTTTTTCCATGAGCTGGCTCTTGAATATAAAGTGTGAAGAGAGAATGTTACAATTCTCAGATCTCTCTGAGAGTAAGCAGCCTCCAAAAACAGGTTTCCATGCCCTTCAAGACTGATGTATTTTTGTTATGGTAACAAATGGGAATAGTTTTGATATTTTCATCTTAAATGTATGGCCTGGGGTCAGGGGTCAGTATCACTGAACTCAAGCCCATGACATCACTCTATTCAAATTAAACTTTATTTCACCAGCTCACCTCCAGATGGCCTCCCTGGTTGTTAATACTATGAGAAGAACTTGGGCAGCAATACAGAAGGATCACTGGGACTACAGGTGAAAGGCATGTTTTGTCCTAATAAATCATAGTATCAGAGTCTTCAGACTACTTCAAAAGAGTGGACAACATATACTGAAACTAACTTACAGACAACTTCCAAAGAAGGCGTTAAAGAAAATGGCTTAAAAAATTTCTAGTGACATATTATTATTGTACAAAATGAAATTTTCCTGTTTATTCGCGATATTAAGATGTTTTTATAGAAACACCAAAGATTACTAAGTGCTGATGGCTGGCAACACTGAAATATCTCCAGAAGTACTGATCACTGGAAATTACTTACGTAAACAGCAGGTACTGACAGCGATAGCGATTCTTTAGGAATATTCTTGATGTTACAGCAGTCCCAGGCAGTGTTGTTTTTCTTCGGCACCATTTGTTGACAATGTATCTAGTAATTTTAATTAGGAACAGCACTGTGATATGTAAAAGTGCACCTCCCCCAGCACAACCATCTAACTCAGTAGATGCATGATCAAGGGGGTGATTTGAAATGGGGTAAATGGGGCAGGAAAAGGCTGCACAGGAGGATGGCTGCTTGCTGGTAGTCCAGAAAAGATTGGTTTTGCTTTAACCTATTATGTACTACTATTTAATAAACCAGATAACTCATCCGTACACAGATCGTTACAACAAAGTAGAGAATGTTTTAGGTATTAGCTTCAAACTCTTGGGCCAATAAAACACCCTCTCTCTGAAAATTTGACCAAAACCATGACGAAATTCAAACTGACTGAAAAAGCTTGTTCAAGGTAAAGAAGATGCCACCAATCTCAAACAAACCCACACTTCATATTCTGATGATAAGTGTATGCATAATATCTATGCCCTTGAAAAATCAGTGAGTATTTAAAACCCTGTACAGGTACAGGATGCAACTTGTGCTCGCTTTGCTGTACTGTTTGCAGCAGAGTTCCTTCAAATCAGTTGCAAGGAGACTGTGATACTCCTTGAAGCTCAAAAATCTTTGTAATTCGTCTCCCTCTGCCATCAGTGTAAGTGCCTGTTGGACTTCCCTGAGGAAATTGCTTTCATTTAATGAAGTTTATACATTTCATGTGCTAAAAAAAGAGATCCTGCTGGGTTATCATATCTCTTGTAACATCTGTAAATTAATTTGTTTCTTGAGAGTAAGAATGATTTGTAACAAAGCTAAAGTAGCATGACTAAATTAAGAGCAGCATTCAGGCAGCTGGAATGCAATTACAGCACAAATGCACATGCTGTGTTAATGCGATATCAAGGTTATGAATCTGGTGAAACAGAAATCAGCATGCTCAAAGGTATGCATACTTTCTTCCTACAGTGTTTGTCTAGCCATGCTGACATGAGAAATATCTGCATTAGCTGAGCAGAACCTGAGGACTACCTGCAGGCTTCATGCATGCAGACGGGAGATGCCAACTTAGTTCTGTGTTGCACCAGTTCATGGACAGCGACACATGTTGTGCTCTGTCAGAGAGATTTTGCTCTTATTCCGGTTGGTTTTCCATGGTCTAAGGGAGACAGTTGGCAGGAAGTACATGGTTGTTCTGTTTGCAGAGAAACAGGGAGATGCAGCACAGGATGCTGGGCACCTATTGTGCACCCCTAACTCTTGCAGGGGCTGCTTTAGGGCCACGGGAAGGACCTGCAGGATCCCAGCCCATGACCGAGATGCATTGCAGCTGCACTGGCTTTCTCAGGGTCTCTGTCTCCAGTGGAGCATGTCCCTTGGCCCTTTGGTCTCTGCAAAGAGCACCCACTGCATCAATAGAGCTGTCTCAGGCCCTCCAGCAGCATCAGTTTGTGCTCCCAAGGACAGAGTGAAGGTATGGGACCAGAAGTCATCTTAACTGCAGTGAAACCTCTGTCCAGCTTTACTTTCTGGAATTGGCACAAGTGATGAGTTTTACTGGAAGGGATTTGAAGCATGGTGTGAGGAACACGTGGCAGGATTTGGGCATACCTCAGTCCACCATCCTGGTGAGGAACTTAACCAGATTGCAAAGTGCATTGTTGCTACATAAGTCTGGGAGACATCAAGTCTGGACGCAAAACACTGTATGAGACACATTCCTGCAGAGCCAGGTAACTTGCACAACCTTATGTTTGTACCAGTAGATGAAAGAGGCTGTTTTCTAGCCCCTAAAGCCAAGACTGCAGGTTCAAGCACAGCTGAGGTCTTACTTTTGCAAAGAGGAAGGCATTCCCAGCGTCATGGCAGCTAATATGTAGAGGGCTCTGAAACAACTGGAAGAGCACCAAATTTAACTTACCCCTTGTATTTGGGGTTTTCCCCCCACACTCTTTTGCTTTCTATTAATATACTTCTTTGCTTTTCTTGCCATGAAAATATTTCTCTGCTTTCGTCTACTCAAATAATGCAGTGATCAGCTTCTTTGGTATGCTGGTCTAGCAGAAAGGAGAAGGCAGTAGGAACAAACCAAATCATCCGTCAAGGTGCGCTGCCTCAGACACAGACTTGCAGTAACAGTAAGTTTTTCTGAGAAACTGTGAAACATCCTGTAACTTGACTAGTGGTCACACTTTGGTCTTCTGGAGTTGTGTGGAGGGGAGTCTGCCAAGGCAGGGTACTGGGGGGGTGGCAGTATATCCCTGAGTGTTCACCAAAGTTAGATAAAAGCAGAGGGCAGCATTTGGAAGAGATACGGTGTTGTGTGATCCGTTCAGCCATTTTAGCACAGCACACAGCACCCATGGCCACCCCACTGCACCTACAGCTGGTGGCTGCCTCCCCGTGTATGGTACTGAGCCCCTGTTCTTCCTGGACTTGGTGACAACCTCTTGAGATGTTGGTTGTTGTTTGGGGGGGTCTTTAGTAGCAGAGTCTGAAGAAGGATGAAGAGTGGGTCACAGTCAACCAGCAGAATGATTTTATTTCACTGAACTGAGGATACATCTCACAGACCTTGGCAAGCAGCATGAAGCTCTGAGTCCCCCAGAAGAGTGCCAGGGAGCTGCACAGGGCAATGGGAGCCGACTGGTGCAGCCTTGTCCACATTGTCCACCTGGAGCAGTTCTTGGCACGAGCCATATGCCAGTTTGGTCTCAGAGAATGCTGACCTGTTCACTTCCAAGAGACTCTCTGGGATGGAAATGACATTTCAGTACCATGGATGATCAGGACAGCAAGAGCCAGGAGTCAGCAAGAAAGCTAAGATATTCAAGACCCATTAACTGGCCCTGCATGCAGGTGGTGAGACACAGCTTATGTCTCTACATCTGCACTTCTTTCTTTAAGTCTGGGACCTCAAGGATCTGCCTTCCAGGATGACCTGCTAGTCTGTGCTTGTCTTCCCTGAGTTGGTCTGGGGAAGTCCAGCCAGCAATAGGACACAATTTGCAAGCTCTTATTTTGTGTATTTCACACAGTGAAGGCTATGGCAGAAATTAACTAAACCACTGGTTAGCTCAGTGGCAGAGAACCCAGTAATTCTTCCATGTTCTCGTGTCTGAATGCACACCATGATCCTGGATTCTGTTTTCTGGATCTGGACACTGTTTCAGGAGGCTGATCAGTGTTTAATGTGCCAGGCTCACCTAACCTGTGTTCCAGGTTTCTTTTATAATGTCCTGTGCTTACCTCTACTGTGTGATTTCTGCAGCAAATCGTTTGGGTGTTAGGCATCTGCACATATTTCATCCAGGAGCAATCAGTGACAAGAATTAGCATAGATTTAGTTGATGCTAGTGCAATGACAATCTCTTAAATGTCAAGCCTGTGTGCGTGCCTGGGCCCTGCTTTCTTTCAGCAATGTCTATTTTTGTTAAAGGGCATCAGGTGAATTTGCAGAGCACGTGCTCTTCATCCCTTAATACTGCTGTACAAAGTAAGTATTTTCCACTGCTATGGGCTGCAGTGTTTGGGGATGAGGGAGAAATGGGTCATCCAGAGTGAGTGAGGTGCTTCAGAGACTCTAATTAACTACTGTGACTGTTGCTAATAAACATGAAATGTTGTATCACACTCCCATTTGGGTTTTCTGTTGGTCTTTTCAAAACTTGTGGTAGTTTTGAGGTGTCTACTGTCTTTCATCTACAGTTTCTCTACAGATATTTTGATCATTTTTTAATGGCTGCTGGGAAAAAAAGTTATTGCATAGAGGAAAGTGAATGATTTATCCAACCGTGAATCATGATCAAAAGACAAATATCCCAACCCAGGCTGTAAACCTTAAGACTCCAACATGAGGATTATGGTCTACTGAGAGCGAGCAACTTTTTTGTGTAGAAAAGGACCCGTTATCTCAGTATTCAATGAGGAGAACTGAAGAACTGCTCCCCCTTTCTTCTGCAATAGAATACAACTTTCTTTTACTGGTATTATCAGGCTGCTGGCAGAACTTGGAGTTAGGTTTGTAACAAACAGAATTAAGACTGTTTTAAAGAAAACTTGCATTTAGCTTTTTAATTTGCTTGTAGTGTTACGAAGTTTTCCACAGGGACTACCTCAATTTGCCTGAGATCATTTAATCACCATTCAGCTGGCACAAACAATGAATCAGAGAAATTTCATTAAAATGATCCAATATTCAATTTTGGTTATAATTTGAGGATGCTACATGTTGAGTTACTCATTACTGGATCAACCTTTAGCCTCATGGAAAAACTTCGGAAGATTATGTTCCACCTCCTCCAGACAGCATTAATAGATTTGTTTCCATGAGATACTGACCATGTATTGAAAATAAGAAAGGCCTTAAACTCAGCTGAGGTCAGCTGCTGACCTGTGACCAAATCTTTCACATTCTTCCCTTCCAGTGCTTTCTGTCAGCACGATCTGGCAGGTGGGATGAAGTCCTGAACAGCCCTGTGGGTCACAGGAAGGAAGGACATAGGCATGGTGCCCATGCCAGGCCTCACTGCCTTCCCTCTCTGCTGCTAGAGGCTGAACGAACAAGTGATGTTTGCAAGGATACTGAGCTGTGATGAAGCACTTCTTAGTCACCTAAGCAAGAGCTCTGACAGTCAGCCTTGGAGATATGCCCTGCAGAGTCACACCTGAGATGTACTGACATCCCAGCCTGGACACAGTGCTGTTGACCACCTGATCATCCTGTTGCTGAGATTTAACCCTTCCTACTTTGGGGATACAAAGCTGATTAAAGCCCCTCTTCATTATGAAGGACACACACTCCTGTGCTCTGATGCTCTGTGTTTCCAGCCATATTCACGTGGTTCCAGCTCTGCCCAGCCCATGGCAACCTTTGATCCAGCACAACATCAAGAAGCAGCAGAGTTGTGTCCTTCTGGGACTTCTTCCCATCCAATTAAGCCTCTGTGTGCTGTGATCTTTATCTCAGTAGTAAGCTGATCCTCTGGCAGAGTATTCGATCAGAAATTAATTAACAAGAACAAAATGTTGTGAATAAATACACTGTTAAGTTTCTGTTCTAATAACCTGGTTAATAATTTCGCTTTTTCAAGCAAAGAAAACTGCTTTGATCAGGCAGTGACATCTTGATGCTAAATTGCCAAGATAAGAATTGAGACCAGTAATGTTATACAAATGCTATTTGAAAGTACTTTGGTAGTTTTGAAAGTGTCCTTTCTGGAACATGGACTAGGCATTCAGTAAAAGGTGTCTGCCCCAACATGCCACCATGAAAGATTGGTGCTATATGAGGTAGGGAGGAAGCTGTACACATCCTTATTTGTAGAGTAGAAGATTATTCTGCTTAGACTCTGTTTGTGGGTAGAATCTTTTGGGAATCTCAGTGATGCAGGCAGGAATGTGATCCTGGACAAGCAACAAGAGAACAACCCCTCTGATGCTACTGCTCCTGGCTCTGTTATTCCTGCCCAGCTGCTGCAGAACATGACCCAGAAAGATGCGTTTTTGCTCCAAAGTCTGGCAACATTTCATTTTTCTCTGTGTCATGGGGAGAGGCCTTTTGTTCTATTGTAAAACTTTTCTCCTTTTTACTGGAACAGACAATAGGTATCTCTTCTTATCTCCCTTTCCCTCCCCTGAAAGGAATGTGGCATGAAGGACCCTGTATCTTATCTCCCCTTTGTGGCAAGGCATATGGCAGGGGAGGGATTTTATCTCCTTTCTACCAAGACAAACAATGGAGGATTTTTTTTCTTATCTTCCCCTCCCGGAAAGGCATGTGACTAGGGGAAGGGCCTGAGGGAAGGCTGAGTGACTGCAAATGGCATATGAAGACATGCCCACAAGGCATGTGATGTGAGAGGGGCCCGAGGCCCTATAACTACAGCTCCTGGGCCTCAGCAGGGCAGGTTTGTTTTGGACCTTCGAATTGGGGATGCCTTGTTTTTTCACCTCTGCCATTTCGCCCAGGGCCACGTGGACCTTTGACTTCTCATCTCAGCGCAGCTTCTTTCCTGCTGCTCATTGGATCTCCCTGCAGTCCCTTGGACATTTCGGGAAAGGACCACTGGCTGTTTACTCCACTGGTTTCCCTATCCTGAACCCTATTCCCCTGCCCTGGGAGTCCTGGAGGTGCCCTGTTTTTTCCCTTGAACTAGGCATCCTGTTGTGTTTGTTTATTTTGCCACTTGTTTACAGTTGTCATTGTTCCCGTGTGGGGTTTGTTTGTTTGTTTTCCCTTTTAATATTCTGTTATTGTTCAAGCATATATATATATATATTTGTTATATTAATTTTTTTTCCTTTCTCCCAGTAAAGTTCTTATTTCTCTCTCTATATATATAATACAAGTATTTATAAATTTAATTCCTGCTTCATCTTAATTGACCCAGGACAATCTGCTTATTCTTTTCATTCATGTTTCTCAAAAATATATGTAGAATTTATCTATTCAGTACAGATCTTCACCATCTGTCAGTGACATACAATATTCTCTTCTAGTTTTGAAGTGGTCTAATTGAACTAGAGATCATGTTGCAATGATGTATGTGCAGGCAGACCTTGCTCTGGCTTCCTGATGAGGCTGCAGGAGTCAACAGAAGCACTCCCTTCTTATTTTAAAACAGATAAAACACATTTGTAGGAGAGAATAATGCGTTTGACCATTTACACCGGTATTTACATGAACCCATTTAACATAAACACCAGAGCACATGAGCTCCAGTGTAACAATGCCCTACAGCTGTGTGCAGTGCTGGAATCCCGGCTCAGCAGATAATCACACAAGCAGTAGCTCCCTGCCTTCAGTACGACAGGTTAGCTGTGTTCATCTGCAGGTTTATTGCACTAACAGAAGGCAATCTAATGTTGGTATTTTGGAAGTGGTTGTTTTACTCTGGTAGCACAAAGGCAATGATGTGGGGGTTGCTTTTCCACATCTGGGACTATGCTTATAAGATAGAAGATTTTTTTAATTCTATACTTAATTTTTCCTGTTTCCCCTTTTTGTTTTAACAAGAAATAGCTAGTGCAACCCACTGGGACACTTGCCCTTAAGGGGCTGTCATCATCACCAGTGTGCACAGAAATATTAACTATGGATCAGCTTTGAGTTGTTCAGAGTCGAGGGCATGTGGCTTACAACAAAATTTCCTCATGGCCAAATGGGGTCTTTCTTAGCAGAGTGAGCTTATATAGGGATTTTACTCATAAAGCTGCACCAGACCTGTGGCATTTGTGCCCTCTGTTTGGTGGAGTGTGGAGACTGGAAAGCGCCAGGCTCCTCTATGCACCTCTTCATAAGCTGAATGGAAACCTTGAATCTTTCTGAACTGAAAAAACAATTGGAAAAGCTTTGTCACATTTCTCCATGTTCAAAAATGCAACATCATGATAGATTCCAGAAACTTGGATAATACTCATCATTAGGTACCATCTGCTTTGATACCCATAAGCTCTGCCTACATGGAGGGGAACTGTAAGGAAAGTGGTGCATTTCAGTCTTGTACTGGTTTTCTCAGCACTGAAGTACCTTGAATAACCACTTCTGGGGTTAGTTTGGAAATAATGTTAAGTATTGCTTCAGACAATCTCTATCTAGCCTAGCATATTTCTGGCAGTGGCCTTGTGGACTCAAACTTTTTTTGAGTGGCTGACATTAGCTGGTCAAACACCAAATAGATTTGTTTGCAGTGACCTTATTGAGCTTTGTTTGGGCCTTTAGATCTTTCTCCTTAGGAGAGCTGCCTGGCAGACAGCACACTTCAGTTTAAAGTCCCTGTCTGGAGGAAGACTTTCAACTGCAAAGGTATGAGACTATTTTCAAAGCCTTTTTTCATCAGAGATAAAGATCTATACTTGCCTACAGTCAAAATTTTTGAAACACCATAAGCAAAACAGAAGCCATCAACAAGCTGCATTAATAGTTTAGAAAGATAGTATTTAATTATTTATAATGAAGCTTCAGCTTCTTCATAAAGAACTTCAGTGTAAAGGAGTTGCTTTTAGACACACTTCTCCCTGCTCACTACTGTACCACTTGGAACAGTTTATAGGGTTTTTATTTGTCAGACAACATCAGCAACATTTAGTTAACTTGGAAGAAGCGTATTAAAGGCACTTTGCATACAGGGGTGTTGCTGTTTGGGTATGCAGGAGTCAGCACAGGCTTACTGGGTTTCTGCCTGCAATACTGGCACAGTGGGGGTGCAGGAGTATACAGGCTACCTACAAAGCATGGAAATAAGCTATTTTATTACAGCTTCTCCAATAACACAATGGAACTGCTATGGTCTGAGCAGCTGCACCAATAGCAGGGATCCCAGGAGCTGAGCCAGGCAGACTTAGTCAAACACAGGGCTGATAATTGTCTGAGGAAGGTTATTTGATCTTTCAAACTCAAGTTCCCCAGGTGTTAGAGAGAGATGTGAAGATACTAGCTCCCTTTGTGAATGCTTCTGAATAACTTTAGAGGTAGAAGCAGCTTATGACTGGCCCATTCCTTAACAACCTTAAAGGAAGGCAGTTAATGTCTAAAAGTTAATTTACCTAGCCAGACAAGAATGACATTTTCCCCCTGATGTCCATTAAAGGACCCCTTAATATGCAACATTGATTTTATATTGTAGCATCAATGAATCCAGCATTATAAACTGCTGTGCCAGAGCAGGTGTCTGTGTCACTTTCCTTTGCACATTTGGCTTTCTTGGGGAAGTTAAAGGTGACAACAGTGTCATGGACACGGACTCAAGTTTGTGCTTCTCTTCTTGGCTTGTCTCAGGTTTAAATTAGAGTGAGAGCCAACATGCGTGGTGTGAGGTGAGGGCAAATGAGGAACATAGGCTGAAATTGTAATACAGATTTTCAGGAGATAAAAGTAGGTTTCTCAGAAACACTCACTACCAGCATCTTTCCTGGTACCTCTTCTGGATGCTCTTGCACTACCTTTCCATGTTAATTTCTCCCCTTCTGCAAAAGGATCTTAGCATTTCCTGTATTCATAGCATTGAATCCAAATGTATAATTTCAGAGACTATCAATGAACTTTCACAAAACTCAGATTTACCAAGGCAGAAGTTATGAAATTCTCACTGATATATCAAAACATCATTGCTAAACCTGAAAGTTGAAGATTACCTTCCTGAGGTCCAAGGTGAAGGCTCCTACAGCCCTAGGATGTGCTCCAACTTCTGCAGAGGTGTCCAGATGTTACCTCTTGGGTGGTGCTTGGGTCACTGCATGAAATGATTGGTGGTCTAAATTCTGTATCTGAGGGAAGACATCATAAACAGCAGGATAATTAGGCCAAGAACGCAGATTCACAGTCAGATTTTTTTGCAGATTTATTGGTACAGCCAGTGGGTAGAGAAAAAAAGATTCAGAATAAAGAATGGTGTAATTTTATACAGTAGCAGAACTAGAGGGAGTGAATTTCACCGCTTCTGCTGGGAGTTCATCTCTTCTTTGACTACTGCTAGCCTATACCTGCTGGGCATCACTTTTATCTCTGACTCAAAGGACACTTCTGAAGAAATTTCCTTCCCTGACAGTCTTTAAACTTGAAAACATCTCATAATCTAAGGCATTTCAAAGGTGGGAAAGAGACTCTGGACCCACTTGTGAGGATGTTAGCATGCTACCCTCTCAAAAAGCACTATTTTTCCCTCTGTATGTGAAATGAAAAAGCACTGAAGAAAAGATAAGAAAAGAAGGCAGGTACGAAGTCAGTCCACTTGGAAAGCAAAGCAACAGTTGCAGGTGATGTTTTTAGTCACCATGGGAGCTTTTAGACCTGCAGGTTCTGAAGATCTGAGACGAGGGTCTTGCCTTTTACTAAAAGTAAGTTTCTTGCCCTTGTGCTTGCAGAGGAAATATGATCCAAAGGAATAATAGCGGTGTAAGTCAAGAGAGCACCTTATTTGCTTCTCTTTAAAGAAAATTGTTTGTTTGGATTTGGGGGAATCTGGCTCATGATATTTAAATATTTCAACCTTGCCGTAGTAACACAACTCTGTTTCTCCACTTAAAACTTCCACAGGCTCTTCACACAGTAATCATGGTGGTGACAATGCTCAGGAATCTGAATCTTCTCTATTTGTGCAAGAATTCACAGTAATGACACACCTTTGAATTTTGGTGGTTTGAAACCAGAACAAGAGCAAAAAGATAAGTCAAGCTCCATATCCAATTGTGCAGTGTTTTGACTAGCTTGGAGTCTTTATCCAAGGAAAATCCTACAAGAGGAGAGATCTGGACTTGATGATTCATGTTTCAAATTGAGATCCAGCTCTTCTAGCAACATATCTATTATGAAGGCCAGAAATATTTTCAGTCCAAGAAAGTAGAAGGAAGTACCGTCATTTGTCATTTTGCAGCTATCTTATTTTTGTTCTACCAGAAATGTGTACCATTGAAATTATTGTTGCATAAAAAGACACTAAAGTATCATATTGACGCATGGTAAGATTCAAGCTTTTTAGCATGCTTTTGCTTCTGATATGAAAAGCCCTTATGGAGATTGTGGATGTTATGGAAGTCTTTCCTTTAGGTGGAATGTGAGAACTCTTGAACACTTTTGTCTGACATGGCAAACTGGCTATCGCTGTTTTAGGCAAATACGCTGTTCCAGAACAGCACTCTGCGTCATCAATGTATTCCTCAATAAAAATCACTTTTCCACGTGAACAAGTATGGGCTAGAGTTAGGGTCAACGGCCTTTCTAGTCACTGTGCACTTTTTGCATATACAGAACAATTCTTTGACAAGTGTTGTGTTGCAGCTGAGCTGCTGCAGAACACAGTGCAGATTTTGATGCTGTAAATGAGTTTTAATCTACATTGACAATTGCGTGCATCCATGTCTGTCCTCTAAACTGCAGAAGCAAGCACAATTAGTCTGGTGAAGAACATGACTGTAGAGCAGACAGTATGGGCTCTAATAAAGCAGGCATGCCTTTCCATTAAAACAATAGGCATAATGTAGTTCTGTAAAGCGTTTTCTTAATTTTCGATGTGATTTTCCTTCACTGAGCTTCATATTAATTGCTAATTAAAAACCCCCAACAAAACAGAGCAAGAGTTTTCATTTCAAAGGTTTCCTCTGCCTTTTTGAAGTAAGAAGCTCCAAGTTAAGCACAAGCTGGTAGCATAGATCCAGATACATCTCAGTACAGACCCCTTCCCTTCCAAAGATGTTTGATAGGTAGCTCAGAAGACACAGTCATTGTAGAGGGGTCACAGAAGACATGCAGCCTGTGAGATAGTCATCTGGTTACTGTGCTATTAAGTGCCTATCAAAGCTTAATTTCCAGGTGATCCATACCCTCACCCTGATTTGCCTCTGTTTTGTCCTGAAACCAAAGTAGCTCCACAAGGAGGTGCTTTCTGTGAAACTAGGAGAAAAAACCCCCAAACCAACAACAACCATAAAACTTGGTGTCGAAAAAGTCAAGGCTAGAGATGACATATGATCCTGGTGGTCTCTTTCTAGGCCAAAGGATAAAAAATGCTTTACATACTTGGAAAATAACATACCCCTCAGTTTTTCCTCCTAGCAGAAAGAGCTTGTAATTTTGTTCAATTCCTCGGATCGAAAGAAGCCAATTCAGACCTAGCCAATTCAGACCAAGCTGCAGTCCACAGCCCCGGTTTCCTTGTGCATCACAGCAGCTGGATGATGATTGCTCCAGCACTGGGGTGGGATTAAGCAGTCTGTCCTGCAGATGAGGACTAGGTAAACGGAGCAGAGCAGAACCAACATGGAGAATATCATTATCAGTACACAACAAGTGAGCCACACAATTTTCCAGGTATTTGAACGCAGAAGTTTTCTTCTGCTGGACAATTTACATGAAGCATGTTATATTTGATTGTGTCAGTAGAAAAGATTTTTTCTCCCATTAGCATTGTTAGATTTCTTATGATTTCTCATGCATTTATTTGCAAAAAATGCAAATAAAACCTAAATGTTCATCTACCGCTTTTTATGTGATTGCACATAGACAAAAGTTCTTTAAGGATATAATTGTAGTTTAACTGCTAGGTGTATTCTGGTGGCAATCTGATCTTTAAACACTACCATTGTAATAAAATATCACGATAATAGTGTCTTTGGGAAGGCACTTCCCAAAATTGCTTTTAGGTGCTGTCAAGCACTTTTATGTACCAAATGGTTAATAGACTATAAATCAGAGGTAGTCATTAAAAATTTGAACTTATCTGCATGTAATTTTCAAGGAGATAAGGGTACTCCTATTTATCAAATTGACAGTGCTCAGTCAAAAAGATGACAATCATGTGTGATTGAAGTGATCTACGATATTCTAAAGCAGCAAATCATGAAGCTATGGCACCTAGTAACAACTATGAGGTGGCAAAGAATGATGGATCAAAACATGTTTCTGCAAAACATGTCCATTATAAGTGACAAATATTAATAAATAACACTGATTTTAATGCAAATAAGTAAAAGAGTAATTAAATTCACAATTAAATTGCTTAACAATTAAAATAATAATTAAAATAATTATATTAAAATGAATTTATTTTAAATTAAATAAATATAACTTAATGCACATTAATAAACATCATATGCTTCTGAAAAGCTGTTCATATAGTAAATACAGTCTGTCTTTCTTGCCATTATCTCAAACACTGAAAGCATATAAGTCTTAAGTCACCTAAGTTTTTACTCTAAGTCAGGATCAGTTTTCAGCCATGCCCTACTACAGCGTGTCCTTGGCCACAAGTAGTCTCCACAAACAGCAGCAGAAGCTGCTGAAAAAAATGTGGTGGAGACCCATCCTCCAACTGCTACCTTCAGAACATGTGTGCATCTAGTCAGATGAATCCTATCCTCAGTCTCTGAAGGTTTGGGCAATGGAGAGGTTGGCTCTCACCTTCTGTTAGGGACTTAGTGTAAATGTAGCGATTTGAGTGACTGGGGTAGTTATCTGAGTGGGCAGAAGGGAAAGGACTTGGTGTGCATCTCAGGGACTGCAGGGGAGAAGGTGCCTCACAGTCACACTCCATGATGAAAACCTGGCCACAGTCATCAAAATATCAGGAGGGCCCGAGCCCAGGGTCCCAGGCTCACCCCAGCGTAAGCGCTGCTTAGTCCTCTGCTGAAAAAGGGAAAACTATTATCTCACAGGTGAACCCGTGGGAAGCAGTGATACTGCAGCTGGGGAGGGAGACAGCCCTGGCACAGAGCTTTCCCAGCATAGACAGGGAAGGTAGCTCCTCTCTCCCACACAGGGCTTTCCGGGGCCCTTTACTCAGCTTGGCCCTCACTAGGGCACTGCGGTCTCTGGGCTCTGGTCTAATACACTGCAAGGCATCTTTCTCAGGCTGGGTGTTCATGCAGCCAAGACCTCCCAGGGGACTCCTCTATGATTTCCCTTCCACTACTTCCCAGCGCTCTCTACGCAAAGAACCATTCATGTCTCCAGTAGCAACACTGAAGCACGTGTTTTGTCCTTAGGACCTGTCGGCTGCTCGCAGAGGGGAGCAATGTGCAGTGTAATTAGCAGCCTGCATTCCAGAAGCGCCAAAGGGCAACTTTGGCCTTGGCTCTGACGCTGGGTGGGGTGCTGTCACCCACGGGAGGAGCTCCTACCCTCATGCCTGGCCGTGCTTCTGCTGAGGCTTGTAGCCCTGCTTTTTAGCAGTTTAGCATTCTGGCACGGTCCGTCCACACCTTGAAAGCCCTGGTAATAAATCCTCTCTGGGATTAGTCTGCAGCAGCCCTGTCTACTGCCATTCCTGCTCAGCTCCCTGTGCAGAGCTGTCCCTGTGGTGTGCAAGGAGACTCGAGGTTCCCGCGGGATCTATGGTGACCTGGGGAGGGCATGTCAGTGCTGGGCAACTTGGCAAGAATCCAACAAGCAACACAGCCTGGCACAAGCCAAGGCAGCGCTGCAGCCTGCCCCGCATGAGAGGGCACAGAGCCAGGGGCATGTTGGCTGCTGCTTTTTTGGTCTCCCTCACACTTCTTGGGACATGCACCCAGGGAGTTGCATGGACTTTATCACCCCGCAATGGAGAAGGAGCAGAGGTTTCTCCTTGTCTTTCTTTAAAATAAAAATTCAAGACTTATACCATGCCCTCTCTGCTTCCACCACAATTCCTAATACTTGCAATTAGTTATTTTTCAGTTTCCCTTTTTGTAAAACACAAGTGTTTCTCAGGGAGATAAATCTGACAGTTCTTACCTAGAAGGTGCTGTATAATCCTAAAAGTAGGTAGAAATTAAAGTTAAAAATAAAAGGAAAAAGAATCAAAGATATTTAGTTGTCACCAGAAAACCCTGAGTGTATTTGATCTTTGGAAAAAATAAGTGAGAACGAAGTGGAGAACCCAGAAAAAGATAATGGAAAGATAGGTGTAAAATTAGGGCCTGGTGCAGCCTGTGGTGAACCAGCAAGAGCTGAGTCCCAAGCAGCATGAAGACCAGCTGAGTGCTGCCAAGTGCTGTTGTAGGGAGATGATGGGTGACTTCTTTCAAGGTTGTTTTTAGGTCACAATTACTTTGAAATTAGCATTTTTTCCCCCATCAATAAGTGAAACCTAAAAAAGGCAAAAAGCATCCAGTAGATCTCCTTAAGTGGAACACACCCTTTAAAGTATATGTGATAGTGATCTCAGACACAGCTGCCAGTCCTGGCAGGCAGCAGCAGCCCAAACGTGCTATTCTTAGACCAGAAAAGCGTAAGTAGGTCAAGTTCTTATAAACACCATCCCCATTTAAAATCAGAAATCAATATGAGGTCGGAAATTTGTAGTATGTATGTTGAATCAGCAAGATCAAGCAGATGGGGTTGATTAAGCCTCCAAATACTTGTTCTTTTGGTTCATCTCCATTTTTATCAAGTGTGGTTTTGCTCCTTATGCTATCAGTGGTTGGAGACTTCTCCATGGTCAGGGAGGTCTCATGAGCCCTTGTGAAGGTCTGGCAGATGCAAGACAGCATTACAGTTTAGGGATGCTTTTTATTTATATATCTAGAGGTACAGCTAAATAGTTAATGAGATTAAAAAAGAAGTCGCAACTTGTTAAGTTCATAGTGATTGCTAATAAACACACAGTGTGTGTAACTGGGCTGACTCCAGTGCACAATCATGTTTGCCAGAACTGAGAGGGATGCATAGGTTGTGCCAATCCACCCAGGTACCTGATTCCTGGAAATGTAGTTCTTCAGCTCATGCTTGTCCTTGGCCAGCATCAGCCAGCCACAGGCCCTGGAAGGAGGTTAGAGTGACCATCTTCAGGCCACCTTGACTGAACATATATTTCAGTTTCCATTCTTCACTGGCTGCACCAAGAGCTTTCCAGGCAGTGGGGCATCAGTGGTGACTGGAGGTGCAGCAGGAAGCAGAGTTCTGTGGAGCAGGGCTTCCCCAAGGTGTCCTAAACGAGTTACCATGGCTCTCTGAACTGCTGTGTCTGGTTGACATGACACTGCACAGCAGTGGGCTGCTTTTGTTGTACTGCTGGCTGGAAAGGAAGTATGAAGAGCACCAGAGGTGGATAGGGTTGGGCAGCAGAGGTGGTGCTCCACAGGGCATTGTCTCTCTGAGAGGACTGTGCCAGCGTCCTGCCTCCTCCTGAGGGTGCCTATCCCTTCACCATTGTCTGCAGTGCTGCACCACACTTCAACCAGCTTCTCCAATGCCACTGCTGTCTTCTGTCTTCTGTCTGTGCTCCTGCCTCTCTCTGTTTCTGAGATGGAAACATTTAGACATGGAGGGAATTAATTCATAGGCTAAAAAGAAGACTTGTCATAACATGTGGGTAGTAAATCCTGTGTAGATTTTAATCCTGGGTTGTTTTTTTTAATCTTCCCAATTTTGTTTCATATGCTATCTGGACTTTTGGTCTTGCATTGTGAATTTGTTTCTATTTGTTTCTATTCCACAAAAGTATTACATTTCAACTTAAGGACTTCCTCATGTCCAGCTAAGCACTTCTTAATTATAGCTTGTGCTGGCCTTGTAAATAGACACATCTTCACTTCCATCTTTTTCATTACAAAGGCAGATGGACTATAGCTCTTTACAGCCACCTCGATGGAGGAACTAAGACCAGATCATCTTTAGCTGCATTGAGCTCATTCTGATAATGGGAAAAAGTTCTGCACTTGTTTGCAGAGGATGAGAATGCACCTAAATGAGGTTTTCAGATAAACCTAATAGGCAGGGCAACATCAGAAGACTGCTCAGTGAGCTCCTGGCATGAAAGACTGAGGCTTAGCTGAACCTGAAATGAAAGAGAGGTCTTTTAATTGTGAGTCTGAGCCACTTCCATAAAACTGCAGTGGAGTCAGTGTGATGATTTAATTCCTTGACCTTGTTGAAACAGATTGAAAGTTCTGATATGTTTGGGATCCCACTATCAACCAAAAGACAAGTTAAATCTCCAAGAACTTGCATTTTTAATTGGTATAGACGTGCCAAGTCTTGGGATTTGTAATGATTTTCAGAGTGTCTTTGAGGTCCCCCTTGCATCTCCAGCACATGGAAACATATTAGCAAACAGGAGCACTCCAACTGAAAAACGAATATGCATTTACTGTACTTAGAAGTACTTGAAAATAGAAGTCCTGAGGTGGAAAACCATCAGGCAAATGACCTTCTACCCCAGCAATTTGTGTCTCACCTTTCAAGCAAATGTTCTAGTTTCCAGGTCCTAATTCAAAGGGCAGCGATAATATCCCTGTGCTGTTAGGTTTGTAAGTAGCCATTGGCTATACTGCAGCTTTTAATGTGGTAATAAAATAGTGATCACATATAGCTGACACAAGATACAGTTACAGCTTGGGTAGGTCCAGCCTATGTAACTCAATTATACCAGTCAGGCTACTAGAGACAACGGATGGCAGTGTTTAAAAGTCTGGGAAATTGTACCAACTTAACTCTAAAAGTAAATTGTCTGCTGAATTTATTTATTAGCAACACACTTGCAAATGGGCATTTCTTTCACAATATTAAGCATTGTCACTACGTAGACTAAAAGTCCCTAACAGTGGTTCTCTAAATTAACTGTGAGTACCTGATACCATGGATGTAAGAGTCTGCACTGCCAGCTACGGTCTTGGTAATGATCGCTGAGATCCTGGGAGCTTGTCAGTAAGAGAACTCAGAGCCCAGGTGGACTCTTTCTTCTCTGATTTTATCTTGTTCATGCCTAATTGACAGGGACAGAAGACCTCCTCCACTCCTGATGCCACTTACACTATTTTATTTTGTTTTATGTGCCATCAAATCTTCTTGTCCCATCTATTCCTATGACCCTGCATTTCTTTTCACCTGTCTCTGGCAACTTTGTTATTTGAATGCCTCCAATGTGCAACTACAGCTGTCTTTGCTCCTTTGGTGACCACTTTGTTTGCAAACTTTTGAAAAATTGTGCCTACCTATGTCTTCACAATGTTACAAAATACTCGCATGATGTTGCTAATTGTAGTATTTTAGCATACAATTAAAGGCAAGTTATTATTGATGTTATCCTGATTAGTGCCCATCTCTTCTATAGGTGTCAGGTCCCTGTTTTGACTACATTGAACTGACATGGAGCAACCCAAACAACACTCCATCTGCAAGGACCTGCAATTCTGTAACTGAGGGCAATACCTTCCTATACTGCCCCACCACCAGACCAAGATTCTGAGCAAAGAATGACATTGAAGACCTGTGGGAAAATGACCAGTAATCCCATAATTAAACTGAGGCAGACTAGCTGTGGTAATGATCATGTGATCTGAAGAGGGATGGAGACAGAACTGAGTCACCCCAGATCCAAGGTATCTCTTCAAATGATCCAAGCCAAGCAACACTATGATCTTACACATTGCCCACACTCTTCATGCACCATCATGTTTGGCTCCAGAGTCTGAACAGGGAGCATAGGTTGGCACTGCATCTCACGTGGAGGTCTTCAGAGGTCCTACCTGGTTCTCTTGTGGCCCCTATATTGGTCTCTTTACCTGTGTCCCACACTTCCAGGGGCAGGGTCCTCACTCAATTCAGTTGTGGCACTGGTGACTGCTGTGCAGCTGTCTATTTGGAGTGTAATGAGAAATGACTACAGTATTTATGTGGGAAATGGAAGCTCCCTTAGCCTGAGAAAGACCGGGTTTGCATCTCCCAACACTGTTTGTGGTGGTCATTTTTCACCTAGTGACATAAAATATGTTATTTGAAGTTCATGCCCTGATAGGGACTGGGATGGAGGAGTGTGACACAGGACAGTAACTGAGGTACAAAGTGTCCTTAACCTGGCTTGGCTAAATATCTGACAAAGTGTGGAACCAGACTGTAAGGACACATGGCCTTGGTTGCTCTCTACAAAGCATGGTGTCCACGCTCCAGGGTTGTGGATTCGATCCAGAGCAAGGGTTATGTACCAGGCATTACCATTTCATGTAATGCCTGAGGATGTGGCTTCTGTCTAATGAAATGGAAAGTTTTTAAAAAATAGAAACTGGTTACACTTTAGCTGTATTTGCATTTTCATTATATTTCTTGGACTACAGAGAGCCCCTCTATTGATCAGTGGCAAAATCTCAAATGGCTAAAATAAGGATGTCCTTTCATTAAAGACATCAATATTTGAATATAACATGCCTGCATAACGATTTGCCTGTGGCTGGATTCAGTAAAGCTCCTCAAGTGCACTCAACTCCCGTTGAGAAAAGCTATTCTGAAATCAGCAGCTGACTCACATACAGCTAAACATGTACATAAACACTTGTTGGGATGCTGCAGTGTGGCTCCCCATCCCTGAGCGGCTCAGCACCAAGCCAGGCTGTGACTGCAGGGAATGGCCACACACCCTCCCCCTAGAGTTGTACATTTATTTTATTATTAATTTTTTTGCCTCTAGGCAGAAAAGAGAATGGGATCCAAGAGCCACTTGCACTGGTGAGTTTTTCCTTCCCTGTCCTGGCTTCACTATACTGCAGAATCCTCACTGTAGAAATAATTCATCCAAACAAGTCCTTCTGGGATTAGATAATGCCCAGCCAGTCCCTAATGAGATTCTGAAGCAAGAGCTGACAGGTGTCCTGTGGCAGGGATGGATGCACATTCCAGGAATAACTATGAGGGGAACTTCAAAGCCCCAGACCCAGGGCAGCAGTGGCATGAAGTTTCCCTGATCATATTGTCAACAACAGGCTCTGGCTGTACATTGTGCCTTGGTTGTTTGAGACAACACAACTTGTTCTGGGAAACCTGCCAGACCTCAAGACTATATTGGAATAGGGCAGGTGTGAATATATATGACTGCAATCTATAAGGAATACTTCAGATGCTGCAGCAAGGACTAATGACTGAAAAGGCAAACTGTCCTTGGAATTCTGTGTCTATGAAGATCAGCTTTCAACACTCCGCCAATTATCAGAATCTGCCCTTTACCTTTCCATAAACACCAAGGTTTTCAGATTATCTACTCACAGGAATGACAAGAAAAGACTCATATCGATGACCATAAAAGAACCATAGTACAGATAGGGAAATCAAAATTGCTCTCTAAAGCAATGACAGGGATTTGTGGTTAGTATGTTTCTGTTAAAAAAAAAAATTTTTGAAATAGACTAAAAAAAAACTTTCTCAGATTGTTACAGAAGATAATTACGGTACATAAACTATATGCACAATAAAAATATTTTGTAATATCTGACTTTGACAAGTGAGACTGATCCCTGCTATGTTTGGATTGCAATTTTAAAGCAAATTTATTTCAGTTGCAATAAAGACGTTAGTGGTGAATCCTGCATGAACTCCAGGTTTCATATCTAGACCCTCTT
>WEKX01000894.1:0-56487 GCA_013390025.1 Pitta sordida
CATGAAAAATCTTGTCATGACACAAGTACTGTGCCGTAATGCCGAGTTACAAGTGCAAGACTAGTCAAGTGTTGCCATGAAATTTTTCAGGGTGAATGCCACAGTTTGAGGGCACATTTACTGACAGTATAGAACAAAAATGCTTGAGAACTGGGTAAGATATTATCTACTGAGGTCNACTTAGGAGATGAAAAGACTGGATACTATTTCTCTAGAGTAATACTAGCTCACCCTAAAAAATAAAAAAATTCAACACTGTTACTCAAACATTATAGTGGTACCATGAACTGCACAGTCTGTGGTAACTACACAGTCTGCTGTAATTTCCTGATTAAGTACAAGAGGAATTCACGAGCTGAGACAAAGTGGGAATCAAAAGAGAAAGGGCTTCAGCTTCCTGGCTTGTGCGATGCAGATATTTCTGATGAACTACCATGTATCCGCCGGCATCCATTCTACTGTGGTATTGCAAGAAGTGTAAAAGATTGTCAAACTGATTGGAAATCCAACATTTCCTTTGCAACTTCCCCTGTTATCAATCTTCTGAGCAGTTAATAGACCTCAGCCATCAGACTCTCAAGGCTTGTCTCGTAACAGTGACCGATAGGTTGGGGACTAATATTGTGTGCCTTGAGAAATTGCCTCCTTTCTCTGAGAACCTTGACAAAGAAATTGGACTCTTTAAACCAGTTAAGGGGGTGATCAAAACTGTCCTGCTGGAACTGGAAGATTTTTTTTTGACAGTTCTTGAAACAGACCCATAAAGGAGAATTCCATTGTTGAGCTACTGCTCATAATCATGAAAAATCTTGTCATGACACAAGTCCTGTGCCATAATGCCGAGTTACAGACAAGCACAAGACTAGTCAAGTGTTGCCATGAAATTTTTCAGGGTGAATGCCACAGTTTGAGGGCACATTTACTGACAGTATAGAACAAAAATGCTTGAGAACTGGGTAAGATATTATCTACTGAGGTCTGCTGTAAATAAGAGGTGTGGTGCAGGTGGCCTGTAGGAAAAATTTTTTGTTTGATGCACGAGTTGGTGGCTCAGTTTAAGTAATCTACCAAAGCTTTAGATCCTCAAATGATTTGCTTTCAAGCCAGTGATCTGAGGCTCAAGGGAAGCAAGCTCTCACAGGAAGGGTGAAAAGGGCTGTGTGATTTTAAAAAATAACATTTTAGTAGAGGCCCCACTGTGAAGGAAGGCAGGGTGCTGACAGGAGGCAGCACAGGTCTGGGACTTCTGGTTGTAGTTCTACCAAAAAACATTGTCCTGTTTAGGAGATGGTTGTCTGGTTACTTCAAACCCCCTAAAAATGTAGAAAGAAGTTTACAAAAATCTAAAAACCTAACAACTAGAAAAGAGACCTTTATTAGCCTTTGAAATGTGGGTTGATTGGTGGGTTTTATTTGAACTAAAATAATGGTGAAAGAAGCCTCAAGTCAAGGGGCTGGGCATGCCGAAAAAAGTCTGTCACTGCTCTTGACTTTTCCTCTACTAGCTTGATTTTCTTGGGATTTTAGCTGCTTGGCTTGATAGGAGAATTCATGCAACTCTTTCTGATCCTTTTGTTTGTCCAATGCTTTCAGATTTACAGAAGATGTTGAGCCCTGACAATAAGAATCCAGCCTCCTGAACTGGAATGCTCTTAGCTTCTAAAAGATCTGCTGGCTTGCATCAAAGTCATAAATACCATAATGTTGCTTCTGTCAAATCTCTTTATTGCACAGCCACGTGGGGAAGAGATTACATGTTTTTTCTCCTCTTAGCCACAACAATAAACTTCTGATATGGAGTTGTGAGGAGAGGTAGAGGAAAGATGCCATTGAGAGACGGCAAGACAAATGGAAAATTGTGATGCTGTCTAGAAACACATTCACTTTCCTATATCAGTGTCATCCAGCTTAAGAACTGCATTCACTTTAAAAAAACCTAACAAAATACCAAAAAATCTAAGCATACTCTCCAATAGCAGTCCATCTTCCCAAACACTTTTGTAAGCTGCAGAACTGAAAAACACAACCATCTATTTTTTCCCAGTTGATAACAAAAAAAAAAAAAAAAAAAAGAATTGTAGGCTCTGCAAAATCTTGTACATGTAACAGTTCCAATAGTTCCAAACTCTCCTCTCTGTTTTGTCAGTTGAAGATGCTGAGCTGCCCAGGGCTTTGTGAGCTGCAATCACCTGTGAATATTGAGAATTAAGGAAATACCAGATGTGTTATTCTCAGAGCTGAACTTGGGTGTTCACTCATAGGGCCTGACAGACCCTGTGAATTTGTAGGAGCTGTTGGGTCTTCCTAATAAGCTCTGGATATATTGTTATTTCTGTTATAAAACGCTTGCTACATGGGAAAACAGTCTTGAGACGAAGGTAAATTCTGCTTGGCACCTTCCTCTTATTGTTATCAAAAGACCAGAGAAAGAATTTATGAAGGTACATAGTAACACTAGTACTTACAAAATGTGATTTGAGGGCATAAATGTAACCTAAAACAACATTGCTAAAAACCCTGAACTGAACCAAAATCCCACAATAAAGCAACTTGATGTTTTTATAGAAATTGTATCCTTTAATATCTTTACATTCCTCTCTTAATTGTGGCAGAAGAAGAGGCAGCCAAATGATGAGTAGTAGTAAAAGAGGTAATTCTTTAATACAGTACTAGAAAAAGAATCCTTGATCTATACTAAGCCCTAATGCAGGTGGCCTGTAGGAAAAATCAGTGAAGTGCTAAATTATTTAAACATTATATGTATTTTCCACTTCATTGCAGGTAGAACAAGAATCAAAAGGCATCTGGACACTGCAACTTTCTTGGACACTAATTGAACTAGATAGCAGTGGATGTGGATTCCTAAATAACTGTGAGTCTAACACTTAAAAATATTAAAATCCATCTGTGGAAAGCCCATGTTTTGTATATGGTCAAAATAACAATTAAAAAGCTAAAATAAAATTCCAGCTCCTCCTCAAGGTTATTAGCCATAGCAGAAGCTACAATAGTCAGGATCAAGCAAATCTGATTTACTCTCTTACAGTTGATTAGTTGAGTGGGCAGCCCTATATGACCACTTTAACAGGAGGAAGGATAATGTCAGTAAATCTCCCACTGGATAATCCCCTTTGTTGGCTTTAGCTGTACCAGGGCTCATTATCTCACACACACTCCCGAGCAAACCTAATTCATATCAGGGTACCTCTTGTGTTTGAAAACCTTGCATTTAGTCTCTCACATCCTTATAGGTTACATAAAAATCGTATTTGAAAGGAAATTCTTCTGTCGAAGATTTGTTCTTCTTATTAATGAAATCAGTGCTAGCTGGCATTTATGTGACATTTGGATTCTCCATCACATTTTCATTCATAACAGTATGGAACCAGCTGTCAATGGGATTTGGAAGACTGGTTTTCTGTTGAGCTGGAATTTTCTAGATATTTATAAAACTAAATGTAGCATTTATATAACTGAGGTTTTTTAAAAATTGCTTTCCAAAGGAGGCTGGGTTTCTGTTAAAGAGCTAACAGAGAACAGAGGAGGATGGGATAAAACTGCATCTACTGGAATTTTTCATAGGACTTTTCAATCTAAAACAAAAAAATGCAAAATAAAACCGTCAAGTTCAATGTAGTCCCTTTATAATGGTCTAAAAATAATCTGCCTCTATTCCTAACAGATAAAAACCAACTTCTGAAAAACATTGCATTAAATTTTATGTATTTGCTATAAAAATACAGCATCACTTCATATAATGAGCTGAAATTCTGTTATCTGGATGAATCATCATCCCCCAAAGCTGTTCCTAAGCAGCACGCTGTCTTTGGAAGGACATCCTTGGAAACAGGGTGCTGTAACAGCTGCTGCCTGCTGAGGTCAGATATTCCCTTGGCCCAGCTGAGCAAAGGGGAGCTTGGACAGGAATTATAAGGATGCAGGGAGAGTTAAGCCAAGTTAAGAACTTTCAGACTAACAGGAAAAAAAAAAAAAAAGATAATTACATGACTGAGTCTGAAGGGATTCATTTTAAGAGAGAGAGTTCTGCAGGTGATGCTTGGTAAAGTGACAAGGACTAGGAAATAATGTTTTGCAATTCCTCACCTCTGTCACAAGTCCTTTTCTCAACAATTCTCAGGTCTAAGAACAGATGCAAAGGAAGATGTAAAGGGTTTCTACTCTCAGACTTACAAGCACATCACTATTTTCCACCCTCTTTTGTTTTGCATCCCTCAGACTTCTTGGCCCACCAAGTACCAAACATCCAGATGCAAAGATGATGTAACTTGGTATTTTACTTTGTATTTTATCATTGAGCTCCAAGCCCTAAATCACGTATTTGTTTGCTTATTTTAAGAGAAGTGAAGTGGAGGATACACACTGCCATGCTTTATGGAAAAAAAAAGAAACTATGAAGATGCAAACTGGAGTTTCCAAAATCATTGAAAAGTATCAGTGAATGAGACAAAGGATTTTCAGTCTTTTCAGTTTGTTTCAACATGGCAGCAGATTATAATTGTATACAAAAATAAATTAAGTCTTCCTTTAGCTTCAGTAGAAGAAATATGCATTAGTCTTGTTTTTTTCTTGGTGTTTGGGGTTTTTTTAATCTATTTTACTTGATCATTTCATGTAGTTTGTGTTTGCTTTTCTTCTAGTATTTAGAATACGTCAATGCAAGCAAGTCTCTTCATTTTTTTTTAAATTCCTTCTTCTATTTTTCAAAGTATACTCTGGTTTCTGAGACACTGTAAAGTGTTGCCATAGCAATCTTTGAGGAGTACTAAGCCTTTGCAGTCACAGGACAAGACAGCAGTCGGGTAATTATCAAGAAAAAATAAACCCTTGGAGACTTTACTGTATTATAGGACCAAGTTATTTCAGCCAAGAGGGAGGAAAAAATGGGAGATTTCAATGCATTTGATGTGTGAACCGAAAGGCAACTATCAGATGTGGCACATAATGTTCACATAATAAACAGGAGAAGAGGGATGGGACACATGGCTTCTAGGAAAGGAAGACTTTGAGATGATGTGAGCTGCTTTAATGGTGTCCTGCAACAAAAAAGGTTGAAAGTAGTTATCTGCTTGTAAGTTTAAGAGTAGAAATAGTCTGCAGCCCACAAATGAATTACCCTCACACAAGGAAAAGACTTTGTTTCCTGCAGGAGCCAAACCAACAGGTTATATCCTGGCTCCTTTGGGTCCCTAGACATGAAACTTTTGCAGTTAAAGTGTCTTGTTTGTATGCAGTCTTTCTTTAATAGATGAGTTAATTCAAATTGTGACAAGACCCTTATTAAGTTCACAGAATTGGACTGACAATTGTTGACAGACATAGCAAAGGGCTATTTTTAACTGGTTGTTTCCCTTCCTGCTTTCAGGTCTGGCTGCCTTTCAAAGGAATAAAGTATTGTTCAGTAATTCTTTCACTGGCATTTAAAAGTGGCATTAACCAACAAGGTGAGACATAAATTAGAACAGAGCAATGTAAGGCAAAGCATGCAAAGCTGCTTGTGAAGCAGTCACATGCTAATCCTGATAAATTTTTACCTGTGTCTAAATGTCTCAGGTGCTGCTTTAGACTTAACTTGCAGCAGTATTATAAAAACCCTTCTTTTGACAAATTCTGTCAGATTCTCCCTGTTGGAATCTCAATGCAAGACATTCAGCACTCAGAAGTCCTTCTCTGCCCATTAGAAAAGCTGGTAAGTAATGCAGATAGTTTTCTCTTTGCTGCTGGCTTACATTAAAACACCTCTTAGAATTAATATAGGAAAGAACAGCTGAAGTCATGATTGCTTTAAGGGCCTGGAATATGATTTATTTGCTTTATTTTCTGACCCAGAAAACATCTCAACAAAGAGCAACCAATCTCCCGCCCCCAAACTCTGCTCCACTACAGTTTGTGATGTAGGTGTGCTGCTATTTGCAAGGAGTCAAACTTCACTGACCTTCTTTCACTGTGTTTACTGATGCTCAACATCTTCAAATCCCTTTGGATATCTCTCAACAGCACCATATGACCTGATAAGGGGAAAGAGCCTGTGTTTTATCCAGTAAACAAGTAAAATATTGAAATAGTCTTGGTCACAAACTAAGGGGAAACAAAGAGAGTGGAAATGCTCGTAATGCGTTATAAAAACCCCCAGGAATGAAAGTAGGTTTTAGAACTTAGATAAAGTGCTTTAAACACACTTTTAGTAATTATACTTAAACCCAGGTTGCTATATGATCCTGTCACACTACTACAACTACACCAAGCTGATTTGATGATCTTAACAATCTTTTCCACTCTTAATGATTCTATGATTAACTGATTCTATGAGGCACTGGAACAGGTTGCCCAGGAATTTGTGGATGCCCCGTCCCTGGAAGTGTCCAAGGCCAGGTTGGATGGGGCTCTAAGCAACCTGGTCTATTGCAAGGTGTCCCTGGAACGAGAAGATCTTTAAGCTTCCTCCCCAAATAAACTATTCTATGATTCTATATTTTATGATTTNCGCCCTCCTCCAGCCGCCCGGGATGGGCGGTGGGCGCAGGCAGGAGCCGCGGGGGCAGCGGTACATGATGGGCGGCCGCTGACGGGGCGGCTGGGAGCCGGGAGGAGGGAGGAGTNCAGGAATTTGTGGATGCCCCGTCCCTGGAAGTGTCCAAGGCCAGGTTGGATGGGGCTCTAAGCAACCTGGTCTATTGCAAGGTGTCCCTGGAACGAGAAGATCTTTAAGCTTCCTCCCCAAATAAACTATTCTATGATTCTATATTTTATGATTTATTACCCATGAAGTAACAAAGCTAATTTCTACTGAATAGCTCCCTTATGCTTACCACCTTGTTAACGTCTATTACAGGTGCGGGGACGAAATCGCTGTTTAGTCTGGAGAAGACTGAGAGGGGACTTCATCAAGGCACATAAATATCTCAAAGCCGAATGCCAGACTCTTTTTGTTGGTGCTCAGCAACAGGACAAGGAGCAATGGCCATAAACAAGAAGTTTCACATCAACATGAGGAAGAATTTATACTGAGGGTGGTGAAGCACTGGAACAGGCTGCCCAGGGAGGTCATGGAGTCTCCCTCTCTGGAGACATCCCAAACCCACCTGGACGCATTCCTATGGTGAGCCTGGCAGGGGGTTGGACTGGACGGCATTCAGAGGTCCCTTCCAACCCTAACAATTCCGTGTTTCTGTGATATCTCGGTGCCTCACAGGTGCCGCGGGGCGAAGCCGCTCCCTCGCCCCGAGAGGCTCCGCCACCGGCCCCGAGGCGGCCGCTGGGGCGGGGCGGGCGCGGCGGTCCCTCCTTTCGTCCCTCCCTCCCTCTCCGAGCCTCCCGCCCTCCTCCAGCCGCCCGGGATGGGCGGTGGGCGCAGGCAGGAGCCGCGGGGGCAGCGGTACATGATGGGCGGCCGCTGACGGGGCGGCTGGGAGCCGGGAGGAGGGAGGAGTCGAGCCCCGGTGCCGGGCATGGCGGAGACCCTGAGCCCCTGCACCCCACGGGGCCAGTGTCAGCCCGGCATGGGCGCCAACGCCTCGTCCGCCAGCATGGACACCAACACCTCCTCCTCGGCTGCCCCCGCGCTGATGGGCGCCTGGAGGGGCCGGGAGCCCTTCTCCGTCTTCACCGTCCTCATCCTGACCCTGCTGGTGCTCCTGACCTTGGCCACCTTCCTCTGGAACCTGCTGGTGCTGGCGACCATCCTGCGGGTGAAAGCCTTCCACCGGGTGCCCCACAACCTCGTGGCCTCCACGGCGGTGTCGGACGTGCTGGTGGCGGCGCTGGTGATGCCGCTGAGTTTGGTGAAGGAGCTGTCGGCCGGGCGGAGGTGGCGGCTGGGCCGGGAGCTGTGCCTCGTCTGGGTCAGCTTCGACGTGCTGTGCTGCACCGCCAGCATCTGGAACGTGACCGCCATCGCCCTGGACCGCTACTGGTCCATCACCCGGCACCTGCAGTACACGCTGCTCGCCCGCCGCCGCATCTCCAACGTGATGATCGCCCTCACCTGGGTGCTCTCCGCCGCCATCTCCCTCGCCCCGCTCTTCGGCTGGGGCGAGACCTACAGCCCGGAGCAGGAGCGCTGCCAGGTCAGCCAGGACCCCTCCTACACCATCGTCTCCACCGGCGGGGCTTTCTACCTGCCCCTCTGCGTGGTGCTCTTCGTCTACTGGAAGATTTACAAGGCGTCCAAGTTCCACATGGGGGGCCGCAGGAGGAACGCCGTGGTGCCCCTGCCCGAGGCTGCCCAGGTAAAGGTGGGGATGGGGAGAGGAGCCCCTGGCATCCTGCACCCCTGCACTGGCGCTGTCGGCGCAGCGAGAGGGATGCCAGGTGTCTTGGGGGTCCCCGTGTGAGTTTAGCGCTGTTACAGACTGGACTTGAGCAGTAATTAGTCAAAAAGTGCCACTCTTGGAGAAAAACTTTCTTCTCGTTGTTTCCTTGTGTTGCATTCATTGCCGGTCGAGAGAACCCTTTCAGAATCTTCTCTTTGCTCTGAATTTGCCATTCCTCGGCGGTTTTTTCCTCTTTTTATTTTTTTTTTTCAGTGTTAGTGGGGTAAACAAAGACATAAACAGATCCCTAAGTCCTGTACAGACTAAATGCACGCACATTTATCTTACGCACTTTATTGATGTGCTTGAGCTATTTTACCTTGAATACTACTCACGGCATAGTTAAAACAATGAGCAATTAATTGTTTCTGGCTTAAAATTACCTATTGTCCTAAAAAACACGTTCTTTTCGTTCTTATCCAGTAGATTGTCTGTAATCCTTCAGTTCTTTTATAACAGGGATTCTTGACTCTGCAGTTGGCATCTAGTGGCAATTTTCCCCATTATCCCAGAAGCTCCAATTTCTGACTTAAATAAAAAGATTTTTGTGATTCAGATGCAAACTTTACTCCTCACCTAAAGGGAAGAGCTGATGCCCAGCTGTACGTTAAATGAACCCATGAATGAAGGGAACTGGCATTCAGGGTGCATTTCTCCTCAGAGACTTACCAAATTTAATTCTGATCTTATTTAAGCTGGTAGGAGCAGGATCCATCACATCCACGGGAAGAGTAGCAGTTCCCCAGAGAATTCTGGGCGGGGAATCTTCAAACACAACACGACTCTTCCTTTGGCAAAACCGTTTGTTTGTTTGTTTTAAACACGCAAACACAAGGATAACATTGCCAGGGTCTGTGCAAACCTGGGGAGGTGATCCAGCTTTTCTCCTCCACATGCAGAGGTGATCAGGCTGTCAGCATCACTCCTGTCCTTCTCCCTGGTGGGGCAAATTCTATTCTTCTTCTCTTGATTTGCTCATCAACTCATTCTAATTTTCCATTTCTTTCTCCCTTAATGTCTCTCCTCCCTCTGATTTCTTTCATCCCTTCCTTCTCTGAGAATGCTCACCTGTCATGCTCTCCCTGGCAACATTTTTCTTCTGTCACCGTTATTCTGAACGTGAATTGCCCTCTGCATCTATGTCAGTTCTCACTCCAGGTGCCCTGCACTGGTTGATCTGAGGGATGTTTAGAGGGATTTTTGGCATAAGATGCCAAAGGCTAACAGTGCTTCCCAGTCTGGAGGTGAACAATAACAGCAGTGATCCCTGAGGTACAAGCAGCTGGGTAATTCTGGTGAGTTTAAGGAGGAAAAGGTTTGAGTTCATTGTACTCCTGTGCCAGGAAGGAATTCCTTGAAGAAACAGATGCACCAAGTGAAACAGTGATGGTGTTAACTTGGAGTTTTTGCACTGTGCTGTTCAGCCAACAGAGCCAGGCACCAAAGTTGGCTATTTATCTCCCTCTCTCTCTCTCTCTCGCTCTCTTTTTTTCCCCAGAGAAAGGGCATTTCTTCCAAACTGAGAGTTGTCATACATATTTTGTTTCTGTACTTTTACAGAGCTGCAGAGTAGGATAGTTACAAAATACCTATTTTGAGTAATTTTTCGAGTTACAAATGTGGTTTTGAAAAAAACTTTTTAAAACGTTTGAAAAAAAATCAGGTGAGAGGATGGATGTGAAACATCTGGGGTGCTTCTGATTTTAATGCAAGCTTGTTTCTTGCTTTCCCTTGAAACAAAAAGAGGCAGAATTTGGGTTCTGCTGTTTTTATAATTGTTTGCTGATTATAAAACTCATTAAAAAGTGAGCTCTGCAGGCAATACTGACCTGGTTGATCCTTCTAAAAAATCCTAGTGACATACCATCGCTGACAGGGCTGTGTTCTGTCACACCTTGTTGATAGATGGTAATAATTCTCTCTCTAAACAATCCAATTGAAGTAAATGAAAGTGCTTGAAAAAATAGCAGGTACTGCTGGATTACTTACAAGCACCATTTGCAGAGTCGGGATTAAATTTCTATGTGAGGAGTTAAAAATAAAGTTCAGTTGATTGTTGGTTTGTGGGGTTTTTTTGTTTGGTTGGTTGGTTGGTTTGGGTTTTGTTGTTGTTGTTTTGTTCTTCTCTCTTGAAGTACCTGTACAGTGTATGAAAAATGAGACATGATCCTAACTGTTCTGTTTTTGTGAGTGGCAGGCCCAGAGCTCCAGCAGTGCAGTGTTATTCTCCACTTTGCCCTCTTCAGCCTCTCCAGCTCACTTAACCAGTCAGGACAATGTGGGAGAGAAAACAGATTCTTCTGCTCTGAAGGGGTCACAGGCCTTCCATTTCTTATTTCTGCTTCTGACTACAAGTAGAAAACGGGTCAGGAAATAAAATTCAAAATTCAACTGTCTGGAAGAGTGGCAGCAAATGTCAGACAGGAGAAAGGTGAGGCAGGACACAAACCGAGTAGTTAGTGATTTCCTGGGATAAATACAGAGATGTTCCTGCTTACAGCAGGAGAAAATCCTATGAGAGAAATCAGGTGTTTTTCTCCCTGTCAGATGAACTGTTTGTCATGTTGGTGGAACATCCAAGACAGTGTTGATGTGCCTGTTTTGATCCTTTGTTGTGCATTTCAGTTTCTTCTGCTCTTGTTCAAAGAGGAAGAAGTGCCAAAGCTGCACTGAGGCAATAATGACCTTTGGTGAATCACACTGTAATAGGCAAAACTGTGAATTTGTGGTAGTAAGCCAGATTTTATTGATGTTTCTCATCTTTCCTGTTGCTTTGTTATTGCAGACCCTCGAGGTGCAGGACAAACACACGGTGTACCTGCCATGAAGGATCAGTAATAACAATCATTAAAGCTGTAAGAAACATTTTAAATCAAGGGATTTTGTCAGAAGCTCCTTGGTGGTGTGTTTTCTATGACACAGCTAGGAACACAGGAATTAGGAACATACAGCTTCCACACAGCTTTCAGGGTTTAAATGCGGATCTGTTGAAGGCACAGGCCAAAAGACCTCCTTGAACAGAGATACTAGTTAGCTTTTCAAGAACATTTTGTGCATCCTTTTCAGAGGATTTCTTACAGAGAATTGAAGCAAAATATCTCTGGTCTGTCACAGATATTTACACACTTACTTAATGGTTCCATGAGAGATGACATTATTTTACTTCAGGGACCAGGCTGCAATTTTCACTGTTAGTGTTATTACTTTTAGTACAACATTATTCAGAAGTATCAGGCAAAACTGGTCAAAAAAACAAATGAAAAAAACAGCTGTGACAACAGAGAAAGTAGAAATTACAGAGAAAGGAAGACAACTGCTGTCTTGTCATTCACAAAACATACCATGATCCATTTTCATTTGCTGCGCTGGTTGTTAGATTCGGCCTCTGAATACTGAGAAGTTTGTAAAAACTCCTTTGACTTCAGTGGGAGCTTGCCCAGGCTGTAAAGGCAGGCTTCATTAGGGACAGCACCTGAGGGCTGCAGTATCTTCTCATCAAAATAGTTTTTCCGCACAATATGTAATTAAGTGATAAAAGGGTCACTGCAAATAAATTCTGCACTTAAGTCATAAGCTTTTTAAAACCTGAAGTAGCAAAAAGGCTCTGATTTGGTCATGGCACACTGCAAGCTCTGTCTTTTGAGCAAGAGTTGAAGGTTAAACAGTACCAAACTGTGCCCAGTGCTAGGCAGAAAGTTCTTTGTGTGGCTCTTGCCAAGAGGCACACTTATGTAACTATTCCTCAAGGCTAAGACGTCATCTTTCAGGTTGTTTGTCACACATTTGTCCTCGTGTCATACATTCATCCCTTTTTTCAGAGTGTGATTAAGGATGTGCAGAGCAAGTCCTTCTGCAGACAAATGGTGTGATCCTTGCTGCATGAAGGGTGTCCCATTTTAATTGTCAGAACAGATGTGATTTTCATTTTCCTCCATTATTTGCCTGTGCCCATAATCTGCTGCTCTTCCATTCTGCAGCCCTGTCTCATGTCTGGGGGTGCAGACAGGGATATCCATCTTGAAGAGTGATGGTTCAGCCATTGCCAGTGCTTTCCTCCCTGAGTTGCTGTGCTCATATTAAGCAGAGGCTGTCCATCTATTATAAAGCTTGCACAAAGGTGGCATATGCATGTGGAATATGTAGCTAATTTAACAACAAGCCACCTTTGGAGTGGTGTCAAAGTCTTGCAGTGCCCGTGAATTATCACTTAGGCAAATTCTAGAGCCTCAGGTTGCATCCCTAGGCTGTTTGGTTTTTTTTTTATTGCTCTGTCATTATAATTGTAGTGCCTTGGAGAATTTTAATATCACAGGGACTTTCATCTTCAGATTAAAATTACAAGGGAGTATCTTCTTCTGGTTAGACTCTAAGTTCATGAATAACTTGTGCCTAGAACCTGTTTGCCACAGTCTCACTGTCCCTTGGAACACTGTGCTGTACTCACTGCACAGGTGAATGTCCTGCCCTTGTGAGAGAGAAGAACACAAGCAGCACTGGAGTAGCTGAAATTTACTTCTCTCTTGAACCGAAGGCCAGTTGAAATGGTGTTTTTCTGGCAATGGAGTAATTTTTGAGAGAATACAGAATCGCAGAGTGGTTGGGGTTGAAGGGACCTCTGGAGTTCATCTAGTCCAACCCCCCTGCTAAAGCAGTTCATCTACAGCAGGTCTAAAGGACCCTAAGGGTCTTGTAGCAGCATGAATCTAGTGGAGGGGTAGGCAGAAGGGACATGCCTTTGTTAGCCTGCCTTAAGAACCTGATGTCCCACTAGGTATCAAGACATCCAATAAAATAAACTGAAAAAGAGTCCCACAACACACATGGCATCAGCTACTTCTTATTTGGCTCTGTTTGTCAATCACACTTGGCAGCTTTTCCAATATAATGAGAAGTCTGGTAACTTTGGCACTCTGGGGCATTTTCTTTCTTTTAACATGGAAGGAATGGAGTTGACGCCTTTTGTGGTAGGTGCACAGATGTTGTGCTGTCACTTGAAAGTAATACTTCACTCTTAAACTGTCTTGGTAAGAAACCGTGTTTGCTTTTGTTTTGAGGTGAAGGAAGCTTCGCAGGAACCACAGATGGTGTTTACAGCTCGTCGTGCAGCTATCACTTTCCAGACAGATGGAGAAACATGGAGAGAACAGAAAGAGAAAAAGGCAGCTCTGATGGTTGGCATCTTAATTGGAGTTTTTGTACTGTGTTGGATCCCTTTCTTCATCACAGAATTAATAAGCCCCCTCTGTTCCTGCAACATACCACCCATCTGGAAAAGCATCTTTCTTTGGCTTGGCTACTCAAATTCTTTCTTTAATCCTCTCATTTATACAGCATTTAACAAAAATTACAACAATGCCTTCAAGAACCTTTTTGTAAAGCAGAGATAAAAGGGGACACAGAGGAGAAAATTATTCTTCTATTGCATAATACAGCAATTTCTTGAGCGAAACATGCCTGTGATATGTACACTTTTCATGCAAAGAGCTACTTGAGGGGATTTAGGAACAATGGAAAAGAAGATGCTTGGACATAAACTAACTGACAGTTTATATATGTGCTGCTCCGGGGTTTGGCAAAGAAGATGAAAGCAGTGAGCACCTCCTGTCTCCTCCTGGAATCAACTTGCGTTGAGGTCTGCAAGTGAAGCACCGTGTGTGTAATACCTTGGCTATCAAACCCAACACAACTGATCACAACCAACCAGCCACTGGTGCCATCCTGTAGCTCTCCCATCGTTAGCAAAGGCACCAGTGGGAGCTGTTAACTGAGCAATACCACAATGTTTGTGGCAGGGGCCGGATGCTGGCTCCGTTCGTGAGGTTTATTTGGAAGGGAATAAATGTGCTATATCCAATCAGTCACTGAGTTGATGTGAAATTAAATGGGTGAGTTAAGCAGCTCAAAAACACAACCCAGTGTGACAGAGGGGGCTGTGTGTACTCTAGCAAGCAGTGCTTGGAAGCCTTGGCAAAAACTGTGTCCCTTGGAGTCCCGTGGGAGTAAAATTTTAGCGCCAAATGTAAAATTATTTGAGCTCTCACTCCTTGCACTGGAGAAGGATCTGGCATGGAGTTTCCACCTGTGTTGTACCCTTACTCTGCAGGGTGAGGCTCTCTATCCCTATTTTATGAAACCCAGGTGAGTCCAAGATAGACACCCAGTACCTCCAAGTGAATCAAACTGGATGGATTATTTTATTTCATGCTACCCTAACACTTAGTGTGCATTTGTGTTACCAACACCAAACGTGGTGTTCAGTCACCAGTTTGCTGACATGTGGCTGCTTGGCAGTGGTTGGTGAGCATCTCCTCCGTGTCTGGGGTCCTTGCACCATGAATATGCTCATCACCCTACCTGAGTCAAGTCCACAATTTGTCAGCTGTCATCTACTTCTTCCTACTCTAAGAAGCAAGATCATGTCCAAGTGACTTTTAAAACTCCAAAAGGACTCAAACCTAAGCCCTACACTGTTTTTCCAAGATCTGACATACACCCCATACCCAACAATAGATACAGAAAAGTAATTTCCCTGCATACTGCCAAGTGCATCTCACTCCATGTTTGTTCCTCTAGTGGGTTTAACTTCCTCCCCTGCCCTGAGGGAGAGAGCTGACAGCCTCTCTGACTATTTCTAGCCTAGCAGCTTTTTACTGACACACAATCCCAGCACCCTCTTCCATCTCCACCTCAAGCTTCCTTAGGTAATGTAAAGGCAAAACATCGGGGGGGGGGGGGCTGGGCAATATCACAGCTCCTTCTGAAGCTGAGGTTTAACCTTTTACACTGCCCTTCGCTGCTTAAGGGAGCTTCCTGGCTGCAAGTCAGGAGCACAGAGTATGGTGAGATCAGGCACTGCTCAACCTCACTCACACCTGCAGTGCTGTGACAGTCCAGTGTGACCTGCTGTGCCTGCAGCCACAGCTACAGTCACCTGTGTATCTTGTGGCCCTGCACACGGTGCTTCTCTCAATTTTGATGGGAATTCAGAAGTTTTTCAAAGTTTCTAGATAGTGGCTCAGACTTAATTTAGATATATGCCAATTTAAATAGCTTTCCCTTGTGACTTTCAACTTGCCTGCATATGGAATAGCTACCGTTCAAACTAGTGTTGGGAGGCTTAATTAAACCAGAAGGAAGGCACACATGGAAAAGAGACTGAAAGTTACTAAAACATGCAAGCCTCATACAGAACCATTGACAGAATTTCCAAGTCAATTGAGTATTTCATGTAAAAGAGTCACTGCTCTAAAACATTAAAATCCAAACATGGAAGGAGAAAATGGTCATCTTGAGCTGGTGTTGAAAAGCATCTCTTGCATGTGGCACTCCTGAACTTCCTAATAATCATATTTCGGCCAAACTTTACTGGGCATGGGGTACAGGCAGTAAGACAAGCCATTTCTATCACACCAATCCAATGCCAACCCTGCTGCACTGAAGTTCAGGCCCATCATAGCATGGCTGCAGCACTGATACTTATTCCAGCTGTAAGTGCCAGCTTCCTGAAGCAACACCCAGCTCTGGTTCCAGTGCAGGAGCTCTTCCAGGAGACAGCACCAGTTGTGAAGGTACGTTTTACTGCAGCTTGGCCTCTGGAACTTGTGTGAGGCCACTGTGCAGGTGAGTGCAGTCACACACGTGCACAGGCATTGCTGCAGCAGGGTGCAGAGCTGGCAGCAGGGCACTGGCACAGCACAGCGCAGCTCTCCGCCTCCTCAGACGTGAATTTAGCTTCCTTAGGAGGCAAGTCTGAGCCTCTGCAATTTGCTGTGAGAGGTTCTCAAGATAACTGGTGCTCTGCCCACCCAAGCATCTGTGAGAGCAGCATTACAGTGAGAGCCTGGCACAGCAAGCAGCCGGCTTCATACACACCCAGAGGCGGCGAGAAGCAAGCGGAGCTTTTTCATTGCAGTGGCTTTAGAAAGCTCTTAACAAAATCCACTTCCCACACTGGCTCTAAATGCAGACTGCATTCAGGAGTGGCAGCACATACCCGGGAGTCAAAATCCTGGTGTTTAATCATGGAATCTGAGCTTAGCGTAGGGAAAAGAAATACGTTATCTGGAGTTACAGCTTGACCTGCTGGATGCTGCTTCCCACTCAAAGCCAGAAGAGGCACAGCAGGCACAGAGCTTTACCCTCCTGGTGATGTGCCAAACCCCCTGATTGCTGTTGGATAGTCATCAACCCTGATTAAGAGAAGTTGGAACTGTGGATAATTTTCTCCCTCCCTTGGTACTTCATTTCTGTGATTAATTACTCTCATTATTAAATCTTGCAACTTTATTTTAACTGGAAAAAAAAAAGAGTAAATATTGCAAGGATTCCTCTGTCGGGCAGTTAAGCATTAGGGTTCAGATCTGACATTATTGCTGTGCAGTTATCCTTGGCTTTGTGATGGACAAAAAAAAATTATATGGAAAATACAACTCCTATGTGAGCGACAATAAATGAAACAGTATTTTGAATAACCAAATAGGAAAAACACACTGAAGTCCCACTTCAATAAGGAGATTTTGCCATGGAATAAAGAGGAACCCAGGAAGAACCCTTAGAGAAAATAGTGGTTGCACTTTAACTTGCCTTGAAAGATTTTCTTTTTTCACATCAGTGAGGACTTGCTACTCTATTTGTTGTAACAAAAAGATTGCCTGGATTTTGTCAAGTGTATGTCACCGATTTCCCTTTCAAAAAAGATGTTTTACAAGGGCACTTGTGGAAATACCTTTTAGATCATGACAACTTTCTTGAAATGCATTCCTAAAGTTCAGAGACTGCCTCAGCTTTTGAAACAAAGGGCAGACATTTTACAGCAGTTATTCATCAGCATATCAAAATAATTAAATTCATTGAAATGTAAATTAGAGTTCTGAAAAGGCTCTAGCAAATAAAAACAATTGAAGTTTTGCTGCAAATCCCATTAATGTTACTTTACAAGCCCAGTAACACCAAATAAATTCAGGGCAAGACCTTTCTCTTCAAAGAAATAAATCCAGTAATACTGAAGTAAAATTCTGAGAAACTCTTACTCCTCGTGAGATGGAGAATCAGGACAGATTCTCCTTGCTATTGGTTATCAGGTATCAGAAGAAATGACGCCCACCACAAAGTCTGTGCAAGAAAACGGGGATCTAACTGTTTTCATACCTCTCCAGCCTTTTTCTTCTTGTTTTCACAGGTGCTTGAAAGCAAAGATAGTGCCCATCTGCCCTGGGTTCCATCTACTGTGGACAGTCAGTTATTTTTAGAATTGCATGGTACACAAATACAGCACAGCTTGACTTTCCAGACAGGCTTTTTCTCAATGCCAAAGATGAATTATTCAATTTGCAAACTAGAAAGAGCATTACAGTTTTTATAGAGGGCAAAGTTGGTAGACAGCAATAATGTCTCCTGATGTCAAAGCTGACTACAAAGTCTGCAAGTAGCACTCAATACAGGTTTTCTCCTTTGAAGGAATGCTGAACGCAATTTTTTCCTTCTTTGAAGGGACTCAAAATCTAATTTTTCCTTTGTTATTTCACTTGCCTTAGGCCGACTGACTGAATAAATGCAAGAGGAGCAGCCTGTGTTTGTTCAGTCAGTAACTAGTGGGGGGGGGAGCAAGGTACCAGGAGAAAGGTTTTCTTTCAGTTTGTGCTGAAGGAAGAGGAACAGGACATCATAAAAACAAGTGTCTCATTTGACTATTGACATGACTCATCTTTTAATGCCCTTGTAATTCGAGGGCCTGGTAGTTTCTAAGGCAATTTCTACCTTAAAGACACGATACCAGAATGTCACTGGATTCCAAACATCCTTTATTTTATATTTGCTGCCATAGAAAGTAATCGAACAGCACTGTCATCAGGGTCATTGGGAAAAAGGAACAGGGATTTTCTTCTTCTGAAGATGTGACGTACATTAAGAAGTCAGTCCAAAATCCTGGGGTTAAGTACAAAAAGCAACTGTTTGAATTATAAAAAACTGTATATACAGATATAAAAGTGTTTCAGTCAGTGTCCCACAAAGTTTCTAGACTTTGAAGAGCAAATCTTCAGCAGGGTAAGTAGGTTGTTGTCTTCCAAGGTGAGCATCAGTTCATGTGAGAAGAATGTCTCAGTCTTTATCTTCCTATATTACAGGTGACTTGATTTTCATCCCAGCCAGGGATAATGTGGTGGTCCTAGTGATTAAGGTGTTTTTTTCCTGGAGCTATTAATTTAACAAGAACACTCTCTATATATAAAAATGAAATTGCAAAGAAATTTATACAACAGCTAGACTTTATAAAAATATAGATCTATAATTTTACACCAGGAATTACCCAAGGTAAGTCTCCATTTTCTTATGTCTTAACCATTAGAAATTAATTTTTATTATTTGGAGTTCTGTCTATGGCTAGAGTGTAAATTAAAATACATATTGTGAAATGGCTGGTGAAGTGAGCTTCAAGAATCTCATTCTGTGGGGGGTTTTTGGGGCCAAAATTAACAAACTACTGCATTCTGTAGTGTTCATCTTCTGGTATTGGACATACTACACAGTACATATCTACTTATTCCAGAATCTTGAGTTAATTCAGTGTTAAAACCCAAATAAAAAACACCCCTGCTGTTCATACTGTGGAAAAGAAACCCCCAAGCAAAACCAACCAAATAAATAGAAGTAGACAATATTTCTATTTTGCTGTACTGTGTTAACTCTTTACTGTGCAGTGGAGGCAACAATGAATACGTAACACATCCATGTGATAAGGGAATGTAAACTGAACACATACTGGAAAAAACCAGACTTTTACAGCTGTGTGTGTGCATATATATTTTTTTATATATATCTCTATATATATACATCTACATTGCAGTTATGACTGTCACCTCACAAAAGAGATTCAAGGGGCTGAACAATCTTCTATGGATTTCACCAGCTGCAGCTCTTCAGGAAGAACCAGCTTTCAGCTTGGAGAGCAGCATTTCATTCTTACGGCATTCCTGGGAAGATAAAGCAAACACAGAAGGAGGTAGTTGCTCTTAACTCTATGGGTTGTATCTCCACAACAAAACCAAACCCTTTCTTATGTTTTGAAAGATCTCCATAATCCAAATTAGTCTGCAGTGAGTAAAGAGCAATTCCAATTCATCCATAATGTTATTCCAATGGTAATATCCATTAAACTTTGACATGCAACCCAGAGGGAGCACTGCCTGACCATTCATCTAAAGTTGTTACAAGTAGCTAAAGGAAATCCAGCTCTTTACTTATAAATGGAATAAACCTGAAGTGGAGACTACTTGTAGGTGATCTTGAACTTAAGAGGACAGCTTGCAAAAAAGTCAGTGTTCAGGGAACAATGCTGGGTCAAGAAACACATTTATGTAAGTACACACCACCTGCATTCAGATCCACAACCACAACTTCATTTATTTTTAAGGGTAGCAAGATTGGGAAGAAGTTCTGTCACAAGGCAATAGGAAAAAAAATGGAGTCAAAATAAAATCCCCACACCTAAGTTCTGCAACTAGGATGTAAAATTCTGTATGTCAGACAAGTAGCTGAACAGTCCCTGTCATTCTCCCAGAGTACATTGTCTGAAACAGGAAGGAACTGTCCCAGAACAAAGCAAGACAAATTAGAGAAAGATGTTTTTCCTAGAACATCTGAAGCCAAATGACAATTTTGCCTGGCAGCACTCCTTTGTCATTCATTCTCATGGAGACAAGAATTAACAGAAGCACATGATGATTAAAAGCTTGGGAAAGGCTAAATCAATGAAGTGTTAAGCAGTGCTTTCACAGTCGTTAGACAATAAGGCTGGTTCCCAAAGGTATTTATAACCACCAGACTCTGCATTTCCTCCCTTATTCACACACATTCCCACTTTACTCCAGTACCAAACCACTCATCAGTCTTCAAGAGATTCCACATGGAAACCTGAATACGCACCTTTCTTGAGAACAAATTACCCTCCCTCTAACATGGAGGGTTGCCAACCTCACAGTAAAAGATGAAAGAAGAACTGCCAGAATCAAATTTAGCATCCAAGATCCACATGGAAATAATCACCAAGACACATCCTGAACGTGGTGTGATAAGCATCGTGTCGGGGAATCTTGTACATCTACTAATGCACAAGTCAAGTCAAAATGGGTCACGGAACACTTGACAGGTCACATCAGCAAAATTGCTCTTACCTCTTTAAATTCTTTCACTGTTTTGAAGTAAAGCCTCTGTTTCTCTAGGAGCTCCAAGTATTCATCGTTCAACTGGTCTCTTCGCATTTTGTTTTCTTGCTTCTTCTTTTCCATCTGTTGGTATGCAGGAAGGAAAAGAGATCATATATTTAATACACACACATGGATATACTGCACAAGGAACAACCAACTAGAAAACACAGTGGGAGACAGATGCCTCACAAATGATACACTTGGCTTGTGCTTTAAGTGCAACAAACATTTACTTTAGGCCAGCTCTTAAAAAAATTAAAAGTTGAAGTCTCAGTACCAGTGGCACTACAGGTGGCATCTAGAATTGAACTAAGGCTCTGCAAGCCACAAATCCTACCAGGATAAAGAATCCTACCACAGTGATGATGCAATAAAATTGATTAAAAACAAACCAACCAACCAACTCACCCTCAAATCCAAAAAACAACACCCCCTCAAAAATAAAAAAAAGAAATCAAAACTCAAAAGGCTTTTGTTGGAACACTGATTTCCAACAAGGACAGCAGGAGACATCTTTGACTTCCCAGGCAATGTTGTACTTGCTGAAAATAGTAAGTCAAGCAAATAGAAATAATTCATTGTAAAGAAAAAAGGCAATGAACTTGCTAACTCCTTGAACACAGCTGTCTACTGTAAACGTCGTATTTTCATAGCTGAGTTTACTAGTGCAGAAGAGATTTATTGCAGCTTAAGCTGCATCCTGTTCTGGTTTCTCTATACACACATGCTTATCATAGTTTGCACTTGAAGTTTCTATTTACCTATTGAGATAAAACAGACCAACACCTGGACAGATGCACTGTACACACTCCAGTAAGTATTGATTCACAGCCTATCGTACATTCATCTAAACTTAAATAAAGAACAGCTATAATCCACTTCTGAGAATTTTCTGGCTCTATAAAGAAGAATCTCAGAGCCCCTTAATGGGACTTGGGAAATATGAATGTTTGCATACAAAATCAAAAGAGTGAAACAACACAATAGCTACAAGTTGGTAAATACTATTACCAAGAAGTACTTAAGGTTATCCATTGTATGCAAATCTGCTTGTGCACAGCTTTACCTGGAGCTGCTGCTGGACCTCATGCTTGCACTGCCCCAATTGAGGCTGTTTGTTCACAAATTAGCCCACAAATGTTACCAGAACAGTTTTGCCTTTTCTAAACGTGTCCTGGGGCTACTCACCTCCAAAACCCTTTCACTTGCTATGTGGACACAACACATCAGCAAAGCTGAGCCATTTCTAAACCAGGTTAAAACCCCCACCTGAGTGGATTTAACAAGGTGTCAGGTGAGGGCTGCAACTGGGACAAGGGAAGCTGATGGCTGGGACTCTGAGGTGCTGCTGACCCTCTCCAGCTGCCTGATCAACCTTGCAGGTCTGACTGCACCCACACAATCCAAGTGGAACAGCTCTCACTGCATTCAGTGACACTCAGCTCTCCAGCATTTAAATCACTGCCATTAATGAAGTTAAGGGGTATGAGCTTCCTGTCAGGCCAAGTGTTATAACACCTCTGTTCTACTCTATTCACTGACATTTAGTGGTGAGAAGTTTTTTATGAATGTGAAAAGAAATACTACTTGTTAGTAGCCTCCTTAATTTGCACCTCATGTCATGGATCTCTCCACGCACAGTTATTATCCGAGAGGCTTTGCTGAAATAATTCCCAGGTTCTAGCAAAGGAAGTGAGAGGAGTCTCAGACCTTCATTCGGTTCTGTTTGATGCCTTCTACGATCTGCTCCATCTGCCGCAAAAACTGCTCACGAGAACCAGAAGATGCCATGGCTCTGGAAAGAAAAAAAATGTAACAACTGACAGGAGTGGGACACTGTGTCTCACCTACAGCTGTCCTGTACATTTACCCACGTCAAAGAATTCTCATCGCTTAGTGATCTCTGTAAAAATCCATCTTTTTAATCACCGGCTTCAGTAACAGTGCAAATCATCAGCTCCTACAAGCTACCAAAGAGATGGGAACAGAGACTGAAGAGCTCATCACAAGTGTTCTCCCTGTCAGTTCAAGTCTGTTCCTTGCTCTCAGGTGCTGTACAGAAATAAATTGCTAGTTACTAAATAAAAGCATAATTTAAAAAAAAAACCACAACGCTGTTGTGAATATTAAGAAAGTAAGTAGAGGTCTAGGAGATCAGCAAATATTCACAAAGGAATTTCACACCCTAATGGAAATCCTAGAAATTATTTTAGACTTTAGCGTTATCTTAAACAGATTAAGAAAAAAAGAAAATACAACCCCCCTACACACACCTGAAAAAAAAACCAAGAAAAACAAATCCAAGCCCAGCTGTCAATTACAGTATTGGTTTCTATTGACTGGACAGAATCAAAATTATCTTATCACTGAGCAAAATGCATTTATAATCTCTGCTGCAAAGGACAAAATCTGAAACAGTAAATTCCTGAGTTTTGTGTTGGATAACACAATAGGAAAACAAAATTAAAAAAAATTCTGATCAAACACAGAATGTCACAAGTAAAGAGATAATTAGTCTGGAAAAACTTAAAATTTCACAACAGCATTTCAGAAAGATATAATAGGAAGAAGTTTAAAACTATTCAATGGCCATCTCCTCCCCCATGCCTCTCCTGAACTGCACTGCTGTGACAAAAATTCCTACTGGACTTTTGTTTCTGAAGGCAAAAAGATGCAGAGAAAGGCTGCATCACAGGCTGATATTTTACCATGAACTTCCAAGGGAACCATGATTTTATCTAAGGACTTCATGCTATATCAAACCCTTTCAATACAGAGTTAGTTTATAATGAACATGTCTGAAATACGTCCCAATTTAATGTTCTGTACATAATGTAATAGCCACAAGTTCACAAAACAGAGGAAAAGATTTAAATTAATGCCAAGAAAATTATAACTGAATTTCCACATCTAAAGAGACAGATATTAACAACAGATGTTGGCCATAAAAGTTTGGGGAATCATAGCCTTGGAATTACCTAACTGGCTTAACAAGAACTAATAAACTACATATTTTATAAATCAGTTTATGATTATAAAAACTTAGAGGCTAAAAATTTGTTAGAACTTATGCCCACTCCCATTTTTTTCAACCAACTACTCTAACTGTTAAGAGACAAAGGACTTACTGATGGAAGTTGTCATGAATAGAATTCAGTAAGTTAACCTGCAAATTAAAAAAAAAAGGAAAAATAAGAAAATACACATTTGACTTTACAGGTATGAGTTTTCACAGACAATAAGATGAAATTTAGTTCAAGAAAGTGACTATATAGATACTGCCCTGACAAACAGCCAGTTGTATGAAACCACTGCTGAGCTTTCTTTCAGAAGAGAACCACAATCCTTAGTAAAATCTACCCCAGTGGGGGAACCACAGAAAGCAGAAGGAAGTTTTGGATCACAACTGCGATTTTTCATTTTGCTGACACCCAACCATACCACTGAGAATTTTCTAATGTGATGACTTCCCAAAGTAAAGGAGTCAAGTAAAACACCCTGTACACGTGTTCAACCTGTGTTGAAACTTGACATACAGTTTCCTTACAGGTCCTGGTCTGGTGTTCAACAGTGACTGTGCACAGGCATATCACAAACAAACAGAAAAATCCCACTTTTGCCTCTGAGAATGGACCCACACCATGTATTGTGCTGAAGTATCTCCACACAATCCCACACTCCACACAAGTCTCACCCAGCAGCATAAGAGCAGGTGAATTCCTGCACTGCTTTCACTGGGCAGGTGAGTTGCATATGTTTCCTAACAGCCAAGCATCATTAGTGACTTTGCTTGGATGTATTTCAGAGGATGCTACAAGATCAACTTGTAAAAAGTACAGAGTGGCATTTCACTGACATTGCACTGACTCAAGACAAACCCAGCAATTTATAACAGCATCACAGGAATATTTCTGTTGCTTGGTACCAATTCCTCCAATTAATTAAACTATATTCAATATATCCTATATAGCCACCTTTGATTTTTGTCTTGTTTTTTTACACATTGCTGAGAGCATTAAAATTCAACAACTAGCAATTAATGTGATGCTTTCTCTTGGCTTTGAATACATCTTGCAAGTCTCCTGTGGTTAAGCCTTCCGAGCTTTGATGTATTTGAAATGTTCTGCACTAAACAGACCCAAGCATTGCAAACAGAATCACCTGCCCCACTGCCAGGGAAAGCTGAACTCATCTCTCCCAAATCTAAAGCCTTCCACCTGAACGAGAATCTGCAGCTGTTCCTGACCTTCCTTTGGAAAATTCAAGCAAATTCTGAGCAGACTCCAAAGTACCCAACATGCTTGAGAATTCCTGTTGTTTCCAGGAGTGAAATCATTTCATGACTCACGAATATTTGCCCAGTCCAGATCCCTGCCTCAAGATACTTCCAATAAATGTGTGTTTGAGAATGTAATTACAGTTTATACCACAAAACATTCGAGGCATAACAGGCAGCACTGCCCGGCAGTTCTGCACAACCACTGCACAGGAAGAAAGCATTACAGTGAAATCAGTGTGTGCACCCCAAAATCGAAAGACATGATGAAAAAATACCGAGGTCAAAAAGCATTTAAAAAATGACTCTTTCACAAAACATTATTAAAATATGAACCACAGAGATTTTTGATGTCAGAACTAAAACCTTCATAGCCAAAATTCAACTCCATGGTAACTCCTGCTACTGTTATTTTAAAGCAATGATGCTCAGTATATTTTATGAAAGGGCTGGTCTGGGGAGAAGAAAAGAAAAAAAATGAGGAACAAGACAATGTGGAAGTGTATTCCAGAAATCTTTGTGAGGCACAGATGCCAAAGGCATCTTTTTTACATTACTAGACAATATTTACTTGCCAAAACCTTGGTTCTCAGATTAAAAGTAACTCAAGGAAATCTCAACATTATACGCTTAACTAAGTTAAGATGGCAACAGAACAGAGAGAATTCTCCCTGTGAAAAAGGCATTGATTTATTTTGGCAGAAGTACTCCCAATTTATACAACAGTGAAATAAATCTTGTCTGTATTCTGTTGGCTGTTTTTCATGTGTCCATTTCAAAAACAATATCTATATAATTTTTAAATTCGCAAGCTTGCCCTCAAAATAAAACCCCAAATAAATCTGTATTAAACTCTAACATAGGGGAGAAGCTAAAGTACCATAAATTCTATAGCTGCTACTTAATGTAGTTCCTTACATCTGATATATGACTTCCTGAATGGAAAAAATGAAAACTACCAAGCACATGGATTAGAATCAGCTGCTTAAGGGAAGGAAAGGGTTGCTCATGATCTTTGAAACCAGAGATAAGGTCTTTAAATAGTCAAAAATTTGACTATTGCTTGTCTCACAAACTAAACAAATATATCTAAGTAATGCAAAACTCACTAATTCTTTCTTATTTTATTAGAATAAACAGAGAAATCTAAAGTACCAAAACGTTTAAAAATTAAAGTAATAATTTTTGTCAACTCTTGACTCCTCTCACTTCTCCATCTTTGAGATCAGATGATTTGTCATTGCAAAAGAAGAAAACTGAAGTCACACAGTTAAGAAAAGGGTGAACTCTACATACCTGGGAAAGGGGAGGGAAGAAAACTGAGTTGCTTTTATGAAAATTTTACTCTTTTGATTCAGTAAAATCAGTGACTTCGGTGTGGGCAGGCTCAGACCCTGAGAACAAACTCTGATGTTGCTGAGAGCAGCTGGAATTTGCTCCAAAGTTATTGACTGCATCAGTTCATAATATAAAAGATGTTGACCAAAAAGAGATGAAGGACAATTTGGTGCTGTGCTAACATGACAGAGATATTTGCTAATCAAATGCTACTCATGTTTTGTGAGCACAGCGAGTGGTTTAAACGTGATGTACTAACAGCAATTCTTTTGTAACATAGACCATTTCCCCTCCAAGATTAGAAATATTCTTATGAATCAGTTGTTCCATTTTTATTTACAAAGACTGATAACACTGCTCTGACAAGATTGAATACAGTGAAAGCCAAGTAAAAACTTATCTCCTTCTCTACAGACTATTTAGAAAGCAGTAACAACATTTTCTTACCTCCTTTTCCAAATATACTTTCTTATCATCCAGTGTATTATAAAGAGTAAAAAACTGCTTCGTTTCTTTGTGAGTTGCTGAGACTGCAAAGAAAAAAAGAAAAAAAAATAGGAGCAGAATAATAAAAGAACATGAGGTGAAATGGAATCTGTAAAAATATTTCATAGGCTTTATATAACATACTTTCCACTATCACTAATGGAACACACTGGGGAAGGATGTTCCCTCTGCATGTGAATCTCAGCAGGGTTTCCAGCTATCATTTTTTATAACACTGCTCAGTGTCTAAATTAAGCCCCAGATGCTGACAGTCCTTTATGCCAACATATGTTGGCACCATCAGCTGTCTGCCTATCCTCCCTCCACGAGCTTTACCCCTGCACCACCCAGGCTCCTGTGCTGCTCACAGCTTGCCCGTGGTGTTGGAGAGGCACCAGCTTGCCAGGGACAGAGAACAGACAATCTGATAGCACCGAGTGGAAATAAAATGCATTAGACTATTTCCAGCTACACAGGTGCAAGAGTACCAACACAGCTTTTGCTGTTTTAAAGCCTTTTTTATCTTTTGGGGGATCTATTCCTGGTGATAGAATTAAATAATACTTTCTGGTTTAGGTGATTACAGCAGATGTTGGCCAGAGCTCAGTGGGGAGGATAAGGCTCAGACATGCCTACAAAATTGTAACTGATACTCAAATCTGCTGAGTGTTCTTCTATTCTTTAGTTCTTTAATGGCTAAGGATACTCAAGGTATTTGTGATTCCCAAGGAAAGAATTCAACACAGAAAGACAGTCAGCAAAAGTCATTAATATATTAAAGCACTGTCCAGAAGTCAGAACCTGGAAAAAAAGTACAGGTTAAAAAAGACAAGCCTTGGTGAAATCATGGTCATTACATCATACTCTAAAGGCTAAGTGGTTGTCATCTTTAAACAAAACCTTTATGGAACTGATATACTGGACTAAGGAGCTGCTTTAAGAGCTTGGTTCACCCACATATTTAACAAATGCAGAGTATTTTTAAAACATTAGCTCGTTCTTCTTGGTAGAGATTCACTTCTGCTAATACACAAGCCAGTTAAATACACCAGTAAACATACTGGTCTATCAGTTTAATGGAACAACTTTGAAATTTTATTGCATTTACATGTTCCATACGATCCACGCACTGCACAATCCTATCCAAAATGTCACCTGAGCACATTTCCTGATTTTATAACTTCTGATCATAAAAGCTAAAGACAATTTGTACTCTGCTCCTACCACGATATTGCAGGATTTTACTGAATAAAAATGAAAGAAAGCAAACCCTTCAAGAGACTGCCTTTACTTTGTAGTTCTTGACATAGTTTGGTTCAGAAGGAGATACGTATTTCACATCAATGAAAACAATGAAATCTAATGATAAGACCAATTAATTAAACAGGAATCAAACTTACAGCAAGTTCATCTCTAAAGGGTGAGTTAAGGACTTTCTAAACACATTGGTCTTTAACCTACATGACAGAACCTGTTGCAGACAAAGTTTACTCTGGAGATCTTGTGCATTAAGTTTCACTCTCAGGAAAATTCTTGAAGTCAGCTTATAATACCTCAAAAATATGGTGTAGAACATGAATACCAGAAGACCCTTAAGACACCACAAATTAATAAAATGCTGTCGTTACATGCCATATGCTCAAAATGCAACCGCCCTCCTTTCAGGGCTTTAGCCTTCAGCAGGATGTTCCTGCTTGATATACATACCCTGACTGTAAAGCTCAATAAATCTCTTCTGATACTGTGTTAGCTCAGCTCGGCTGGGAACTTCATCAATCTTGCGTTGTAAAATGGCTATTTCTCTGTTCCTTCGTGCCTGAATAGAAAGTTAGGAGGGGAGAAAACAAAGCCTCTTCTTGTTCTCTTCTTAAAATGGATGAAGCCCGCCCCCAGCAACACTTTGTTACTAAATAATTTATTTTAGAAAAGAAAAGCATTGGCTGAGGATCATTTTTTTTCCATAATTGATTTGTGACAGAGAAACTTGTTAAGATTAGAACAACAAAAAGAAGTATTACGAGTTACAAGATTAAAAAGAAGTCAATTGTGTACAAGTAAATACACAAAGATTTACTCACCAGCAACAGCCGGATTTTTTGTAGTTTCTCTTTCTCAGCCTTGTACTGCTGTTCTATGATCTTATTCGGCTCCTAGAATTTGAAAACCCAAAATAATTGTGTATTACAGTAGCATAGAAGAGCTGCAGTGCAAAAACGGGCAGACTGGCTTTGTTTTCTGCTTTTGTCTATCTTGCATTTAACGGCTCCCACAATGATGATGGCTCCAACAAATGGTGATGTTGCTTTTTTAACAATAATTCATCTGCTGAATTAAACCCTTGACACATCTACTGTAAGCAAGTGAATTCAGCTGGCTTTTAGCTTTTGAAAGCTTAGTTTAAGATTTGTCAATAGTTTTTGCACTGCTTTACAAGAGTCATACTTTAAATGAAGATTCAAACCAGAAGATTGTCCACTCCCTTGTCTGACTGTTTATACTTTGATTCAGTGGTAGGTTTACCAGGACAGAACATAAACCCTCTGAATTGTGGATTTCAAGGTAACTTTTTTTGTTTAAAAAAAATTAAGATTTAGGTTTACATTTTAATTTTTTCATGCTGTGTTGAGGAGGACAGCAGCATCACGGAACTTGTAACCCACCTCATCTCAGAGGCATGAATGTATCAAATGTTTAGCCACTGAAAATACAAGTCTTTCAAGCTTTTCCTTTCCTGTTCATTCATTATTCACCGCCATCAATCTGGATGCACTTGTGTTACAGCCCAGCTTCTGACAGCTGCTCATGCCATGCAATGTACACAGCCATGGCAAACTCATGCTTTCATCCTTCAAATAAACTCACTTCTAAGAAAAAAAGAGCCAAGCCAAACATGCTTTCTGAGGAAGAGCTGTCTTTGTCAGAGGTATGCACAACACCCAGAGATTCTTCCCTGGTACTACAAAGAAAGAAGCAATGCACAAGAGATACATAAAAGCACCTCTGAGTAGACTCCTATGGATTCTGCAAGAATAAAAAAATTGCCACAGCTGTTTCCAGACTACTGAATTTCTAGGGTTATTAGCCTGAGCTGCCCTTTAACAGGGGGTATGGAATTTTTCAGATATTCCAGCAGATAATTTAATGCTTACAGTAATGTTCCAAAAGTCAGAAGGACCCAAACCAACATTTCAGAACAAAAATTGAAAATTAAAAATTTAGGCATTTGCTATTACCTGTTCCTCCCCATCTTCTGCTGCTTCAGCTTTCAGATTCTCAATATTTTGTTGAAGTCTCTCCATTTCTTCCTTTAAAACAAACAAAAATTGATGTGGTCTTTCCCTTAGACCTGTTCTCTTAACAGGGGAGAGCAGGGATCTTGATGACATACACTTCTAACATATTTGTGGAGGTGACTACCCACTCCGTATTTAAATTTGGAAGATTAAACAGCATTCCCAGCTTAAGGGGAAGGTGTCCATTAATACTCATTAAACTCCCTGCTTTTATCAAAAGCAGATTTATTTTACTTGCAAATATACTAGAGCCAGGTAAGACAGCTAATGAGTCTATGAGTTTTGCATAATGCAAAATGAAACAACATGACAAGGGACTGTAATGTACAGCATTTGTAAAAATGAATTAACCTAAAGTTACTTGCAAGGAAGTTTTCATTATGATTCTTTAGAGCCTTCCAAAGGAGTATGCATGGGAAAATGAGATTGCTACGTTCAGTGTAGGCCTTAGGACACTCTTTGCTCTGTTTTCCTTCTGTTAAATTCCATGTTAAATTTAATTTGCTCGGTTTTCCTTCTGTTAAATTCCATCCACCATTGTTTGAGCAGAAGGAAATGAAAACACTTCTCTCCAATCATATTTCTGGGCAGTGCATAAATGCAGCAGGAAACAGGAAAGTGAACCAGCAATTGTGCAGTAAAACCGAAACACACTCTGAAAACTGAAATAGCTCCATCTCTGTATTGTCCCCTTTACTGGGTTGCTCCAAAGGTAGGGGCCTTGAAGAACCCTCCTCTTTGGCACTGTGTCTCTCCTCAGGTCACTGTTGGCTGCATTATCCAGGAACAGACAATCCATCTGGGGCTCTGAATAGGGTGTCCAGGGGGGTGTCCAGTACAGCCAGACCCCAAATTTAAATTGTAGTGCTCCCTGCCAGCCCACCCCAAGTTGCTCTCAGCAGAATGGTGATGGGAAGGAGATGAGCCACAAGAGCCACAACTCTGAGCAGCACAAGACAGATCTGATGTTTGGGAACTGCCCTGTACCCACGAAGGGCACATGAACTCAGATGCCTTGGCAGCCCTTCCTTCCACCTCCCTGCCTCAGGGCAGGGGGCAAGTCCTTCTGGTTAATCCAATTCCAACCTTCTTGGACATCAGCCTTGTTGCAGATATGATACACTGCACAACTGGGAAACTGCCCATCATTCTGCTGCAAATCAAGCTGATGGCAATATCCAATATAAACATGGAACTACCAGTAGTACATGGCGGGTGGGTATGAAGGAGAGATGGCAGACAGGGACAGTAGAAAGCTCATTTACCAGCTTTTAAATTAATCCTTACATGAGACACTGGAACTTACCCTACAATGTGCTTTGAACTCTTGCTCCTGGCTTTTCAGGTTTTCATTCATGGCCACGAGTGCTCGCAGACTCTGTAAAACACTAAATTTGAAGATCCAGTAAATCGGATTTTTAGTTTCTAATTTAAACAGGTGGAGAATCAACTTATTTTAGAACAAGCTTAGTTTTAAATGAATTGCTAATAATCTCATTATTGTAGAAGTTTTGAGATATTCCTGTTTAATTTATGTGAAATGAAGGCTTCAGNAAAAATACTAATAAAACATGGGTAAATTATACCAAATACCATCACTGACATACCAAGGTCAAAATACAGGTACAGTATTACACTGAGTATTTTGATGGCTTTGCTATGTTTTAATCTCATTATTGTGGACATTTTGAGATATTCCTATTTAATTTATGTGAAATGAAGGCTTCAGGTACGAATAAAATAATTCAAGAAAGCCTCATCTACTTGTCAAATGTGTCCAGGGTTCTTCTGCTTTAAACACCTACAATTATTCTGAACTGCAGACTGACACTTTTCATTCTGACTGAATACTATGGTAATGCTTTCCTGTCTTTGGAAAGCAAGCTGGAGAAATATTTAATTTTTAAATTTTAGTTATTTGCTTAGGTTGTCGAAGCAAGAAACATTGGATGATTCATTTTAAACCCATTATTTTTCATCATCTCAAAGGTAACAAAGGAGGAAACTTACCTAGAATCTGCCTGGGATTCTATTGTTTCCAAGGCTGCCAATTCCTTATCCAGCTTTTCACTGTAACTCTTAACCTAAGGGTTGCAATTAATAATAAATTGAAATACACTTCCACACATAAGTCATGCTACTTAGCTCTCCCACACCATGGGATCAGCGAGTTAAGCTGGAAAACACCTTCACTATTTAATATATCCCTCCACACACAGAACTTCTCAAAAATGCTTCAGCTACAATCAGCACACAGGAGAACAAAGATTACCTCAGCTAATGTCTTTTTTGCTTCGGTGCATTTTGCCTGCAGATCAGTACATTTAGCTTGCAACTGTCATGAAAGAAAAAGAGAAGATGTTGATTCTATATTCACACTAATTACACCTTAGAAGAGAACAGCAATATTTGAGCTGTTCACAATGGTTGTCTATTAAACAACAGGTCAACCATCACAAACACTGCTGTTTCTCGTCAGCTACTCAGAGCATTTGATTGCAAGAATTCTGATTGAATATTTAATTAGTAACAGCAGTCATTTACCACCTGACCTTCTGGATTTATTAAAGTCCCAGAATAAACCACAGCTTTTACAAAACATATACCAACAGACTGGTAACTTATTGGACAGAATTTCTGCTAAATTGCTCAAACTTCTTCAGCCTGCTTATACTGGCCTGGTTTCACACCAGGCTAAGCAAAGAGTTCCATTTTGTATTTCTCCAAATAGGTCACGGCAATTCAAGCCTTGCACAGAAGCACCATGGCACCAAACCACAGGCACGGCCATACCAAACAGGCAAACTGATTTATGGTTATCTTACATATAACTATGGAAAGACTAATAAAAAGGCAGTTTGCAAAATGTCACCAGATATTTCACTTGTGTCACATGATCTACAGAGGCAAACTTTAGAAGAACATCCTTCTTTAGAGTCCTTATAAGATACCACTGAACATAGTAACAATAAAAATGGGACATGTTTTACAAAAGTGGAGCAGAAGTGAGCAACCAAACCCCACACATGGAGCTCTATTCCACTTCCTTTCATGCTGGTTTAGTTTGCTGTTCACAACACAGAGCTGTGACTTAGTTCTCCTCTCATTCCTTTCCAAAGCTGAATTTATAAAAAGAAAGCTTTTTCATTGTTTCTCATAAATTTTCATCAATAAGTCACCAAAAGACTGAATTCTGACTAGTTGAAAAAACGTTTAGAGCCTGCAGTCCACATCTTATGAAAACTGACAAAATTATTAAAGAACTATCTGTTACAGAAATTCTGCCAAAACTGACTGCAGTATTGAAGCCAGAACTCCAGAAACATTTTAAAAAAGGTGGGGTCTTGACTGTCATTGATTTCAAACACTGCCTTTGGCAAGTAGTAGAAGAAATTCATCCAGGAAATTTTTACTTTACTAACGTGATAAAAGGATTATATTTGGCTAACAGCTGTCAGTACATTTTTTTCCACATACAAAAACAGCACTGAGACTGTTCTGTACTGAAAACAAACCACACAGAATTAAAGGGTCCTCAATTGTTAAAATGGCAAATAGCAGGAAAACAGCCTTAGGAAATACTTAAGTTTTCCTGTGCATTGTGAAGTTTGGCAGCTCAAAGCAGATCAAAGAAGTAAGAACTCTACCAATTTTGTGTGGTTTACAATTTGGTTTCTTCCCCACCCCAAACTGCTTTCTTCTCCTCAGCAGAACGTGGAAAGCAAGCAGATACATTTATTCATATAGCAGAAAAACTGGTGAAGGAAATTACTTGCACCAGGCATGAAAACTTCATCCCCACAACATATCTCTAGTTCCAGATATATTTTGTATTACTGATCCAGGAGCCAGACTATGCTAAAATTCTCTAGACTCCCTAAGAGTCACCTGCTACAGAGAAAATGCTTTTGAACATTTCAGACACTGAGGCTGCTTTCAGGCTTTGATGGATTCTTGCTGCTTTCTGGATCATAACACCACCACACAGGAGAACTGTAGGAGCCACCCACGACTGCTGGGCTCACTTACCAGCCTCCCTTACTGCTCAACTAAGCAAGAAAGATCAAGGGAACAGGCTAGAGTTGTGCTTGTGCACATTTTCACTTTTTGAAACCTGAGCTGGCTGTTGCAGTTTCCTAATGCCACTCTTCCTACACAACTGTACCCAGGTTGTCCTCCCCAAAATGAATCCTGAGCTAACTGTCCACAACCACATGACCTGTTCTCACAGTGCAAGGGCAATGCAGTATTCTGGAACACGCACCCCCCCTCAAACTGAGCATGGCTCCAGTATGATTATATATTGACTGGGGAGAAATGACAGATGGTTGTGAGCTGTTGGACACCACTGAAACGTGTAGAATTGTACCAGAAGACGATTAAACCTGAGCAAACCTGCCCTCTTTTATAATAGGGCAGTGCTATAGCATTGCCAGTCACGACAACAGAGCTTCTTACCTGGAACAAGTTTGCTGAGAGCAGATGCTGCACCTGTCTCCATTCCCCAATATCCACACAACACACACACATCTCTAGCTCCCTTCACATATACGTGTCTTACACCCTTTGTGGTTTAAAAGAATAGTTAAAAGTGTAACACAAACACTGAACATTCTCTTCTCCCACTTCTGAAATTCAAAAGATCTTTTCCTGAAACTTGTGTTTCTACTTCAGGAAAAAAACCTCAAACCAACATGAGATTTCATCAGGATTTAACTGTCTGTAAACCCATATTGTGATTGTAAAAGCCTGACAATTCAGCCAGCATTTAAATGCTAGTTAGTGTAAATTCTTTTTTTACTAACAGTCATCATCCTGACAGGACACCAAAGTTATGTTTGACATAAATAGACATGGAAAATTCATATTACCAAAGTGTGAAAAGAATACAAACTCAAGTAAAAAAAAATATATTTAATTTCAGTACATAATAACATCATAATTAAGAGTATATCATAGTAACTTCCTAGTATTTCATTCTAGAACGGAGAATTGTGACAGACATGGTTTGCATTCAGGATAAAGTGTCAAAAATAATGTAGTATTATTGACAACGAAAAAACCTGCTATTTTTAACAGATGTGCATGCCAGAGGGCAACACAAACAGAAGTACATTGGTTTAAGAAGAACAAAACTAAACTAGTTTGGCACATTGCAGAGGAACAATTTTTTAATATAAAACCAGCCTCATTGTCTTAGTAATAAATGTGCAAGCAAGACATTCAGAGATGCTGAAATGAAAAGTTCAGCATGACAAATTGCTGGTACAGAAGATAGCTTGCAAATCTTTTCTGGATGGTAACAACTTCGTGATCAACCACATTTTTCAATGTTTTCTTCTTTATTACACGCATAATACTTACCTCTTCCAGGAGTTTGGTTTTTTGCAAAATCTGCTTGTTCAGAGATGCCACTTTCCTTCTGTGTTGCTGGGCAGCTCCAAGCCTTTCTGGTCGCTCCTCAGCGGAAAGCTCAGATTGCTAAAATAAAAAATAACAGCCTTTTGAACCTCAACATTGCTTTCTGCTTCTTCAGAAGCTCAGGAAATACTAAAGTGGGACACATCTGTGATATTCCTTATCAAGAACTGTGTCCCACTATCCAACTGAAAGAATGACCTAATGATTTATCTCGCATCAAGATAAGAAAGCAGCTGAACAACTGAATTATACTCCAAAATTTACAAGCAAAGTAAGCTAAAAACAAAGTCAGGTGCCCTGGGACAGGTGGAAAATACTACAGTATACCAGAAGATCAATATAATTTTTCTGCATCAGTGTTACATTTAAACCTGGCAGACTTCTTAATTGGAAAAAATACAAACGTGCTAAAAAACACTTTAAGATGTGATATTTACTGAACTTGTGGAGTCAGAGATGCTCCACACCCCACTAAGTGGATCCAGAACTTTCAAAAGCCTTGAACAACAGTGTATTTAGAGTTTGAAACAGAGGCCTCTATACACCTTTATGCTGAATGACAATGACACACTCACGTGGTAGATAAAATCCACGGAGCAGTAAATGTTTTTGTGTGGTGCACATGTATTACTGATATCAGTCTGAGGGCTACTCAATCCAACATGCATTGCCACATGTTGTCTCAAAAACATAACGAAGACAGAAATCTCCTGTTCTCTCTGAACAGTGAAAGCAAAGCTGACAGAAACATTCTTTACCAGAAGTAACATTTATAATAGAAACTGTGTCATTCCAGTAGACAAAAGAATGATTAAAACCCAGCAATATCTTGATGTGTAAGGGATTATTTGCCTAGAAATTATCTATAGCTTTTGAAAGTACTCTCATTCCTCTGGTTTGGTAATTTGTTTCAGGCACTTAAGATTTTTTTTTTTTTAGTTAATCCATTTTCCAGTATTTCAATAGAAAACCAGTTAATTTTAAAGTAATTCAGGTGCTAATTTACAGTGTGTCAAAGACTTCAATACTAAATGCTAAATACTAAATGAATAATCACCAAATGTTGACAACCACTACAATGTATCATCAGCTAAAATGCTACAAGAAGTATGACACACTCTTCATTCCTTTTTGCTCCTGGTCCACACCAGGCAGATGGGCAAACAGCTTCATTTTAAATAATAGGCAAAACGTGTCTTTATTTTCTATGTTATTTCATTTTCAAGACCACCTCAATGATTTGTTATACTTTTACATCCACACCAAAGACCAATTCTGGTCTGGGAAAAACCATCACTGTAATACAGAGGTTTCTGCAAAGAAATCCTTCTAGTCTGTAAATGAAAAAGCTGGGGGGGAAGCCTCATGCAGTCACAGGGGGGCTAAGAATCCGCTTTGAAGCGGCACTGTGGCTTTAGTTATTGAGGAACTGGGTTCCAATTTGTGGAGAAAAATTAGTCTTTCAGCACGGAAGGAAGCAAGCAAGCACAAATTACAGAAGCTACTTTGAGTTTGACCTTGTTGTCACCTGGTCTCTTGGTACACTGGAGCAGCAGTTGCCTTTTGAACAGTTTTCTAAGAAAGCTTTATCTGAGCACTAATGTCTCGGACTGTTTAAGATTATCACTTTGTTACTCTTTATCAAATCAAGGCCTTCAATTACAGGTGGGAAAAAAAGGGATACGTGGATATATTCTTCAACTTCTCTGTGAACATGCATTATCCCCACCACTGACTCACTTCTACATCCTTCCTTATCCCCTGCAACTGCTCAACTGCCCTAAAAAGATTTAGCCAATACAAATAAACAAGTTAAACATGAAGGAATGGCAGCTTCATTTTCTGTGACAGAATTTGATAAATTAAAACACATTAATAATTATGCATGAGGATCTCTAATGCATGGCAGCTCAAACTGCCAGCCAAAATAAATGGCTAATTCTAGACTTTCAGAACCTGCCTCCTACAGTTCATGTGTTTAAAACTTTAACTAGGAAGGAAGGAAATATATGCAATTAGCATTCCTCTTTCTGATGAGATTCTCTCACACATACATGTGCCATAAACTAATAATTAAAGAATTAAAGTATTACAGAATTTTATATTCTTAAAAAAAGAGTCTGCACAAACCCACAAACTTTTTAGCAGAGAATCTTTTTGCTTATTTCATGTTCAGCCATCTTCTACTCTCAAATAGACTTTAGAGGTTCAGATCTCTTGTTAACTTCATAACAGCTGCCTCAATTTAAAGTCCGCTGCTTAAAGTGCACGAGGGGAAAAAAAACCCCAACAAAAAAGTTTCCAGCCCCACAACAGTGGAAATCAGTTTTCAGTCAAGTTCCACACAGATCCTGCAGCCATTACAATGCAAGTTGTCATCATTTTCCCTTGACACTTTCCAAGGCTGAGGAACCCAAAGACAAAAACTATTGCATCTCACTTTATGAGAGTTTTTGAGTGTTTCCTCAAACAAAAAATATAAAAATATCCAATTTATTATCTTCCTTGAACAACAAACCACAAACACATTAAATGATTGAAATGCTTACTGCATGACTCTTCAGCTGACCCTGTGGGGAGAATAATAATCTTTGATAAAGCACTCTAGAATTCCTAAAACACATTGGAGACAACTTCTCAAGATATAAATGACACTTGCACACAGCACTTAAAGCTCTTGAAGAGTATTCTCCTTTCAAGCATTTCTCAAGAGAGTAGTTTTGAGACAGCACTACTCTAACTACTTTAGTTATTCTCTCACTTTACCAAGCTTTTTCTATTTTATTCCTAGCAAAACCACTTGTTACAGGTGACTATACTGGTAAATTCTCAGAGGAAGAATAATTTTAATACAGCAAAATCACAACTATTTTGAATAATTGGCCTTAGAAAGCTGATGAATAGACAGATAAAAGCCATATTAATAGTTTTCTGCCAGTATTTTTAGAAAGCGAGGAATGACCATAAAATCCTTCTTCCGGTTTACTGCACAAGTTACCACAGCAGCAGAAAACTGCATGCACTGATCTTGTGCAAAAATGCCTCCTGTAAGAATGGTCCTGGCACGTGGCAACATCAGGGTCAGGATTTTGTTTCTCAGCTGTCTTCACTGGGCCTGCGGATTCTATTAAGACTCTGGCAGACAAATAAGCACTGCTGTGCTCCTCAGGCACAAGGGTTAAAAATATTAGAATTCTATGCAAACATTGCTGAAGCTTCAATAAACTGTTTGACAACATCCTTAATAATTTTCCTGATGCAAGTCTACGTGCACAGAAATTTATTTTTTTATCACATTCAATAGAATTGAAAAGTGATCTATTTTTGATTTGACTTGGATCAGTTGTTACTTTCCAGAGTATTAATCAGTGTTCTACTGTAATAGTCAAGGTCCTGCCGCCTTCTCTCAGAACAGAAGAAATGTAACATTGAAATATGACCCTTGGGCTTCTGTGCTTCCAATCCTTTATAATAAAGAAAGGCCAAGAAGTTCCTATAGACTCTGTTGAGCCATAGGGTTTATCTCCCCAATGGGAAAGCTCCATACCTCATGTGTCAACAAAAAGGAAGAAATATGAGAAGACCATTAGACAAATAAGAGTGACCTATAACTCATATCTGGCAGTGATGTATTGTATGGATTAATTGCTTGAAGAGTTGGATTTTCTTTTCATGTTACTGTGAAAATATTCACAGCTGAACACAATAAATGGAGCAAATGTGCACATTTAATTGCCTTGGCTTCTCAAAGCAACAAAGCTTTGGGTTTGTTGAGAGTAGATTCAAAACTAGGGATCCAGGGCATGGCTGAGAATTGGAGCCCAGTGAATGCAAGATCCCAGTGTCCAAAAACTGGAGTGGGGAAGGTCTAGGTTTTTCTCTGAGCAAGCCCATAGAACTCTATTTCTGAGGTTAACACTGAACATTTTAAAATATTTTAAGAGTTTCGGCATTTAATTTGAATAGATACCAACTCAGGCCCTTCTTGATTTATGGAAAAAAATTAAGCAGGTGCTTAAATTACTCATGAATGGAATTCAGGAATATGTACTACCATACCAAAAGCTTGTGCATGTTTAATTCTCTTTAGAATACCTCCTGTATTTCTGACTGTGCTGCTATGCACAGCATGTATTAAACAGTGTGTTTCAAGATAATCACGGCAACTAAATTGGAAGCTCAAGGCTTAAATTAAACTATCAAACACAATCAGGTAACACACTCACCTTTTCAGCATATTCAGACACTATTTGCTTGATCTCATCTGACTGGAGTCCAACAATCTGGCCAACTGTGCTTGCTGTCAGTTTGCCCTGCAATTGTGTCAAGAAAATGTTTGGAGTTTTGGAAGTGCCTCTGCTCTTTACATGACAATTTCCATAAGCTCTAATTGTAACAAACATTTGCAAAACATGTACATTGGGTGAGAATCTCTAATCACAAGAAAAGTCCAGGAAACATTCCACCCCACAAAATCAATTTTGCTGATGGAAATTTCTCACTTAAAACATTTTAGCAAATTTGAATTCAGATTTCAGAAATTTAATTTTATTCTCTAAACTTAAATTTTGCATTTGCAGTAAAACAAAACACTAAGAATGGAAGCATGTGCAAGAATGCACCATTCAAATCTCATGTCAGTGTTCAAAAAGAACTGAATCCCACACTGGATTTCAGCTGAAAGCATGTCAATCAACTCTGAGACTAGACTAATTACTGTCCTCTATTTTGTGACTTCAGGATAAACAATGTTTAACAACTGAATTTCTTCCCTGTCCTCTAACCCAAAAATCAAAATATAACAGACTACGAGTTCCATTATTATGATTAAACACAACCAATTAAAAAACCAAGATACATATCCAGTATTTTCAGTGTCCTAGTCTAACATTGTTGTTTATAAATATTTATCGGTGCTTTGAAAAGCACCTTGAAAGGCATACATCCTCCCCTCTCCCCAGTAAAACAATTACTCCTCTGGATAACCTCACAAGATGAATGAAATAAGATCATACTGCATCTTGGGCACCCCCAGTGATGTCCTTCCCCCAAAATTCTCCTTGTAGAAACCATTTGAAAGAGGCACTAATTTAAATTGTTGTTACCATTTCAGGGCAACTGATGAACTCATCAGCCTCGTATAAATTACTGTGTTCCTAATTCAACCACCTCTTATTGCACTCTCCTTATGTAAATTTAAACGCAGTCATTCCAAGGCTGCAGACCTGAATCAGCAGTTGGGTTTTAGGAACTGCTGCCACAATCAAGCCTAATTTAAATAAAGTTGTATCAGTTTTAAATGCTGCTTACCTCTTCTGTTGCCATCGCAGCCATTCCAGTCATCAAAGTTTTAATGCGAAGCTAGAGCAAAATATGAAGATTTATATGGAACAATTTGACTTCTACTACTTAGGGTTTTTCTGCCAGGGACAGGGACACATGTACACAATTAGTATCATATAACATGTATTTTAAGGCATGTAATGGAACACTAAATCTGTGAAAGTTAGAAGAGGTGGCTGAAGTTATCAAATTTAAGGAAAATTCCTCATAACTCATTCACTCAGATGTTTGGCTCCCACAGTCAACCAAAAACCAACCTTTTAAAAATGCTCCGATTCCAAAACAAAAATTGAATTTTGGAGTATTAAACTCCAACAAATGTGCATCAATTTCAGGCTTCCACATTCTCCTGTGGGAAGCAACTGTCACTTCAAGTAACCATGGAAATTCTCCTGCTTCCTGAGAACAACTGGGCAGTGGTAAGGGCTGCCCTCCTCCCAGGTTAGAGCATCAATGCCTACTGTGTCTGTGGCACACCTCTTCAGCAGCCTGAAGGTCATCTTCATCAGAAGGCTCAGCTTTTCCTGCTGCTGCTGCAAGCCCTGCAGGTAGCACTGGTTTTTTGTCTTCAGCCTTTTAAAATAAAATTAAGACACTATTTTATCTAGCTTCATTTTTCTAAAGTGTTAAGAAAGACATCAAGGAGAAAATGAATGTAGCTGTTCTGGCTTTATGACTATATTTCAGCTACTGGAACATCCTCACACTCCCAAACCATGCCAGCTGAAAGGGAAGACTTCCTGATTTCTCACAAGTGCTCCAACTGTTCCAGCTGTGTCTCTGGCTTCCTATGGACACATCTGGTGCAAAGATTCCTTATCCCACAGCCTTCTGAGCGCTACCAACCTCAGAAGACAACCAGCTACTTCAAAATACAATGTCTGCTGGAGAAGGCTGATTTCTTTTCCTACGTAAATCATTTTTATAACTTAACATGGGTGTAACAAACATACAACATAAAAACTATAAAACTGCCTAGTTCAGTTAGAAGAAACTGTACCACTAAACTAATGAGAACTGGTGACAGACAGACTCAATTTCCAGGTCACTCCGTTGTAACACTAACTCACTATTTCATTGCTCACTCCTGCCTTACGGGAGACTCAATTCCCACAGCAATCATGATGACCATCTAACATACAATACCCCAAAGTCAACAATATTTTGGAAGGAAGAAAATGAACGCGATAAACACAACTTCAGCCTGGCACTCGAGGGGAAAAACTGGCATTCCTAGACTGGGAAGCATCTCCATTGATAAAATTCACATGTGAAATTTGTATGTGGAATATTGAAATGAGGAAGAAGGGCAACCTTAACATAGTCAATGTACTGCTGGGTCCATGACATGCTTGATGCATTATTTTCATTATCTCTGTAATAAAAGCTTGTAGCCAAATTAGTATCTACACTGAAACAGTGAAATTGCAGGTACTCTGACAAGGACATTTTAAGATTCTACAATCATCAAAAGCAAGGATGCTACTTTTCAAGAAGCCCAATCATTTATTTATTGCACGGTATCACGGTTTCTCTGTCACAGATAACTGTTTTGTAATAAATGTCCACAATATTTCTTACCAAGTTGAATGAGTCTTTAAAAAAAACAACCTCTAACGATCACATTATGGAACACTTAGTTAAAAATTGCTTAGTAAACAGACAAGGTATGTCATTACCTCACAGCAAAAAGAAACCAAAACAAACACAGCACCTAAACTCTCTTTCCTCTAACAAAAGAAAAAGTTTGCAAAATGTGATCTGTGAGCACAGATGAAGGAAATCCCTTAAAAAGGAGTAACCAATTCCATCTTTCATGGCATGCAGAGTTTTAGTTCAAGTTAGCAGTTTTCACGATATGGTAATAATAGAAATTACAGCTCTTTATTCTTCTGCATTCTTTTAAGACCTAACAGTAACCCACACTTCAACAATGCAATTCTTGCCACAATTGAAGTATTTTAAATAGTACATACTTTACCTGTTCGGTTTTTCCTGCTTGTCTGCTAAATCCGTATCTCCTAAAAAACAACAGTAAAATAAAGGAAATAGATTGTTTTTCACAACTTTCACAATTTAAGTTTCTATCAGTTTTCAACAAAAGATATGCACCAACAGCCAGGTTCACTTTAGTTTGGAATGTTTCAAATAAACTAAATAAGCAGGTACAGGGGCACATTTGCAGAACGATTTCAGCTCTATCTCCTCCTTCCATCATGATTTGCAAATCTTGACTCTTCATAAAATACTGCCATGTAAAGCTCATAAGAGGAAAAAGCAATGCCCTCTTTCCATTTGGAAGTTAATCCTGAGCTATTACACTATAGTCCATGTTACTGTTAAAAGGAAGGTACTCAAAATACCAAGACACAAAAATATAAAAATCTATGGCTTTGGGGGAAAAGAAGCCACAGAAGACACAAAATGGAATTCAAATGTCATTTGCACTCATTAAATATTAAGAGCTCAGACAGCAGACAAGCTGTCCTTATCACTAAGCTGTGAAAAGAAAATTGAAAATAGAAACTAGAAACAGATGCTCTGCAACTTCATTTTCACGTGTTTGGAGAGTGCTCAGTAAACCAGAGGGACTTTCAAAGATAATGGAAAAGTGAAAATCTTGGTAACTTTGTCTCTATATGGGAGTTTGCGGAAAGTAAGAAGATAATACACTACAGAATGATTCAGTCTCCTGATGCAGCAAGTACATTAGAACTCCAAAAAGAAGCAAAAGCACCTGCAGCAACTTTTCTCCCTCACTTTCAGGGGATTGCTTGCAAAAAGACAACACTGATTGACAGACACCACCGAGAAGTCATGAATTTAAGCCATTTTTATAACACAATGGACAAGTACGTTAAAAAACCACACCCTACTGGGAGGATAAAGTCTGAACTTGGGCTCCCATTGTACAAAACACAGTTCACACATATGAGGACTGTCCAGTCCCCAGAGAATTAACAGGGTAAGCAGACAAACCCTGAAACCAAACAGGAGTACATCTCAAATAGTTCAATTCTGAAGTAGCAGAAAAAACACTACCACAATCCAGATTTTCTACATAATGCTTGTAATACACTCAGCACAAAATCCACAGAGAATTCCATGAAGCCTTTCACCTGCCATATTCCAGAAGGGTGGCGTGAACCTTGGACTCCTCATCGAGCAGCTCTTCCGCGCCCTGCTGACGTTTGTATTTCCTCTGGGGTTTGTAAACCTCCTGTAAGACAGTGAATGAGTTCAGAGCTTGAAAAAGGCTTTTCTAAATTTAAAGATGGTTTGTTATCTACAGTAATATACACACTGTTTGCTTTCCAACTCAATATACTTATCCAAATAAACATCCTTCACTTTCTCTTTTTGGAATCGCACTATAAAATCTTACTGAACTAATTTCTAAACACTTGGCTGTAAGAACTGTCTTTCTGGGTTTTTTTTTTTAATTATAAATGGATATTTAACAAGTATAACTTCTCAACCATCTCTCCCTGTCATGTTTGAAAGAAGAGTCAAAAATAACAGACTCAACATATATTAAAATGATTCAGCTAATGCCAGTGTCTAGAAATGTTACCTCCTTTGGGAGTCAAATCTATTCTAAACACTGATTAGATAATTAAATACAACTATTATTTACCAAATGATGACAGGTTACAATGGAATTAAAGCAGATTTTATTGCAATTTAAGGAACTAAAAGATCTTAAGAAGTTTGGTAGTAAATGATTGATCCTACCACAGTGCAATCCAATTGCTGGACAACAGTCCATCAAATAAAACAAGGACTATTTTGTGCTAATACAGTTGCTTCCAATACAAAAAGAAAAGGAAGAATACTTTTTGCTTGTTCTGACTTTCTGTACAACACGAACTATTATTTTCAACAAGCAATTTCTGCACAATAACACTGCTGAAATAGCTTTCAATCTTTCTCAAAGACATGTACTCCCAAAGTGGAGATTTCAAACCAGTGAAAATTGACACTATTCCTTGGCAAGTTTTTCATGAATTTGTCTGTTGCCCTTTGCAATTTTTACTTCATTTCTCATCTTAACTTCTGTCATCTTTGCTTCCATCTATTCAATCTTGCTACGTTTTTGACTGTCACACAGAAAAGCTTTTTATAGCCAAGGTTCTCCCATAAAATGTATTTTCATATCTACAGAAAGGCAATGTAATAATCATAGCTTTTACGATGGCACTCTATTTTATACCTTTGCTATATCAAGTGTAGACATCGTATCATAAACATTAGTCCTGGCATCAGGTAATTGCAAGATAACCTCAATTCACCAGACATTCACCTTTCAGCAGCAGTAGTTCTTATTCCAATAACCATTACTGATATTTAATATTCCCTTTTCCAACCTTTACGCCTGACCATGACCATAAATCTCAGTGTACTGTCCCCTTGAGAAAAGAAGGGTAGTTCCTCAGACTGGTTGTACTAATGACTTCAGAAATTTAGGAGAGTAGATTTCTCTTCCAATTCCAATGCATAATGATTTAAAGGTGACCTGCAAGAGAACCCTCACGTAATAGTCACCTTCTCCTTCCAGTTCCTATTGACAGATAGGAAAGCTCGTGCACATCCCCCCTTGAAAATCCATTCTGTGTTCTAGAATGCACTCACACCTTGAATGCCCTAAAAGGTCTCATGAACTAATCTCTCATTAAGAGGATCAGGTGCCAGCTGTAGAAGACATGATCCTGATCATGTTTTATATACTTAAGAGGTGTTTGTCTAAAGATACCCTGAGCAACGATGAACAAACGTCAAATATTTTATGTACCATGAAGATGCGCCTAAAAACTAGAGATCAGTGAGTCAGAGGAGCAGACAGAATATAAATTAATTGAACGTAACAACTAAGCCTTGAAACTACTTCTGTTTCTCAGCAACCAAAGGGAACCCTTCACCACTCTTGATCAAATATCTTCTGTATTTTTTTAAATTACACTGAAATTTCTAGGTATTGGTGTCCCATAAGAGCATTGTGACTACTTTGTTTCTGTCTCTTCAGTGACAAGGTTGATATCAGCCACTTGGATACAGAATCTTTAGTGCTATTTAAAAATAGTACAGGTAAAAAATGGATACATTGGAAAAATTAGGACAATTATTCTGAAAATTGAAAATAAGCAGGTGCTCAATGAAATTCAAGTGCTACTTGATACAGCACGTGTTTGGAATTTGCTTTATCTCACAGGTTTGCATTCTCTCTCAATTTAAAGAGTTATACAAGTCCATAAACAATGCAATGACACCCAAGTACAGGGGCAGCTAACTTGTAAAACAGAACATGTCCCAGCGGAAAAACAAGTATTTCTGGGTGGAGTAAAAGATTGCTAATAATTAAGAAAAGAACAACACTGAAGAGACTGTAACTGGAATTTCCAAAGCAAGAGCAATTATTCAAATAGATTAACAGGGGATTTGCATGGTCATCACCTGGAGACCTTCAAAGCAATGTTATTCTTTAAACACACATTTATCACAGAATCACAGAATCACAGAATATTATGAGTTGGAAGGGACCCACAAGGATCATCTAGTCCAACTCACCATCTAGCACCCGTAAAGAGACCGAGAGCACATCGCAGAGCATAACACCAACCTAGATCCCTCACAGTCTAGCAGGCCACTCCGAGACGGAGGGGGCACAACGTCATCCAGCCCTACACCTCCCGGCTAGACCATGTCACTAAGTTCCTCGTCCAGTCTTCTCTTAAACTCCTCCAGGGATGGTGACTCCACCACCTCCCTGGGCAGCCCATTCCAATATGCAATTACTCTCTCTGTGAAAAACCGCTTCCTAATGTTAAGATTGAACCTCCCCTGGCGTAGCTTGAGGCCGTGCCCTCTCGTTCTGGTGTCGTCAGCCTGGAAGAAGAGGTCCACACCCATCTGGCTGCAACCTCCCCGCAGGTAGTTGTAAACAGCAATGAGGTCCCCTCTGAGCCTCCTCTTTTCCAGACTGAACAGTCCCAGTTCCTGTAGTCGCTCCTCATAGGGCCTGCCCTCCAGTCCTTTCACCATCCTCGTTGCCCTTCTCTGGACCCTCTCAAGCAGCTCAACATCCCTCTTAAACTGGGGAGCCCAGAACTGCACACAGTACTCAAGATGAGGTCTGACCAGCGCTGTGTACAGGGGAAGGACAACCTCCCTGGACCTACTGACCACACTGTTCCTAATGCAGGCCAGGATGCCATTGGCCTTCTTAGCCACCTGGGCGCACTGCTGGCTCATATTGAGTTTCCTATCAATCAGTACACCTAAGTCTCTCTCCACTTCACTAGTCTCGAGCCACTCCTCCCCCAGCCGATAGCGGTGCATAGGGTTGTTGTGGCCAAAGTGAAGAACCCGGCACTTAGTCTTGTTAAACCTCATACTGTTGGAGCCTGCCCACCTCTCCAGCCTGTCGAGGTCCCTCTGGAGGGCCTTCCTACCCTCCGGCTGTTCAACATCTGCCCCCAGCTTAGTATCATCTGCAAACTTGCTGATGATGGATTCAATTCCAATCACATTCATGAGGCTCTGCAGCACTTGTCTGATCCCTTACACAGCCTTGCATGTAACTCATTACACCAGCACTGGACACTCCCATCTGTGCATGAGGAGTTCAGGGTGCCTGCTCAGAGCTCCCTGAAATAGCACTGAATTTCTCACCAGAGCAGGGTTCCAGTTTACTGAAGAGCCCTGGAAACATTCTATTCAGATCAAACCCATATTTTTCATCCCTTCTCAAATACTGGCCTGGAATTTATAAAGATGGCCCAAAACAAACTGGTAGTGAATTTCTAGGAGTCCAAGATGTTGAACTGATGATTCCAAGTGAACAAGAAAATTAGAAAGCAGAGACAGAAGCTGCAGGGACAGAAGCTGCAGGGACGAGAGAGAGTCTTGATATTTTACACTGTAAATTGTACATCACTCTCTAACATTCTGGAACAAGCTTTCAAAAAATACAAACAGGCAGTTTATCCACGAGTTAGAAGATCTGCATCTGAAGAATGCGAACACAGGTGATACCACCTTTCCCAACCAGTATCTGCTACTTGAAGAACACATTTCTGAAGTAAGGTGTGTACTTTCACTGCTAATTACACGGGGTAAAAACCACAAGTTCTGAAATGCAGGCAAAAAAATTGAAGAGATCATCACTGTATTAATTAACGATAAATAGTCCACCTGCTGATAGCTTCACACAATCTGCTGAGAGTTTAATAGCATGTTAGCTACCTTGTGACTTGTGGTTGGTAGTGTGGAATTCCACACTCTCTGTGCAGGCTGTTGATATCGTTTATCTACTCGTACAGTGCACATCTAAAAGGTTTTCAATTCAATATATTGGCATTTGAGACCTGTTCTAAGAATGAAGCTCAGCATGTAACTCAGTTGGAATGTTCTCATAAGAAAGCCCAGGACTGGCTGCATTAAACAGAATTACCTGCCACCATTCATTACTAAAATCACTTGCTTATTGATGATAAAATAAATCTAAAATACTTACAAAGATATCAGTAACCGTTTTGATTGCCTTCTCTTTTCTTTGCATAAATTCATCATCCTGAAAGACATTAATGGAAGTAATGAAAAATATCAGAAATGGAGATTAAATCTCAATTTCTGTGAAACAGGACTGATGGCTTTGCACTACAGGCACATATCCCAGCTCGTTCCACCTCACCCTCCTACACCGGGAAAACTTCACTTCATTAGTGCAGAATGGGAAGAATAAAGGATCATAACACTATTCCAGCCATGTCACTTCAAAGTAGGCAGCATTTATCTCTTATCAGGAGAAGGCATGTGACCAAAGTATCTCCAACAGTGCAAAGGTGCTCTTACCACTACACTTCCAGATAAAACTGCACCTCTCACTCCTCTGGAGGTCGTATTTTACAGAGAAAAATCTATCTCCTTAAAAGGAGTCCTCTCTTTCTTCAAGTTCTTTAGGAATCTAGTTTTCAAGAACAAATTTTGGGGTTTGGAGGGACATAAGAGATGACTTCTAGCCCTTTAAAACAAAACCCGAGTTATAGAGCATTAACAGTGTATCAATTCTCAGTGAGCTACAGCAGCTTCTCCACAGCACCGTGAGTGTTTTGGAACAACCAGACTGACAGACAAGTACCAAATATTGCAGAAAAACCTCAAGCAATTATTAAGCAAAAGTTAACCAGGATCTACAAACTTTGTCACAACAGTGTTTATATTTTTTTACCAGATGAATTTGTAAGAGATTCCTTAAAGACTGATTAACTCAATGACAGCAAACCAACTCTAATGTATTTGTGCTGGTTTCAGAGCTGTGAAGCTGGTGCTGTACTTGAGCATTTGATACATAACAGAAACAAAAACTGGCTTTATCTCACCTCTGGCAGCCTGTGAGTTTTCTGAAACTGTGATATAGAATAAGAACGGATATAGTCTCCCATTTCTTCCCTTGTTTCTATTGCACGTTTCACCAGCCACTGGAAAAAAAATGGTATCAGTTGAAAGAGGAAAAATAACAGCAGCAAACATCAAACCACTGCATAATTATTTTTAACACATGATAAAAGCTAAAAGCACATTTTAAGCACAGAAAAAAGAACACATGATATATTTGTAAACACAATTAACTCAGGGACCTGATTCTAACAAAATGATTCAGCATTAGCTATTTTATAAACCTCACGTTGTTTCTTCTCCTGTCCTATTTCTCCTGTGAAATTTTCCTAATGTAGATCACTTGCTGTTTAAAAAAACTACAGCTCCACTGTAAAGACATATCTTCAAGTCTCTGAAGTGTTCATGAGTAAGAAAAAAGACTTCTTCTGACATTTATAAGACCACACAAAAAGCCACAAAATACTGAAGTACATTTTAAACAATGCTGCAGAAGATAAATCCTGCAGGCTGTTGACAGCCTGTGCAGGAGGTCACAGAAGAGATGAGATCAATCTTGGGATCCAAGTTTGAACCAGCAACTGTTTCCTGTGCTATAACCATGAACCCCCGGAAAGCGAGGGGAAGATGATGACAACAAGAGAGATGAAAATGCAGACTATTAATTACAAAGCACATCTCAACACATGACTGTGTACATACTTTTGTCTGTGAACATAAGCACAATTTACCAGGAAGAACAGTGGCATTTCTGACCACTAGAATATTTGTTAGGGTTTTTTTTTTTAATTATTTTTTTCAAGTTCTGCTACAGTCTATGGCAGCGAGCCAACACAACCTAATTTCTTCCTGTAGGGAAAGATTCATCTAAATTCTTCCCAACAAGATCACCAGACCAGCTTCCACAGTGCAGGAGCTATTGGGACACAGTGCCAGGCAGAAGAATGAGCTTTTTTATTACTTGGGGACTGATTTGAGATTTACAGACAGAAAGTGAAGTCTTGAATTTAACAAGGCGTTGAATAAAGTGTCATTATCAAATCCATAATTCCTACATGGTGTAGTCAGCATTTTACAGCTCTTGCATGGTCTTTTTTCAGAACACAGCATACTGGTGACATCAGCAAGTTTTCTTGAAAGCCTGTCTTGGGTGGGATGAAATGAGGAACCTGCATTACGTGGAGCAGGCAGAATTTCACAGGGACACAATTCCTAAAAAAAGATCCTCTGCATACAAAAAAAATATGCCAATCAAGAATGACTTCTTCACCAAGCATGGGTCAGCTGTACCACCTACTGGCCAGCTACTGAGAACCTCTGCTCTCCTGAAACCCAGAAGCAGATTTCCTCCCTGCTTAGAATCACAGAGGCAATCCCCCCAATCCAAGATTTTGGATAAAGCAGGTCAGAGAAAAGAAGACTTAGGCTACAGTTCTTACAGCAGGAGTAATGTTTTTCCTGCCAAAGAAGCCTGGTAACCATTAATTGTCATCATCACTATTATCAAGGGGCCAGGGCAACTAGCCCAGGTTGGAATTTTTTTTTTTTTTCCTTGGTAGGAAATATGGGTTCAGAAGTAAAAACTCACGTTAACAAGATACAAACTTTCCACCTTAGGCAGCACTGGAACAGCTTGAAAGCTGTGTAACAGTAGCACACACCACAGAATCTTTTGTGGGGAGGGCAATTAAAGGTGGTTTTCCCCAGCTGACTCGTACTAGAAGATAACGAGAGCAAGCACCAGGAAATTTTTCCTGATTCTTATCAACTGGAACTTAGATTCAATTCTTACTTGCTAAATTCTTAAACAGGCAGGAGGTAAGGAGATATTTAATGAAAAAGAAGCCTGGTTAACAGTCTTCATTTTCCCTGTCAAAGACATGTTTCTGTGTGCAGATGAAAGGAAAATCAAAAAATGGTAACAACATGCCAAGGATTCCCAAAATACCACACGTAACTGGATCACATCAAGTGTTAGGTTGAACCTTAATAAACTTCAGAACTATGCACACAGTCAGAGAGTGGTGCTCCACAAATACACAGTAAGAAAACTATGTGTCAGAACAATGTATTTTTCCACCCATACAGTTTTTAAGTGATACAAATTAAGGATGAGTTATATTTAAATAAACAACAGTCTTTAGGCTTGCTCACATCCTTCTGATTCAATGTCTATCTGCATAACTTAATCCATAAGCTTAAATACAGACTGAGAGATATTTCCCAGTCTGGCAAAGCAGACTACCAGATTCCAAAACAAGTTTCAGTTTCTTTAAGCAGGTGCTCCACAAAAGACAGAATCTGACTCCGTTTCAAAGAATTTAGAGTTTGATTTGTGTTCTTCTTAAATGTGGATGAAACAATTCCTAAGGATTCTACCATCTACAACATCACTCCATTAAACTATTCCTCATGATTATTCAAAGTTAAATAAAGAGATAAACAACAGTAAAAAGCTCTGTTAAGTTTTTTATGCAATTTTTATGGCATCTTTCAGCAAATACACCATAAAATCATTACCTGTACAACAGGAAATATATGAATGAAATCCAGTCCCTGGATCTGATGCGGTTCTAAACGATGAGGGCACTTCATTTTTGGTAATACTGACACAATTTTTTCAGTTAAGGCTCTATTATAAAACAACAAAAGCACAGGTGTATATATGCTACAATTTTCTGTTGTAAATTACAAATTATTTTGGCAAACACAAGTAGCAGTTTGAAAATTCCCTCTAGTCGCTTCCACTGTACAGTTGTTTTTTTCATAGTATTACTCACAAAACTTTAAGATCTGCATGTCTGGCCAGATTAAACACCCATGGAAGATACATCTACTATATGCCCACATGAAGACACACTAACTTTAAGAACAGTTATATTAAGTAAGGCATATGCACTTAAAAAAAAAAATAAACGAACATAATCAAATGTAAGGACTTAAAAATTGGGTGGGCAGAACTCCCGAAACATATCTTGATGCTGTTCCTGAAACTTTTGAGTTTACATATGCATTGCCCTTAAAAGTAAATACACAGTATTTCAAAAACTTCACATAGATTTTAAGTGATTAAAACGGAATCTGCTGGCAATTATCTTGTTCGACAGCTCAGGTAAGAGCTGATAAAGTGAAAGGGTTACCAGAACAAGGGATTCATCTACAGAAACATCATCCTATTTCCACTGAATCCCTTATTTTATGGCAAGGAATTTTTTTGCTGCCAATGATGCCAAGTACATTTTTAAAGCAGGTTTCAGCACAGAGGATGAAAACTTTACTAGGAAAATCAAAGCTATTTCTCCATGAAGGAGACAAACTAACTGGTCCAATTTTGGCCTCAGTGATATACAGTACTGCTCAAATGGACAACTGAAGACCTGGAAGAACAAAACGGGGCAAGAGATATGAGACAGTACCCAAAGCCTCAGAACAGAGCCCGGGAAGAGAGCCTGAAATGTTATATTTAGTACAGGGAAGTGAAACACATTCAAAGGCAAATGCAACAAAAACAAAAGTTATTTATCCAGCAGATGCAAGATTCTCTCCCAAGGTATGTTTCCATGTTTATTTCAACACAGTATTTCAATAGCAGGACACCATCACAATGTCTTCAGAGTGATACTCAGAAAACACAATTTAACTTTTCCTTATCTTGAGAACACCACAGAAGCCCTGAGCCACCACCAATATAAACATTACATGAACATCAAAACAGCCTATGCTCGTGTGAGTCTGAGCACTTTAAATCTTACAAATAAATCATTGTTGCTGTTTTGGGAGAGGAGCCTGGTTTTGTTTTGCCAGTTTTGCATGCAGTCAGCCAGAAAAATAACAGAACATTTTCTGAACAACTTAACTATTTCCTATCCTGTTGTTCTTAAGGACAACAATGATGGCAACTATAAAAACTATCACCACCATCTTCATTCCCAGTCTCTGCTTAATTCCCTGCACTCAGCAATGCTTTAAGAAGTTAGTTAAGATAATCTGAGTGTCTCCAAGGGCAATGGCAATATCCACAAATCTTTATTTTTGAAACTGTTACAGCCTTGCCAATGTTCAATGACTTTCAAGAAAAGAGCACAGAAAGAAGTTCTCTGCAACTACAGTAAGCAAACAAGTCTCTTCATGCCACTGCAACTTGTCAGGCTGTTTTTTCTTCCTGCAAGTTTTAATTATGGCTCTTTTATCACAGATACACAAGTGTTTAGAATGCATCCCTTTCTCAGCACAAACAACATTTATAACCTCCCTAATACAGGAATTAGCTGGCTTATGAGCAAATTCCATGCATAAGAAATGAATCAAAACAAAATGGTCTCACTGGGTCACTGAGGAAGGAAGCCCTCCTCCTCAGCATGGGGTATTTTGGCAACAGCGATGTGCTTTAAATTCTGTTTGCTGATGCCTACAATTTCAACCCAGAACCATAAAAGAGTCAGAGGTTATTTACACAGCAGAACTGCAGACACTGAGAACTCGGGGAAGGTCTCCTAAAGCTTCCAGCAGCGTGGTCTCCCTCTGCCCTTTGTTTTGGCCTCTGCATCATCCCCTGGTGCCAGCACAAGCATCTGTGCAGCTGTGCAGGGAAATGGATCCAGGAATTCATTCACGTTAAAACTAATTTTTTTTCTTTTTTGTAGGTTTTAATCAGGATCAGTTCCCAATCCAGTTCAGTGTGGAGCCATATAAATGCTTTTGCTGCTTAGCAGGGATGTAAGAACACGGAAGCCTAGCAGGAATAGCACTGCCTTTTTGGAAAAAAGCTTCTTTCTGTTTTTAGAGTTTGAGGAACCACAGTACGAGAAAGCCAGAAACTTGTGCAATGTTTTGCAAACAGGCAGTCTTGAAAAGCAGGAAACTTGGACTGAAAATCTTAGAAACAGGCAAATATATGCGTATTTCCCCTCCCCACCCACTTCTTCTTTGCTAACAAGAAAAACACCCAATTTGCCATTTCATCTACTTACATTTTTTGACCAATAGTAGAGTTTTCCTGAAATAATAAATCAACGTCGATATCAAAGTTGCAAGTAGTGATACACCAGGTCATGCCACCCACCACCTAGCAAAGGAGCAACAACATGGTTAGTTCCATTCTAAATTGAAGAGGTAAAACCAAATACATCTTAAAGGCCTTAGCATTCTCTCCATCCTCAGTATTCTCATAGAGAGGCTGAAATAGAGAGTATAACCATATCAATTTCTACACACAATACACATACGCAAGAAAAAAATCCAGCAGTTATTGATATTCTAAATTCTTCTCTTAGCTTCATATTTTAGTTTTGAAACAGCTCTCAGACTCAAAAGAACACAAAACCAAAGCAATGGATAAACACAACACTATGTTAAATGCCATGATATCTAAAAAGTGACATCAAGGACCATAACCTCTGTATTTATATATGCACCTTTGCTAATAATATCCCTTGGTTGCTGACACACGCAACACCAAGTGCTACACACAATATCAGCAATGGAAATGCCCAGGACCACAGAAATCTGTTTCAGGCCCTAATCCCACATATACTTAAGCATATTTAAACTCCTGAGCCATTTAATCAACCTTACATAAATATATAAAGACAACCTTGCATAAACATACGCAAGATATCCCTTTCTCTGTTCTTTGCATACATTTAGGTTTAAAAGATGGAGTAACTCACCAACAGCACGCAGCAAATTGGGAACCTTGTTCTAGACAAGGTTTCTAACATCCTACTCCTCTCACATTCCCCTGTGGAATGGTGAACCTACAGTATCCCTTTATCCCTTTTGCACCAACAGCCTGACCACACTCAACAGCAACGCTCATTGTTGTGAGCTTGGGCATTGTCATGAAACAGTAACTTTGCAATTGTATTTAGGCAAGTATGAACCTGATTTCTACACATCAATGTTACATCCTAAGGCTGTCTCCTTGAAACTGCTCTGTGTCTGTGTGCTGACTCCTGAGTACCTATGGTTCAGAACACCAAGGAGTCCAGAGAAACTAAAATTGCACTGCACAGTGAGGCCATGCTACAATCAAAGAGCAGAAAATAGAAGAGTCCATTTCAAGGCTGCTGTAGTTCTGTATTTTCAAACCTTGGTTCAGGAGTTTCTCACAGAGTCAGCACTGAAACAATTCAGAAATCTCTCTTCAACCTGAACTTCGCTCACTGTCAGTATCGCATACTTCCTGTCTAGGACAATGAAAGGTTAACGTATGTGACATTCTAAAGATACATAAAAACAGCCCCAAAATAATCACACTAGGCTAACTATTCCATTCTTACACAGATACTCGTTCAGTTTTTATTAATGAATACTTATTTTTAAAATTACCAGGCTATCTCTAAGCATCAAACATTTCCAGCTATTTTAACTGCAGCTGAGAGGGTGGGGGAAATTCCCTCTATATAACTCTACCCCAGGTCATAACAACCACAGCAAAGCAGACAACAATTGGTTTGAACCCAATTGTCTCCTCTAAAACAGGCCTTGCCACACAAAATCATCTTTCAAGACTGAGGAGGTCCCACCTGCCTGAAATTAGGTCATTTGCAGAATTATTTACCCAGGAAAGCCTCATTGGCTGCAAGTGTCTTTTATAAAGTCACCCAGAACTGCTAAGCAAACTAGCAAAATAAGTAAGACTCATATATTTAAAAAGGATTTTAAAAACACTGCACCCATCTCACCTTGTCAAACGGTGATAGCCCTTTGATTCTTGCTCGAAAATATCCAGCAGCCACCAAAAGCTCCAAAATTTCAGTCAACTTAATGTTTTGTTCCTCATCTTCTCTCGTTTCAACCTGACAAACAAACAAGATAACACAAATTCAGCGTTCCTCATTCATCCGAAGAACAATCATTTTCCAAACTTAACTTTAGCACAGACCACATACCAAGGAAAATTTTCACTCCTATAAACAACCTCGCTGTTAATATGAAAGACATTAAAGGAAAAGGTAACACATTTCTGCATGGATTTAACACCACATTTTTCCACCCAGTTAAATACTTTAATCTGCTTTTCCTTTTGAAACTGCTGGTCCACTGCTTGCCTCCAGCTGGACGGACCCCATTTCATGCATTTCTTTCAATTTCAGGGCTCACAAAACCACACACCTCAACCCCTACCCGAGCTGAAACCCGGACACGCTTCTATAATCCTTTCACAAAAACAGGAGGAGAAATCCATATGGAATCCCGCTTTTTCGGGCAATGCAGTTTCCCAGCCCGGCAGTAACAAAAGTAAAGTGCGACGGGCAGTCCCGGCGCTCCGGAGCCTCCCCAGCACAGCCACCGCTTTTGTCCCCGCAGCTCCAGGGACACACGCGGCTTTCCAGGGGCACAGAGCTGCCCAACAGCTCAGCCCCAGGCCGGACACGGGCTCCAGGTGGGCCCCGAGGGGC